>CM053582.1:46435890-46492387 GCA_028627135.1 Pseudochirops cupreus | reverse complement strand
ATTTCTCTTTCTATTTCTTGCTTTTGGGCTTCATTAGAAATATATATAGGAATGCTGAGGATTTATGTGGGTTTATTTTATATACTACAACTTTGCTAAAGTTATTTCAAGTAGTTTTTTTTTTACTTGATTCTCAAGGATTCTCTGAGTATATCATCACATTATCTGCAAACAGTGATAACTTAGCCTCTTCTTTGCTTATTCTAATTCCTTCAATTTCTTTTTCTTCTCTTATTGCTAAAGCTAACATTTCTAGTACCAAATTGAATAACAAGGGTGATAGTGGACATTCTTGTTTCACCCCCTATCTTATTGAAAATGCTTCTAACTTATCACCATTACATATAATACTTGCTGATGGTTTAATTACACAATGTTAGTTTAATTTTTGTGTTCTTTCCATTTATGTTGTAGTCCCTGTGTATGTTGTTTTCCTAGTTCTTCTTCCTTCAATCTATATCAATTTATGTAATTCTTTCCATGCTTCTCAGAATTATTCAAATCCTTACAGTGCAGTGATATTACATTACAGTTGTGAGGCACAGTTTGGTTAACCCATTTTACAATCAGTGGGCATCAGTTTTGTTTCCAATTCTTTGCTGCCACAAAATGTGCCGCTATGCATATTTCAGTATGTATGGGGATTTTCTTTTTCCATTTGCTTCTTTGGAGTTGGAAAGCCAAGCACAAGCAGCTTTCCAGAGGACTGCTTCTGTGAATAGCTTTAAGGTTCTGATCACATAGTATAGTGAACTCTTTATTTATTCAGCAGCAAAGTAAAGCAAAACATTCACAGAAACTAAAGTACAATGTTCACAGTGGATATAACATAACAACTCATTACTAAAGTGGCCACATAGCTTTAACCAAAAGATATCATTCAGTAAGTTCTTAACTCAATCATCCTTAAGGAGCAAATCATCCTTAAGGGATACAAAGTACAAAGGTCTCCCACCCCTAGGGCACATTGTCTTAATCTCCTCAGTCAGAAAGTGTCCTTTCATCTTGATTGGAGACTAGCTTCCAATCATCCTTAACTCTATCATCCTTAAGGGATACAAAGTACAAAGTTCTCCTAGCCCTAGGTCACAGTAAATCGTGATCTTGTCAGTCAACACTAAGTACTCAAGAAAAGGTCCTTTCATCTCGACTCTGGCTGACTCCCAAACTTCATGGTTCCTCTTCTATGCTCCTAGCTCTTGTCTGAATTCACCCAACCATCACCTGGATTCACAAGTAGGCAGCTCCCAGATCCTGTTCCAGCTCCTGTTCCAGTTCATAGCTCACAGTGACCAGTCCACCTCAAGCCCTTTGAAGTCTCTGTTCCTGGGAAGAGAAAACTTAACAGAAGCACAAGAATATCTACACACATCAAGTTTAGCAAAATTACAACAACATTCACACACATTGCCAGCTCTATCATCTCAATTCACTTTCTGCCTATGAAATCAACACAAGTCAACAGACAGGGTCATATGTCTGACAACACAATCAACAGATAGAATCCTTCTATCTGGCAAAGTAACACAATCAATAGACAGAAGATTTCTGTCTGACAAAGTATACAAACATAAATCAACACAGACAGAACAAACAGAGTACCAGATATCCCAAATGTTCTCCCTCCCAGTTCTGCACGGTGCCAGTTTGGGCTCCTGCTTTTATATGGTGGTTCTTCTTCTTGTTCCACCCTTCCTGTTGCTCAGCAAGTTCCTCCCACTTTCAAATCACATGCAGGACTCAAAGGCATTTGAAGAACTGAAACAAGATGCTAAGTACTTGAAAAACTGAAATGAGGCACTAAATATTCCTTTGCTTGCCATTACAGGAGTCAGCAAAGAGGAATATTTTAAATATATATTCATTTGTATAAGACATTTGTTTGTTTTTGGTTTTTTAATGACAGAGCTAAGCAAGTCTAATAATACTGAATTGTCTGAGCAAGAATTCATGAATCCCCAAAACCACTGTTTGTACCCTGGCTGTGTTTCCTTACAGGCCACATAAACTGAATAGAATTGGGAGGAAACAAACTGTGCCAATGAATCTGTGGCTTTATCTGAAATAATAGGCAGATTCATTTAGTCCTGATCTGATCTCCATGGTGGCTCCATGATCTTTGGTAGCTTCCAAATACCAGCACCACTGCCTCTGTCATTGGGCTCATTTGTTCATAAAGAAGTGGACTGTTTGTGTCTGAATATGACTGATTTACATGCTGGTTGGTCATGTTGGCTTCATGTAAATGCCATCCCACCATGCACTGAAATTGACTATCCTAACAATCCAACCAGAAAAAACTGAAAAGAAAAATAAAACTTGTTCTAAAATAATGTAAAAATTAGAGAAATGAATACTTTGCCTTTTGTATCTAGAATTTTGGGAATCTTTACTTGATGGTAAATGTGTTTTGTCCTACATGATATTGGATGAGTACATTAATAAGCTAGATAACATCCAGAGAGGGAACCTAGGAAGGTGAAGAGTCTTAAATCCATGCAGTGCGATAATCTATTGAAGAAACTTAGCCTGGTGGAGAGGGAATAGCAGCAATCTTTCCAGCCCAGCACCCTCAGCCATCATCTTGGGAAATAAGCCCTGTGGAGGTGCTGCAGCCTGGTAATGGCTCCTGAAGGTGCTACAAAGCCCCAAGAAACAAAGTTCTTGCCACCAGAGTACTTGACCCTATCCAGTGGATCAACATCGGAAACTAATATCATTGTATCCTCAGAACAACATTAAAGAAGAGACCTGACCATCTGCTTTGCCACTGCTCCTGGAGGGTCATGGGACTTTCCTCTCTCACTTGCAGCTCAAACTTTTAATTTGTCTTGTATTGCCCACTCCCAATTAGAAAGTGATCTCCTTGAAAGCAGCAACTGTCTTGCTTTTCTGCTTGTATCTACAAAGCTTTGCAGGTAAGTACTTAATAAATCAATCATTTGTTCATTCCATCATACTTGAAGGGCAGATACTTGAAAGAAGGATTCAATTTGGGCTATTTAGGCCCAGAGGGTAAAAGTCAAAGAGAGGCTAATTTGGCCGATAGGTCAGCAGATGCTTCCTTTTCTGGTTCTTAAAAAATGGACCAACTGGGGACATCAGTGTCCCAACACATTGGAAGACTTTAGACCAAAACTTCTTGTCAGAATGTTAGGAACTGGATTCTTTATTTATGAATGGGTTGTCTAGGTCAGAGGTGTTGAACTCTCTGTCCAGGGTCCTGGATGGACCCAACCAGATTAAAATGTCATTGAAAGATGTTTAACAAGAGAAATAAAAATACAGTAAAACATAGGTAATATTAATTTGTGGGGTTTTTAAGTCAGTATGTGGTCTGCAGGGATCTATTTCTATTTTAGTTTGACACCACTGGTCTGGATTGTGGCCATTGAAGTCCCTTCTGTTGCTGAAATTCTGTGATTCAGTAACCTTTTTGTGATTTTGTAATGTGACAGTAATACACCATGAGGTACAGGAATAAGCATTGGATTTGGAGTCAGACAGACTCCAGGTCAAGACTTGGCACACAATCATTGTTTAACCCTGGATAAATCCCTTTACTTCTTTAAAATTGAGTTCCCTCATCAGCCAAATGGGTGTAATATATTTGCACAACTCACCTCAGAGGGGTATCATGATGAAAACATTTTGTGACACTCCCTTGTTCTGTGAGTAATTATTTAGAAAACTCACATTGGCAAGATGTCCTGATTCAGAAAGACAATCTATCTGACATTAGTTATATGACTCTGTAAATTATCCATTGTTTTGTCAGCATGGGGAACATACCATATGAGAATTTCACTGATGTCAATTACAATCCACATGTGACTTACGGGATAATTCCTAGGTCATTGCCTGATGTGCCTATAGGTTAAGTGATTTGCCCTTATTCAGAGAGGTAGTAAGTATCAGAGGCTGGATTTGAAGACAAGTCCTTCTGATTCTAAGCCTATAGTCTCTCCAAGGATGTCACATTAGCTGTAAGCATTAATTAAAATGATATGAAAAATCACTAAGGAAACTAATTGGCTTCAGTCTAGAGTGTAGAGATAGACAACTACAGGTACCAAATATCACATATGGTGTCAGACATAGTCACGGGTGCAGATCTTTGCTTAACTCTTTTTCCATGTTTGTTTATTTGGTTTTGGGGAAAGGGTGAAATTGGAGGTGGTAGGGTTATCCAGAAGTGACCGTGGTGTAAAAACAAAAGACAATAATAAAATGTATTTTTAAAAAATCACTAATTGGGATGCAGAGAGATGTACTTGTCAAAATTAAGAACAGAAGGAACTACAGCTGCATAACTCTTAGGGGAAGGGAGCAACATTGAAGAAAACAGCTGTGCTTGCTAAGAATCACAGAATTGGGAACCTCATACACCACAGAGTCATGGGGTTGGAAATGAACTGTAATTAGGAAAGAAAACTCATGGATTTTTCCCTGATTTTATGAGTTGTGAAGTTTCTCTTCAGTGTTCAAAGGTCAGTCCTTACTTTTATTATCTGAGGGCTCCTAGAAACTGCTCACTTAATACAATAATAGCATAACCTGAGGCTGTAAATTTCTCTGTCCATAAAATTCAAAAATGCCCGTGATTACCAACACCTGGGTAATTTCTCCATGGAGAAATTAAGTTGGTATTAAGTAAAGAACTACTTTAATTTTGTTGTGTTACATTTTAGGGAGCTGATTGCCTGTAACCATTAATGCAGCTCTTGTTTGGCTAACAGTAAAATTGTCACTCTAGATTAGCAAGATGCAAACTGGAAAAGTTATTTTGTTCCATAAGAAGTAGAATAAAAAGGGGAGAAACAACTCAAAAATAGCTGTGGGTGGCTAAGCACCTAACTTTTTTCTTTGGTGAGCCAAAGAAAACTTGCAGTTTTGAAATCCACACATATACACTTTTCTCTTATTGGAAGCAAACTCTAATTGCTTTCATTGATGAATCCTTAGTTTCATCTTTAGGTAAATCTTCAGATAAGACTCTTTTATTACTGTTATAGCAGTTTTAATCAATGATCATGGTCAATGATTTCAGGGTTTTAGCCGGAAAAACACAACTCGAGCAATTGATTGAAATTATAGATCGTATTGGATGGGGATGAGGCTTTGACATGCATGTTTTCCTCTCTGAAGATAACCTGGACAATGCTGTGCACAGGGGTTGGTCTTAGCTTACTGTTTAAAAGCAATAGACTGTGATCTTAGGTTTTATTGTGAAATTACTCTATTTCTAAGAATTCATCACTTTCTTTAAAAAGGAGGCTCTCTTTTTTTATAGCAAGGCAAGAGGAGATAGTCCTGACATATGTTTTTTTTTTCTTTAAAATATGTTTTTTAATTTTGTAATAAAAATCTTTGTAAAATTTCTTTGTTGTGAGGGATGAGATGCAGGCAGAAGTCTAGGTTATTTAAATACAAAAGATACCTTTAAAATCTATTTTTTAAAAAATTCCCCTGGTATGGTTCCTCCCATTCATTCTAACCCTTCTATATAAAATGACTAATATGAAAATATGTTTAATACAAATGTATACATAGAGCCTATATCAGATTGTATGCCATATTGGGGATGAAGGAGGAGAAAATTTTAAACTTATGGAAATGAATGTTGAAAACTAAAAATAAATTAACTTAAAAAAAATTTTTTTAAAAGATGTATTTCTGCACACCATCATCTTATCCATAGGGAATAGTAATAATAATAACAACAACAAGGATGATGATGATGATGGTGGTAATGATGATGATGATGACATAATGTGTACTACGGGTCAAACACCTGAAATTTACAAATATTACATCATTTGATCAAACCATGGTCATACTATGAGCCCAGTTATTTTCATGTTAATATAAATGCATCATATTGACAAAAAAATTCCCACGGTGACTGACGTTTTATGATGACCATCATAAATAGTATGGCACTATGGGAAGGAAGCTGACTCTTGATAGCATGAAAAGATGTGAGTTTAAATCCTGACTGCTACTTTTCGCCTCTGTAAGCCTGGCAAAGTCAAGTAATATCTCTGACTTTAGGCTCCACATCTTTAATATGAGTCTGTTTGGTCTCTTAAAAGAATTTCCCTCATCCCTTACAGCTCTAAATCTGTAAGTGATGCTGGAAACAAAATCCCATTCAGTAGAATTTTCTGAAAAGTCTCAAAATTCTTTCTTCTTATATCTATTATCATGCTATGAAAGTAAGCATAGCCTTCCCAAAGATACTCTTGCCAGAAAAATGCCTAGCTGGCCCCCATCTACATTCTGAAAGCCAATTCCCAGGTTTGAGGAGTGCTACAGATTAAGTTGGGCAGCTAGGTGCTGCTATTGCACATAGAGTGCTGGGCCTGGAATCAGGAAGACTCCTCTTTCTCATTTCATATCCAGCATCAGACACTTACTAACTGTGTGACCCTGGGCAAGTCACTTAACCCTGTCTGCCTCAGTTCCTCAATTGTAAAATGAGCTGAATGAGGAAAGGACAAACCACCTCATGACCTTTGCCAAGAAAACCCCAAATGGGGTCACAAAGGGTCAGACACAACTGAAATGACTCAACAACAAGAAAAATGAATTAGGTTGAAGAGGAATGAGTCAAAGGAAGTATGTTATGAAAAGAATAAGAGAAAAGTCCCCTGATGCCTATTCTCACAATTTGTCATTTTCGGGGCCTATAAACCATCCCTTCCATATCTAATCTCTTGCCAACCTTGAAGAAATCAGTAATTCAATATAGTACACATGTGTTGAGGGTCCACTATGTGTATGGCTCTAGGCTAGGTGCTAACAACATAGGAATAAAAAGGGAACTACCTCCGTCCTCAATAGGATTACATTCTAGAAAGAGGAACAACACATACATAGAGAAGCCATCATGAAGTAATTTCCAGAATGGGGATGTGAAAATAGTAATAACTGGGGGAGGGAATCAGGAAAGGCTCACATAGAAGTTAACAGTTTTGTTGAACTTTGAAGAGAGCTAGGGACTCTTAGATTGGAAGATGAGGAATCTCAGCATCCCATGGATGGGTGACACCTTGTACAATGACATAGCAGTGAGAGCTAGAATGTCATGTGTGGCAGACAGCAGGTAGGTTGGTATAGCTGAAATGGAGCATACATAAGGCAGAAGCAAGAGTGGAAGGCCTTGTTTTCTAACTCTCTCCCTTCCATTCTTGCATGTTCCATTTAGCTGTTAAACAACTATTCCTCAATGTTCCTCACAAATGAAATCATAGCTAGTTTCATGGATTGTAAACTAAGAAAAGTTTTAGTACATGCATTTCAATCAGGCTAGATATCAAATTTTAGTAGATGGGCTCTGATCTGCCTATTAAATCAAACTATAAGACAGAAGGGGACCCAGAGAGAAACTAATGTTGAGTGATGGGTCGATTCTAACTGGGATGAGATTTTATTGTCTTTATTAGGAGAATGAATTTCATCAATAGTATCTGATTTTTATTATATTAATACAACAGGGACTCAAAGTTAATATGGGGGGAAGTTCTGCTAATAAAATTTCAAAGCTGTTTTCAACAGTTCCATTAAAATAATTGCTAGATGTCAGAGTTGTACAGTCACATTGTAATCCTGCAAAGCACTGGCTGAGTGATGTTGCCCTGATAGCAGAATGTTTCTTCAAACTAGCAAAAACATGACCATGTTAGGGAGAAAAACCATAAAGGATTTCACAAGAAAAAAAAAACCAAGAAAACAGAAGTCAAAAGGAATTAAATTCCCACAGTTGTCATTTTTTATGAGACACGTCCAACACTAAGAATCAAAATTCCAGTCTGTTAACTAGCATTTAATCATGATCCAGGTGGTTAACCTACTTAGAAACAACTTCTTAGGAGAGGAAAAAAGAAACACATTTTCCTGAAAGAAACACTTACATATTCTCCCATTCATTTAATCCCCACAGTTTGAGGTGTGTATCTAATGAAGAAGTGAAGTCTCTGTTACCTCTCCCTCAAACTTTGAGGCAGGCTTTTGGCCATGACAGGTTCTGGGTTAAGGAGAGTTACCACTGGGGGACGTGTAGGAATGAGGACAGAAGAGAAGGAAGAGCAAAGAGATTTCCTAGGAACTGGACAAGTGACTCTGTTTACTCCTCTCTAAAAAGAGGCCCTTATACAAGTAAATTTGATCTGTAAGGTAGACGCAAGTGCTGTATACTTCCAGTTCTGGAGCCTTCCTTGTAATTGTGGTTGGGCTGAGGAAGTGGTGGGGGCTGTCAGCTGACTTGCCTTCTCCTTCCTCCCTGAATCCCTTAAGAGGGATTGGAACTCTCTAGGCCAGTGGTGTCAAACACACTGCCCAGACTGCCTGGCCAGAACCAGATGAAATGTAATCAAGAAACCTTTAACAAAGTACATAAAAATAGGACAAAATGCAAATAACGTTCATATGTGATTCTCTAAGGCATCATGTATCCTATGAACATCCTCATTTACCATTTAGTCATCTTTGTTTCTTTTGGAGTGTCACACAACTGCCCTAGAGGCATATTGGTGGTCTGCAAAACTTGGGACTGGCCAGTGTCATGTATGTTCTAAAGTAGTGCCTTTAGGACACAACCTGAGAGTTATTCTCACTCATATGATGAGTTTGTATGTGCCCTGAAACAATCTGGGTATCTGGGGCCAGGGACACCCAGAGATCATAGAAAGAAAGGATATTGGCAAGCTATTTCATGCATAGCTATGGGCAACTGGGAGGTTCTAGCAGGTTTTCAGTGATACAACAGAGCATGGAACCTCACGCTGGGTTCCCAGGCAGTACCTAGCACTTGGAAATAGTGTTCCCATGAGTGTCCATTTTCACTGCTACAAGAGCAGGAATGTGTTTATGAAAATATGAAGAATAGTCTTGGGAAGGAGGTATAATGTGTGGTTATCTATTCATTTGTATGGGTGAAGTAGCCTGGAGAGCCAGAGGTCAGAAGAGCTGAAGTTAAAAAATTACAAGGCTAGGGTGTACTAAGGAGAAAAGGGTTGGAGTACAAAAGAAAACTGCAAATCAGGTATGAAAGTGCTAAGTAAGAGGGCCAGTGACCTAGGGGTCCTTCAATGACAGTGCCATAAATCTGGGCATGCTGGAGTGAACTTTAAAAGCATAGAGGGGGTAACTGAGTGGTGGCTGAGGGATGGTTAACAGAGAGGCAGAATTATGCTTGCTTTTTGTGGGCCTTGTGTGTCAGGAGGCTGAAGGAAGGATCAGCCAGACTTGGAGAGGGTGACAAGAGATGTAGGATCATCAGGAGGATACTAGCTTTCTGTGTGCACCCCATTTTGGAAGGAACCTGAGAGAGGAGGAGATTGAGGTTGATGGCATCAGAGATTTGAGTCTGGTGGCTTCTTACATGGTGCTTAAAGGTTTGCAAAGTGCTTTCATGTACTTTACAGATTTAATTAGGCAACTGTTTCCAAAATTGACATGAAGCGAAAACATGGCATCTTGAGCTGAAAGGAATTTTGTCCGATCCCTCATTTAACAGATGAGGAAAATGAAACCCAAAAGAGATGAAGGGACTTGTCCATGGTCCTTTAGAGAATACAAACTTAGCTCCTGTGACTTCAAATCCAGCAATATATCTACTGCTCCACAGCAGAACAGTATCAGCAGAAAGGAAGAACAGAGGAGAATAGTGGTTATTACTGAGGTAGTGGCATTGGAGGGGGTGCAGTATCCAGTGACAAGCCACCATTACCATTGATCCCAATAGGAGATCTCACCCCACATCCCCAGGTTAATCAAGATTGATACTGGTATAAGGGAATCATAGTGTACTTTGCCCTACTGGAAAGGTGCCTCAGTAGAGGGCCCTGGCAATCAATGAACCTTGAATGGACCAGTGGCAGCTCATGGCTATGCTTGGGAATAAGTAGGCCAGTTAGTTAATCGGTGCTATAAACTGGTGGTGAGGGGAACACACAATCAATATGTTGACCTCTAGGACAAGACCACTGCCACTCTGTATCAGCTCCATTCTGGTGGGAAGAACACAGGATGTAGAAACAGACAACCTGGGTTCAAATTACAGGATTTAGTAATTTAGAAAGTTATTTTTTTAATTAATAAAAAGTATCAAGGCTTAAATTTGTCTGATTTGTTGTCCAGATTACATTCTTGAAACAAATTGGTGGCTAATGGTAGTTATTCAGCAGTCATCTCCCCTGTGATTTTAGATAGATTTCAGTAACATTTCACATATGAGCAGAGGTTGCAGATTTCTATAGTGGCCCTAAGGGATTGCTACAGGTCATACGTTTAGTAATAGTAATGCTTTCTAAGGGTTCAAGGCCTAACTTACAGCAACACAGGTTGGGTGGGGCTGAGCTATGGTCATTTCTGGTATTTGGGGATGGACTATGGACAAGTCTATGACAATTTTCATCTTTTCTTAGTCCTTGCTACATGTCCAAAATGGACGTTACAAGAATTTCCAGTTGCTCTATCCTCATACTATCATGTTTCTGTGAATTACTTTGGTACTCTGGTGGATTTGTGATTTTGTCCCTTGAGGTAATCTCTCCACTGATGAGGCTCCCAACCCTTCCATGTCATGGGAAGCCTGGAAACAGATGTTTATTAAAGGTCAGTTACATATTTTGTTCTCCAAGTTTCATCTTTGCATATAACAGAAAAGTGTGTCAATTGCCTCATGAGGCTCAGGCTCAATTCTTAACAGAAGCAAATGAAAATGTGTACTTTGTGGTTAAAGGCTTCATGGACTAGGTATATATCTAGCTTCTTTGGTTGTAATGAAGATTTAAACACATTGAGGACATAGTATTATAGAAATGAGTGATTTTGAGCAAGGAAGGTCATGGCTCTGGGGTAGTTGGAATTATGCCACCAATTGTGTGTCACCAACTGTCACTGCTATAAGCCAAAAGTGTGGAGTGTCCACTGGGGCAATTTGAGTTTATTTTGCCCCCAAGTCCATTAATCAGTGACTCAGCTATGGGCCCTTTGGACCAGATGGGTATAAAAGTAGTTTTAGAATTTTGGAGGGGAAGTCCAAAGACACCAGAAAACTTCCTTCCTGATTGCTTATCTCCTTCCTTTCCTTCTACTTTGATCTTCTTTTACCTTCCCATCGATTGCTTTTTACCACTTTGGATTCTCCTTTCACCCAGGGCTTGGTGGAAGTGTTTTTATTAGAGGAATTGCACCACAACCCTCAGAGAGAGTGATCCATTGCACAGACATGAAACGTGACTGTGAAAATGAATTTGTACTAAATAGCTTTCAAAGAGGGCAGCATCTTAGCTTCCTTAGGTGATGGGAACTTACTTCTTTTTGTAAGTCCCTAAAGAAATACTATTAAAATAAATAAAAAGACAGCAAGACTTAAAATGAAGACAACAGCACTGGATCTCTTCATAACACCAATAAACATTTATTCAGTGTTTGCCAAGCACTGTGCTAAGCACTGGGCACTGAACTGACTTAATGAACCGAATATGCACTGCATCTTCATAGGGATCTTGATTAGTTTACATGGCTGTTTCTTGAACCATATCAGAAAACTTTCTAAAGTTAGCCGCAGATAACTCTGCTCTATATATTTAAGGATAATTACCCCTAATACTTTCCCTTAAATGCTCCATCTCTTGCTTCTGTGCCTTTAGACCAGTGGTTCTCAACCTGTGGGTTGCGGCCTCTTTGGGGGCTGAACAACCCTTTCACAGGGGTCGCCTAAGACCATTGGAAAACATATTTCCAATGGTCTTAGGAACCGAGACACTGCTCCTCTATCCGTCTCCAGGTGGGTCCGCCCACATGCAGATATGCCCAGATACGCCCACATACTAGCATTAAAAGGTTGCGGCATTAGGATGGTTGAGAACACTGCTTTAGACAGTCTTTCCCCCAGATCTGAATTATGTCCTTCCTCTTGTCTACCTCTTGTATGCCCTGATCCCTTCAAGACTTATCTAAAATGCCCCCAAGGTGGCTACTTTCACAGACCCCAATATTTCTTGGAATTTATTTTGTGTGTTTGTGTGTGTATAAATACATATGTACATATATATTTACTTTGTATATATACACATATATGTGTATACATAAACATACAATTTTTTCTGCATTTGATGTGTGATTTGTTTGGTAGAGGGAACTCTCACTGAGAAAGCTCCATCTATCAATACAGATCTGCATGTGCTCTGAAACCGATGGTCTTTGAGAGTCGCCTATTGTACCAAGCTCAAGGGAAAGTGACTTGCCTAAGGTCACTCAGTCAGTTTGTGACTCAGGGAGAACTTAAATTCGGATATTCCTGGCTCATAGGTTGATTAACTTGTATGCTATGCTCCCTCTAAATGTATGTATACACATATAGGTATAGATAAACATATATATTTGATTTGTGTATATGTTCACATATCTGTACAAAGTAAATATATGCATATATGTAAATATACATGTATAGGCATAACATTCATATGTATGACTATGCAACATAGATTTATGTATACACATATGTATATAACATACATTTATGTATATATACACACATATTGGAAAGGCAGCATTGCACAGTAGGTAGAGAGCCAACCTCTAGTTAGAAATCCCTTCATTGAAATTCTCTCTGTCACTTAATAACTTTGTGACACCAGACAAGTCACTTTCCCTTGAGCACAAAGTCCCACCTGCAGAGCATCCAAATTGAGAGTTCTCTATACCAAATGAATCACCAAAGAAATGCAAAAAGAAATGGCATTGTATGTCCACATATTGCTTTTCCCCTGGTTCCCCCGGTACTAGTTTTCATTTTTTGTTTTTTTTTCCCTTTTTTTATCTCTAGCACCAGGGACCGTGCCAAGATGAGCAATTCAAGGAATAATGCAGGCAGCCTTGGTCTCTGTGTCAGTGGTAGGCAGTAGGAAAAATAAAAACCACACCATCAACAACAAGCATGACCTGACGTTGAAGAAAGCCGTTTTCTCCTCTTAGTTTGCCCCTTTCTTATCTATTTCCCTTCGAACACTTTTCTGCCCTTTTCTGAGCTTCAGCATGGACATCTGTAAAGTGATGGCCCATTCTTGTGCCCAGGGTTACATCTCTATTGGTAATTAGTTCCCATTTCTGGAGGCAGCCTGCTATACTTGACAAAGAAGTAAACTTGTGTCAGCAAACTGAAGTTTTGAAGTACCTAGCAGTAAAAAAAATGATGAGATAAGGCAACAAACTGGATAAACAGCCCCCCCCACACACACACACACTCCACTATTGAGGCTACTCACCTTAAGCATATCTTGGGAACTCCAATCTCTTTCTTTTATCTATAACCTTAGCCAACTAGGACTTTTTCCACTTTGAGTCAAATTCTTTCTCTTTCACCTGGACCTTTCTGTACCAACTCAGGTAGTATGTTGTCTCAGTGTGTAATATGCTTCACGTCTTTGTATCTATCAGACTTGCCATTTTTTTCTTTGCCTCTGTGTGTTTTCTAGTTGGTTTATTTTTTCAATAACCATTGGGACTATCTTTCATAAAATATTAATAATCTTTTTTAACAGGAGCCTCGTAGAATGCTATTTTCTTTTCCTTTCAAGAACACATATAACACTCCACTGAATGGATACCGGAAAATGTTGATAACATATCAAATTATATGTTTAAATTTTTTATCACTTGCCAGTTTCTTCAAGAGACTTTCTACCCACCCTGTACAGGCAAGTCTCCAAGATATTTCTGCCACATAATTCATAAGAACTCATTTCACAGTCAAATAGAAGCATATTGATGAAAAATACTGGAACTTTTGAGTGTGTTTGGTACCATAGTAGGGTTTACATTGCGGGGCAGAGAGTGAGAAGATTTGAGAGTTATAAAGTGAATCAGCTTGTAGAAGGTCTTAAATACTAATCTAATGAATATGGGATTGTACAGATAGACAGTGGAAACAAAACTGAGAGAGAATTAAACATGGAATGACAGATTTAGAATGCACAAAGATCTTGAGAAGCCAGACATAGTGTCAAACTTAATATATATAAATGTAATGATTTTCACTTGAGCTCAAAAAAAAGAATCAACTTCCTAAGTACAAGATGCTTGAGGTGTGAGTGGTTAATAGTTCATTGGAGAAACCTGGATATTTAAATTAGCCAGTAAGTATTTAAATAAGCCCCTACTGTGTACCAAATCCTCTACTAGTAACAGGATACAAGTACATAGAATCAAAATATCTCTACATTACACTGGGGAAACAAGAAGTAACAAATGGATATGTATACATTTATATGTTACAAACATGTACAATGTTGTAAAATACAAATTTGAGAGGGAGGGCAATGGCATTTGGGGGTCAGGGAGGGCAGGAAAAGTTTCATGTTGGAATAGCATACTTTAACTGCATCCAAAGGAAAGAGGGAAACTGTATAAAACATTAAAGAAGTACAGCCAGGCATGTTAAATGATCAGTACAAAGGCAGGGAGGTGGGAAATGGAGTGGTTTCTGTGAGCAGCATGAGGAAGGCCAGTTTGGCTGCATTATAAATTGCAGATGGGGAAATTTCTGTGGACTATAATGACAGTAAGAGTCAATGGGCTATGGTAGCCAGGAATTTTAGGCTACATTCAAAAAGGCATAATTTCAGGACTGGAGGACTGTTGGGGCAGCTAGGTGACCTAGTAAAGAGAGGGCTGGGCTTGAAGTCCAGAAGACTCCACTTCCTGAGTTGAAATCCAGTCTCAGAGATTGGTCCTGGACAAGCCTCTTAACCATGTTGGCCTCAGTTTCTCATCTGTAAAATGGGATGGAGAAGGAAATGGCAAACCACTCCAGTGTCTTTGCCAAAAACAAAACAGAACAAATTAGGGCACAAAGAGTTAGGACTGAAAATGACAGAATAACAACGGTCTTACTATACTTTGGCTTGGTCAGACTATACACGGAATATTGTGTTCAGTTCTTAACACCACGTTTTAGGAAGGACACTGATAATCTGAAGAGAGTCCAGAGCAGAGTAAACAGAATGGTAAAGGGAGTCAAAATTATACGTTATGAAAATTGCTCAAAGGGACTGGGGATTTTTTTCATCTGATCCAGACAACTTGGAGAGAACACGATAGCTCTATTCACATATTTGAAGGACTGTGACATGGCACAGGGAATGGACTCCCTCTGCATGACTTCAGAGGCCAGAACTAGGACCGATAGACTAAACTTGTAGTGAGGTCTATGGAGGTGGGAGTCCTAAAGGAAGTTCTTATTCATTAGAACTGCCCTGCAATGGAATGGGATGCCTTGGGTGGGTGGGGGGGAGCACTGTGGCTTCTCCTTGATGGGGCTCTTTAAGCTAAAGTTGGATAACTTCTTCTCCAGGATATTGTCAAGGAATGCTGAACCATTTTAAGTTTTATCTATAACAGGCAAATTATACTCATTTACTACACTCATTTGATTTACTGCCATTTACTTTACCAAAAACAGAAATGTGTACATGCCCCAAGTTGGAAATAAATCTAGTACAGCTAGCAATCCACTTGTGAATATGATATTATTTGATATTGGGAGTAGATGATGTGTTTGTCCTATGTGTGTGTATGCTCATGGATATGTGGCTTGTTTAGTACTATAAGAACACAGCTTGGGATTGAGAATGGTACAATTATTTATGGTAGAAAAAAATGCATAGTTTTGGGTATCAAAACAATCTGTAAGGCAAGTCTATGGCATATTCATTTATTCTATTAAAAATCTATTGATCTTTGAAGGTCAGAGTCACTTTATTTTCCCACCAAACCTTTGGAGAGACTGGAAATGAGTTAGAAACACATTTCAAGGAGCTAAGACTATTGCTGGCAGACTAGAGGCTCTGGAAGTCAGTACAGACAATGACACCAGGGATCATACCCTAACATTGAGTATGTCAAGGATGCCTGCAAAAGCAATGGAAGAGAAGGGACAGAAGGAGGTATTGGTGTCTACTGGAGACCAGACCATGATCTAATTATATGTGGCACACATTATGGATGACAGGCAAACCAAAGAACATCATTAGAAGCATTTGTCAAAGAAATTGAGCAAGAAAAGGCCCAAAATAAGGACAGACTCATTATGTGCATAAATAACCAATTTACCACCAAAGATATGTATGGCTGGATTAACAACTGGAAAGAAAATGGCTGGAAAACCAGTAAAAATAAAGATGTCCATAGAGACCAATCTACTAAGCTGGATAATATGACTAGGGACATGAATGTTGAGTAGACCTGCTCATTCAAAAGTTGAAGGCAATGCTGAAGCTCAAAGATTAACCAGAGAAGCAACCAGAAAGAATTGAGAAGACTTGCAGATGTTGAAGTTTCATATAAAGTGTCACTTTTGAACCCTGCATTGTAATCTCCAAATCATTTGCTCTTTACCTTTCTTTCCCCCTTGTGTTGGAGCTATATTCCATGGCTATCTTTGGCCATTTTCTTCATATGCTTTCTTAGTTTCTCTATGTGCTATTTTAGTTTTTCTTTAATAATACAAACCAAAAAAGCATACTATAAACAACTCTAGAAATTGTTCACATGTACTAGTAATAAGAAAAAGGCAGAAATCCTCATCTCTGTGAGATCCAACTGAACTCTGACTTTTTCAGCTCTTGCCCCAGACCACCTAGAAACCAATTCAGACTGCTTGACTGCTCACATGATTTGGGTTAATGTAAATCACCAACTTTTCCTTCAATTAAAACGAACTGTGAAACAAACCTTGCCATCAGCCTGTTGCTGCCTCTCTTGGCCTTACCAGCCCTCCTGGCTTTACCACTTACCCTGCTTGTTGCCCTGTGGTTGCCCACTATCAGCTGACCCAGCTAAAGATGCCTGCCTGGGCCATGCCGTCTGCCCCTCTGGTGCATTCTTATGACCTTTAGGACTTAGAACTTTGAAAAGTCTTTTCACTTACCTAGCAGCTGAACTCACTAATATGTTGTTTCTCCCTTCCTCCCCACCCCAAGTGTGAACTTGCCCATAGACTCTACACTTGGAACTTATTAGTAATAGGAGTTAAATAAATCTTTTTTCATTAATTAAAAAAAAACTATTGATTTCAGCTAAAATATGAGTTTTAATTATTGTGCGGATTGATTTTAGCTAAATTTCATTTACTCTTTTGTGATCATACATTTGAAGCACAGGACTGAAATTTGAGCTTTATGGAAATTCTCAGTCACATCAATGCACATTTATTAGGTACCTACTATGTGCCAGACACTGGACACTAGGGATACAAAGAAAAGCAAAGAAAAAAGTCCTTGTTCTCAAGGAGCTCACAGACTAATGGAGGAAACAGCATGTCAACAACTATGGAAAAACAGGATATATACATATATGCATCAATAGATATATATGTAAATTTGCACAAATATACATATATGTATAGATGTATGTGTGTATATTATCTATGTTATATGTGTGTGTGTCTAAAATTGGAAATAATCTCAAAGGGAAAGCTCTGGGATTGAGGACTATGAAGGGCTTCTTACAGAAGTTGGGAGTTCAGCCGGGACCTCCAGGTTTCAAAGGACACTAGGAGACTGAGATGAGAATCAACAAAGTTCTCTAGGCATGGGAGATAGCAAGTAAAAATTCTCAGATTGAGAGAGAAAGTTTATTGTTCAAGGAATGTCACGGAGGCCAGTGTCACTGGACCATGGTGTAAGATGGCAGCAAAAATAGGAAGGAGTCAGGTCATGAAGGTCTTTAAAAGCCTACTGGAGGATTTCCTATCTGATCCTAGAAGTAATAGGGAACAGCTAGAGTTGATTGACATAGTGAGACATATGCTTTAGGAAGAGACATGTGCAGCTGAGTGGGGGATGTGCTGGAATGGGGAGAGACTTGAGGCAAGTAGGCCACAAGAATGCTATTTATTGCAGGAGTCTTGGCATCAGATGCTAACTGCCTGTACCAGAGTGGTGGCAGTGAGAGATGCAGGAATATAGGTGAGATTTTACAGAAACGGTAATGGCAAGACTCGGCCAAACTGATTGGCTATGGAAACTGAGGAGCTGTGGATGACACTGAGGTTGCAAGCCTGAGCAACTGGGAGAACGGTAGTTTCTTCAACAGTGACAGGGAATTTCAGAAGAGTGGAGGGTTTGGTCCAAAAGATAAGTTCACTTTTATACGTGTTGAATTGAAAATGTCTATGAGACCTCCCTTTTGAGATATCACATAGGCTGTTGGAAATGTGAGAGTGGAGGTTAGGACAGAGTTTAGAGCTGGAGAAATTGAGATAAGAATCATTTGAGTAGCAATGATACTTGAATTCATGGGAGCTGATGAGATCACCAAGTGAAACAGTATAGAAGATGAGAAGAGGACCCAGTACAGAGCCTCGGGGATCTTTGTGGTTTCAAAGACTCCACTTGTCCTGGTTAGCAAGTACTCCAAGAATGGCTGTGAATCCCCTTCCTGTTTTCTGACAAGGTCATAATCTTTCTATAGCTACCTTATAGCCACCCTGTGTTTTGTCTTGGTTTTGGTTAGTATGCAAACCACTCAGTTTTTCAAGGTCCATTTTTTAACTCTGAAAGTAAATGGCTGGTGTTGTGTAGGGCAAAATGACTTCTATAGCATTGGAGAAAAATTCCAAAGGAAGATGTGTTTCACGAGTTTTCTGATACAAGTTGATTTATCCACATGTGCCAAGCGATTAATAAGATGTTTTGGCTCGACTACCTTATTAACTTGGAATCCATACTTGGTTCTCTTAAGGAGAGATAAGAGCTTTAAGGCCAGGAAGAACCACATGGGGCTTAAACAACATACCTGAAAAATGCCTCTTCACATAAGGATTTTGCTTGAGAACATTGTGGTGGTAGTGTTTTAAATAGCGAATAGTTTTTCTTGTGGACATCGTAGACTCTAACATTCTCACTATACTTGGATCTGTGTTAGATATTTGTAGTTCAGGGGCAAGCCTCGGGTGCAGGATATCCCCAAGCCTTTATGATGATCAAAAAAGCAGTATATGTTATAGTGGATTATTTCATAATTACTAAGACAATAATAAGTTGTTCTTACCACGAGCACTAATAGTACAGTGAGAGAATTCTTATTTCTGGACTTGGAATCAGAAAGATGTGAATTGAATCCTGCCTTCTATACTTACTTAGCTGTGTGACCCTGGGCCAATCATGTAACCTCTCTCAACCTCAGTTCCCCCATCCATAAAATGGGAACAGTTATATCCCCTAACAGAGAAACTATTTGGGGGACAATTTAGCAGATCAGACAGAAGGTATGACATGTATTTCATCCTATTCCCATATAGTTCTTAATTTCTTCCACTAGAGTTCTATACTTGGAATGCTTCTTATTCCCTTTAGTTTAGAGACTGAGAATTTGGTATATGGACTTTTGTTCAGTCGCTTCACTTTTGTCTGACTCTTTATGACCCCCTCTGGGGTTTTCTTGGCAAAGATATTGGAGTAGTTTGCCATTTCCTTCTCCAGCTCATTTTGCAGATGAGGAAACTGAGGCAAACAGGGTTAAGTGACTTGCCCAGGGTCACACAGCTAGTAATTGTCTGGGGCTGGATTTGAACTCCCAAAGATAGGTCTTCCTGACTCCAGGCCTAATGTTCTATCCACTCTGCCACCTAGCTTCCCCATTTGGCAAGAAAACAACCATTAAATTCTTTGTACAGGTTTATGGATCTTTGCCTTTTCTGAGTAGTGGTTCTGTCTGTAATGATGTGCTGGGTCCCATATACTTTATTTGCTCAATTCTCGAGGATATTTTAGGGTTTGCATTTGTAGCACAAGGGATTGTTCTGTTAGATTCTAAAAGATAGCACACTTCTAGCATATAATTCTAGCTATGTGTCTTTCTAGGTTTCTAACAACCCATGCTGATATGTAGCCTACTTTTCATGGCTTCATTGTATAATCTGCCTTGATCAAAAGCTCTGGACTTCTTAAGAATAATCTTTTTGCAATTTATAATGGTGTTTACCTGATTCTGAAATACTCTTATAAACTCCTCTTTTTTAGACATTTGTTCTTTACTTCTTTGTCAACATATTTTTGGTTGAGTTCATGTGGATTGTCACCCAGAGGGTTTTTTTTTTTGTTCTACTCTTTAGCGGAAAACTTCTTCATTCAGTACAATAATGCCAGGTGCCACCATTTATTTTTGCTTTGTTAAATGAAATCCATTTATTCTGAAGTATGCCTATAAAATTTCGACATTTTTGTCATGTAGCCTGAGAATTTCTTCCAATAATCTCCCTCCCTGTTGACTAACTACATTAGAATCATGATCCCTGTGCTTTACCACTGTCTATGTGTTGTATTGCCTGCTAGGTCCATTGTCATCCACTTCTCCACACCAAGAACACACTTGTCAACTGGTATCTTGTAAGTGTTTGTTGTTAATAATGTGTTCCTCCTATTCACCTTGACCTTCAGGATGCCAGTTGACTTCTTAACATCTGACCACCTGATTCCCTCAAAGTCCAACCTAATATCCATGTTATAGGGGCTAAAAAGAAAAAGCACAGGTAATATTTTTATAGTGCTTTCTGTGTGCCAGGCAGTGTGCTAAGTGCTTTATAAGTATTATCTCATTAAATCTTCACCATAACTCTGGGAGGTAGCTGCTAGTATCACCACTTTTAAGAAGAGGACATTGAGACAAACAGAGGGTCAACTTGCCCAGATTCACAAAGCTAAGAAATTTCTCAGACTACATCTGAACTCAGGCATCCTGACTTGGGGCCCAGCACGCTATCTACTTTGGTGCCTAGCTGCCCCAACAAGGAATAAAAGGGTATGGCAGCTAGGGTGATATACAACAAGGACTCTGTATATGCTGAGACCACTATATTCATTAAAAAGGTCTGCTCTTAACACTAAAACATTAGTTAATTAGCTTCTTGTGATAACCCATGATTTTATTACCTTCCCCCCAACCAAGCCACTGTGATTTAAATGCTTCTGTGAATCTAAGACATAGAGGTGTATGGGGGAAATGGAAAGACCTGGAAACTGGCCCTACTTGACCATTTCAGCTGTTGACTTAGTCACAGATGACAGTAGTGAGAGTGGGGTTGCTTCATGTCTGGGTAGTAATAATAGCTGACCTTTATTTAGCATTGTCAATTTTGTAGAGGTTTTTGACATATGCTATCTCCCTTGATCCCTCCAATGACCCTGTGGTGTAGGGGCTATTATTATCCCCATTTTCCAGCTGAGGCAACTGAGGCTGAGAGGGATTAGAAATCTTTTCTTCAAAATGTTAGAGGTTAGGAAGGTTATCTTGTCCAGGGTCACACTGCAGATACCAGAATCAATCAAGGGAAACTGGAACCCGGAACAAACCAGGCACACCAATCCCCTCACATGCCGGGAAAGCTTCAGTCTAGATGTTGCTTACCACAAGAGTAGGCAAACTCTAAGTACACATAGAAAGGGCTGAAGATTCAAATGCTTGCATTAGGCATGATAACCAAACACATCATAACAAATTGGAAAACAGATCTTAACAATTATAGGAAAAGACTCCTTATGGTTTTTGTTTTGTTTTCATCAGAGCTTTATAGCATGAAATTTGAATCTTCTTATTATTGTTACTGCCATTTATTATTATTATTATTATTATTATTATTATTATTATTATTATTATTATTCCTTCCAGTCAGGCACATAACAACCCATCCATATCTTCTTTGAATAATGTTTTCCCAAGGTTGCTTATTAAGCCTCCAGAAAGGATATGTCCAAGGTGCTAGAGGCCTTCCTTTGGGGTCTGTTAATATCTCCTTGGGTATCAGTATTGCACTCACTTTGGCTGTCCATTTGATAACCCATATTCTTGCTACCTGGCCAAACTATCTCCTTCCTCAACCATACATTTCTATCTTTCAGTACTACTGGGGATGCAAAGGTGAAAAATAGCAAGGCCCTGACCTTTAGAAGCTTGAAATCTTTCTATCAGTCTTTCCTTCTAAACTTTTAAAGCTACACTGTAGGTACAGTGGTTTTGACCCTTCGCTCCCCTTAAGGTACTTCTAGGAGACCCTGTGTGAAACAGGCTATTGTGCTGAGTAGACCTCACAGCTGATCCCTTATGGAGGGTTTTATGTCCTTATCTCAAGTAATTTCAGTCAGTTTGTTGGACAAATCATTATTCAAATGATGAAATCTTTCACTTAGTTTTTTGGTGGCATGGAAATCCCTGTTAGGAACTAATGAAAAGGTCCAAAAGAGACTTTTCAAAGTTAGAGCCACATTTACTGTACCTATAGAATTCAGTAATTGTCTTTATCGGTGTATTGGTGCATAAAACAGTCAGGCATTACCATGGAAGGTGAACTTGAGAGATTACTTTTTGTTTTTCAGTGTTTACTTTTTATCAAGGAAAAAACACTTTCTGCAATGGATTGAGTTGAATGGATTTGGAAGGGGAGATAGGAATTAGTTGTAAATGTTGCTGTCTGGGGAGTGAAGAAAGAACCTAGGAGCAATTCCAATCTCTAACTCCAGAAGCAAAGCTCCAGTTGGCAGTGCCATAGGTAGACAGCAGGCAGTAAATCAAGCCAATATAAACTTGCCAGGTTTATAGGTGTGGAAGTGTGAAGGGGACTCCTTAAAAGTCCTCTCCTTCTTGACTTTTGAATTCCAGGTTAAGTGGTCGAGAAATGAAGATTTCTTGTTTGAAATGTAATTCATGCAGAGTTGATTTCATTCACTGCTGCGTCCATGAGAACAAACAGTACTTGGACCCCTTGCTTATTGTGAACTAGCGCTGGTTACAATCAGAAAACAGGTGTTTGGTTCCATAACCTTACTGAAGGACAGTTTTTGGTTAAAGTTGGCAAAAAAACAAAAAAAAACAAGCAAAAAAACAAGAAAAACCTGAAGTCTGCACAATGCCTCAATCAAGGTTCTGATTATCTCATTCTGTACCACTTCATATAAGTTTCCCTATGCTTTTTTAATTACTGACATTGTAAATGCAGTGCTATCTGCAAACCTTTAAAGAGCTGTACAAACATGAGTCTCTCTTGATGTTGCTAATTTTTAAAAATTCTTTTCATATTTGTGTTTGATGAAGTTCATACAGAATCAGTCCTGGGACTGGGTACTACTAACAATGATCTGTGTTAGTTGGATTATTGCACACTCAGATAAAAGAATCAATCTTTCTAATTAGATATTATGGAAGGTCTTCTACACACTCACTGAAAACATATTTGGAATAACTCTACTAAGTGGGCAGGATGATGGAGAATGATTGTCCATCTCATCCGTTAAATAAAGTTTGAAAGGAAATTACTTTTGAACAAGTTACTATCCCCCTATTATTCTTTTATATATAATGTTCTGCACAGTTGGATAAAAGGGCTGCTTTTTTAATTGAATAAGAGTATGGGAATGTGTGTTGGAAAGCATTTTCCTGCCAACCCCGGGAGCAGACAGGAGGAGAGCTGTGCCATCTGTCTTGGCATGGGGCACCATGTGATTCTAATTTCTTTCCTTGGTTCTCCCTCTTTGGAAAGCTTTTCTCTCTATCCATTTTGGAGATTGAGAACTCATTCTCTACTGCAGATACTGTTTTAAAAGTTTTCTTGTCTGCAATAAGACTCTCATTGTAGTCCAGTGTATTAGCTGTCTCCACTAGGATATTTGGGGGGTTTGTGTTTGGAGTGAAGGGATTTATCATCTGTTAATGAAGGATCACAAACTTGTAGTGTCTAGGTCTAACTACCAGCCCATGTCTTTCTTGTTGTTTTGGCCAATGCTAAGGTTCTACAGTCTGCAGTGATACGTTGCAGTTACTGCTGCTCCATTGTGTAATCTGTAGCACTTAGTAAGTTGGGTCCACCTTAAAGAGATCTTTCCGTGATTTCTGGTCACAAGGAACTGATTGTTGATTACCGTCATTTCTATGAACAAATTTTCATGGCCCATACTTTTGTTCTTGGTTGAATACATGCAGACTGTTCAGGGAGTGCCCTTGGAAGTAGCCATTTCATGAGCTCTGTCTGGAGAGGTGACATTTGCAAACCCACTGACAGGTGGGACATGTGAGCCTTTACTATTGCTTTGATAAGTGAGGTATGTTCCCAAAGTGCTTCTGTAAATGCTTGACCTCTTCATCACGTTTTTTGGAGAACTTTGACCAGCTGCCTTGGAATGATGAGCCATGAGGTTAGTTCCTATTATACAAGCTTTTTGGAGGGGGCACTCTGTAGATCTGAGGTCATTCATTTTGTCTCACTGAAAATCTGTGGGAAGACCAGCATCACTCTTGCCCAGAGAAGAAGAATGGAGCTTGAGTTGAGCACAGTCATCATTTACATTTAACATACTGTTCTTTTGGTCTACTTCTTTGACTCAATGACAAAAGGACACAGAAATCTTCCCAAGTTTCCTGGATGATCCAAGGCCAATGTTCAAGTGCCAATGGCTCTAGTCTGCTTCAGAGTTGAATAACTTTTTCTGTAGCGAATGCTTCCTTCTGTCTAAATGAGCTATTTCTTGCTGTAGTTCCCATCTAGTTCAGCCCTTTTAGAAAGAGGGGATTCAAAGGCTGGCAGTCAGATTGAATTTGTTCCTTCTAGAAATTAGCTCCTGCAGAGCCCTAGGTGGGCACAGT
This sequence comes from Pseudochirops cupreus, assembly GCA_028627135.1. Taxonomy (NCBI): domain Eukaryota; kingdom Metazoa; phylum Chordata; class Mammalia; order Diprotodontia; family Pseudocheiridae; genus Pseudochirops; species Pseudochirops cupreus. The sequence goes on along the minus strand of CM053582.1, from coordinate 46,467,745 downwards.
GGAGAGAGCAATGGATCTGGAATCAGGAAGACCCAAGGCCCATCCAGCCTCAGACACTACCAGCTCTGGGAGCCTAGCCAAGGCATTTCATTGCTTTCTGCCTCAGTTCTTCAGTTGTAAAATGGGGACAATAATAGCAACTTCCTCCCAGGGTTATTGTGAGAATTAAATTAGGTAATATATACAAAATACTTTGTAAAATTGAAATACACTACACAAATGCTGGTTGTTGTTATTATGATTACTATTTTATTTTTGCTTTTTGGAGGGCAATTGGGGTTAAGTGACTTACCCAAGGTCACACAGCTAATTTTTGTGTTAAGTGTCTGAGGTCACATTTGAACTCAGGTCCTCCTGACTCCAGGCCCGGTGCTCTATTCACTGCACCACCTAGTCGCCCTGATGATTACTGTTTTAAAGGCAGCATAGTATAGTGTTGTAGATTGAGAGCTGGTCTTGGGGTCAGGAATACTGACATTTACAGATTGCCTTTACCACATACTAGCTGTATGACCCTGGGCAATTCATTTAATCTTTCATTATCTGTAATAAACTCTCTAAAGCTACAAATGGTGAAGGAGCTGGTGTTCTACACTGGTGGAGGGGGTTTCCATGCTGGGAGTTCCCCCATCATGCTGAATCCCAAACCCAAATCCCTACCCCCCCAAAAAAAGAATAAAAATCATGTTGCTCCAAATAATATGGCATGAAAATAGTGCTAACTTTTTTAGTATATAGAAAATAGGTATCCAGCTCTTGCTCTGTTTTCCAAAGAGCCAGGCTTATTCCGAATAGGAAAACAGCTTGTATTCAAGCTGCATCTTAAAAAGAAAAAAAAAATCCTCTTATTCAAAACTGAGATCATGGTTGCAGTAGAGAGATGCCTGTTTTGTGAGTAAGTATAGAACTGTGCGGCTAGTGATGCTTTATGACCAGGAAATAAATGACATTGAAGAAGGATGGGACTTATCCTCTGGCTCTCTTTCTATGAAATGAGGCACAGGGATCAGAATATGTCAGTTTATGCCTCTCTTAATGTAGACATTGCGGACTTCATGGGGGAGCAAGGGGAGAAGCATCTATGTCTGAAACCAAGGGAAATAATTAAGAAATTCAGGAAAGATTTCCCCCTACTGCAATTCCAAAGGCCAATATTGACTTGAAATACAGTAAACACTGTTATCCAGCCCAGTAATGAAATGGGGTGTTCAGCTTAATTAAATATTCTGGTAATAGAGAGCCACATCAATGATTCCATGCATGAATCACCCATTTCCAGAGAATTAGAATCCCAAATTCACTTAAGACTGAAACTCAGAAGCATAATTGAATCTTGGATGACTCAGAAGTTGATTGAAGCTCCTGCAGGACCTTAGGGTCATTATTAAGAACAGTTATTGTCGTCCTGCCGATGTGTGGGTGGTCCAGTGGGGAAAGGAGTCTGGGATAGCATAGTTTGATGTCTGGAGCTTCAAACCTCCTTTCTGAAATATGATGATAACTTTGAAGGAAATTGTGGCTGGAAAACCATGGGGCATGTTTGGATACTTTATCATTTTTGTTGAGGCTGGAAGTTAGATCCTTTGATATGAAAACAAATACAGAAAATGTGCTTTCTACCTTGCCTTGAGATATAAAATATATCTTGGAGAATCATTGAAACCTGTAGAAACAATGACAAACAAAGAATGTTTCTCAAAAATAAGAAGCTGAGGTAATTCTAGACAGAAGATGGAAGAGATTATAAATAAGTCTCTTCCCGAGTCCTCTCTTGACATTGCAGTTCATTGCCCTGTTCCTTTCTATAGAATCTGGGTATAAACTTCATTATCAGAGAACAGAGAGAGTTCTAGGTGGAATAGAAGAAATAAACAGGAGAGCCAGAAATCTCATTTCCCCATCTCCTTGCTAATTATAGGAGAGTGTTTCAATCCTTTGTGGTGTGTGGTTGTGTCTATTTGGAAATGTAAACTTTTCCATTAACCTGCCCTGCCAGGCTTGAATCACAGATTCACAAAACTTTCAGAGTTAGAATGGACCTGAAAGGCCATCTGGTCCCACCCCTCCATGAATAAGGTCCCAGGTCTTCCACAACAATCCCCACAGTTGGCTTTTGTTTGGAGATCTCCAGGGAAAGGGAATCTACCACCTCCTGAGACAGACCAGCTCACTTTGGAGGCTTCTGTAAGTGTTCAGAAGTCTTTCCTGACATGAAGCCTCAATTCACTTCTTTGGAACATTCACCCCATTGCTCTCATTTCTTCTCTCTGGAGCTCGACTTAGCAAATCTAATGCTGATTCGTCTTCAACATTTCAAATACTTGAAAGCAACTATCATGGTCCTTGCCAAATCTTGTCTCCCACCATAGCTTAAACATCTCCAGTTGCTTCATTCTCTCCTCATATGAAAGACCCATTGCCACCCTACTTGCTTTCCTCTGGATGCTATTTGAATTATTAATGTCATTCCTAAAACACGTCACCCAGAATTGAACCAAATACCTCGGATATTGCTCTGTCCAGGATACAGAGAGGCACAAGCACCTCGTGGTGCTTAGACTTCCAGACAACACACATTTATTAAGTACCTACTGCTTGCCAGATTCTGTAACTGGGGATACAAGGAAAGGCAAAAATAAAGACTCCACACTCCAGGTATTCAAAGTCCAATGGGGAAAGCAACACGAAAACAATGACTTAGCTATAAAATATTTACAAGGGAACTAGGGTGTAATATTGGAGGGAAGAGCCTAGCATGGGGTGGGGGAGGAAAAAGGGAAGGCCCAAGAATGTCCACTTATGCAAGGTATGATTTGAGCTGAGTCTTGGAAAAAGGCAAGGAATAGCCAGCAAAATATCACAAAATTGGGAGGTATGTTTTAAGTGCAAGGAACAGTAAGAAAGCAGGTGTTGTTGAACCACAGAGTACCAGGGTAAGGGCAGGGGAGGGGAGTAAAGTGTACTAAGACTGGAAAGGGTGGAAAGAGTCAGGTTGTGAATGGCATGAAAAGCCAAATCAATCCTAGAGCCAAAGAGAGCTGCTAGAGTTTATCACGTAGAAAAGTGACATGTTTAGACACAAACTTGAAGAAGATCATTTTGGTAGCTGAGTGGAAGATGAAATGGACTCAAGTCACCAAACATTTAGGAGGAACTTAGTATGTGCCAAGCACTGAGGATTCACAGAAAGGTCCCAGTTCCTACGCTCACAGAGCTTGCAGTCTAATGGAGGATATAGTATGAAAACAACTATGTAGAAACAAGTTACATATGGAATAAATCAAAGGCAATCTCAGATGGAAGGCACTGGTTTGGAGGGGGTGATAAAGAAAGGTTTCTTGGAGAAGGTGAGGCTTTAGCTGAGAGTTTAAGGAAGACTGGGAAGCCAAGAGGCTGAGACAAGGAGGGAGAGAATTCCAGGAATAGAGGACAGCCAGCAAAAATACACAGTCACGAGATGGAGTTTCTTGTGCAAAGAATAGCATATGTGGAGTGGAGAGTAAGGTCTAAGAATGGAAAAGTAGGAAGGAATCAGGTTATGAAGGATTTTAAAAGACAAACAGAAGATTTTATACTTGATTATGAAGGTAATAGAGTTAGAAATGAAGATTAATAAATGGGGGTAACAGGATCAGACTGGGGCTTAGGAAGATAACATTAGCAGCTGATTGGGAGTTAGACTGGAGTGGGGAGAGACATGAGGCAGGTAGATGAGCAGCCTATTCTAGTCCAAGCCTGAGTAGGTGAGAGCTTATACCACGCTGGCAGCTGTGTAAATGTTAGGATCAGAATGTATTATACTGTTGAGAAGATAGAAATGACAGAAGTTGTCAGTAGATTGGATATGGGTGGGTTAAGTCCAAATTAGCTTATATTGTAAGCCTAGTTAACTGGGAGGATGATGGAACTCTTGACCACAATTGAAATATAAGAAAGAAAAGAGATATATTGAGTTGAGAAAGATGACTTTATTGAGAAAGACAATGAATTCACCTGTGAACATGTTGAGTTTGATATTTATGAGACATCCATTTGGAAATGACCACTGCACCACTGGAAAATGTGAGAGTGGTGGTCAAGAGCAGTTTGGGCTGCATAAATAGTTAGGAAAATCACCTGCCTAGGGGAGATTATTGTACTCTTGAGAACTGAGGACATCACCATGCAAGATAGTATAGAAGACAAAGGGAGTCTAGGATAGAGCCTGGGAAGGCATCCATAGTTGGTGAATATAGCATGGATGAAAATCCAGCGAGGAGACTTCAAAGAAGTGCTTAGGTGATTAGTGGAAGAAGTAGAAGAGAAGAGTGTCAGAAAAAAAAAACTAGAGAAAAGAAGATATCCAGGAAAGAAGGGTGATCACAGGCTATCGAGAGGTCAAGAGGCATTTGAACTGAGGAAGAAGCTGCTAAATTTGATAACAGAGAGATCATTGACAACTGGGAAGAAAGCAATTCCAGTTGAATGGAATTTGAACTTGAAAGCCATAGTGCTGAGGGTTATTCATAGATCAAGGCGAGGAGAAGTGGAGGTGCTAATTATAGACAATCTCTTCAACTTCTTTGGCCACAAAAAGGAGGAAAGAGATATAGGTCAAACTAGAGCTAGTGGGGGGGGGCACATCAGGTGAGGAGTTTTTGGAGGATGGAGAAGACATGGACATGTTCATAGACCACAGGGCAGCAGCTGGTAGATGGGGACAAGTTGAAGATCAGTGAATAAGTGATGATGATAGAGGAGAAATTCTGCCAGAAAAGTTGTTGGAATGGAATCAGGGGTGCATGTAGAGAGCTTTGCCTTGGTAAGGAGAAGGGCCATCTTTAAATGGCATCTTAACCAAAATTAATAGGAGTTAATATTTTATTTTGGGATTTTGAGCTTAATTCCTGATTGTCTCATGCTAGTTCACTCATATTGAAACAGAACATCTGAAATTATATAGCTGAACCATCTCACCAAATACATTGATGATGTCACCCAGGGAGATTTTGGTTCTCCTCCGAAGGTTAGGTGTGTACCCCATAACTTCTTAGTTTCCTGTAAAACCACATTTTAGATCTGTTTCATTGGAATGGACTGACTCAGGGAAGTAATAAGTTCCCCACCACTAGAGATTAATTAGAGAACAAATTTCAGTATGAGGAATTTTTTTTACACAAATTCTGTTTCAAGAGCAAAACAACAGCAATAACCAAATAAGTATACAAAATATAACCCTTTCACATTGGGGCAAAACAACACCAAAAGGAATTTCAGGTGCCTATAAATGCAACTTTATGTTTCTCTTAGTTGTCCTTTTTTTTTAACAAGAAAGGATGGCTCACTGTTCCTAAAACACAAGTACCTCTGCAACTCATGAAACTTCAGAGTCCCTACTTTCTTTAGGATAAAATGCAGTGTCTTCTGTTTGGCCTTTACATGCCTTTCACAGGGCAGCTCCAGCCTGTCTTTCTAGGCTGGTTATTATTATCCTTCCTGCTGGACATGCTATTCCAACCAAACTTCTCTACTTCTTGTTCCCATACCCAACGATACATGCCCCATCTCCGATCCTGTGTAAACACTGTCACCTGCCTCTCACTTGGTGTGTCTTCTCTTTTCACCTCTGTCCTTTGGAACCTCTCGATCCCTTTGGGGCTCAGCTTGGCTACCACCACCTACAAGAACCCATTTCTGATTTCCCTAGTTGTTACTCCATAATAGTAGATAACCTTAGTGAAGCACTTTAGAAATACAAGTTCATCTTATACCTGCAACAGCCCTGGGAGGTAGAGGCTTTTATTATCCCCATTTTTTACAGATGAAGGGAACTGCAGCAGGCAGAAATTAAGTGACTTGCCTAAGATCTCATAGCTAATAAGTATCTGAGGTCAGATTTAAACTTTTATCTTCTTCTATTCCAAGTCCAATGCAGTCTTGTTGCTTCTAATTTCTCCTCCTTCCAACCATTGTTCCAGTTACCAGGTTTTTTTAACTTATTTTGAATAGGTCACACCCTGTCAGAATAATTAGCTCATTTGAAGCTGGGCGTGGGGGCAATATAATGACCCCTGAGGTCTTTCTGATTACTCTCCTCTGCAGCTTTAGGGAATTTATATTATCCAGGGATTTAGGAGTGCCATTAATAAACTCTTAAAGCCCCCAAATAGGAAGCTTCCTAACATTCAGGCAGAGTTTTGGCTCTCTGCCTAAATTGATATTTATCTCCTGCTGATCCTTTGTCTCTTTGTGGTCAAGGCAATTCGTATTATTGGAAATATTTGGGTAAAGAATTAGCAAAAGCATATTACAGTATCTGTTAATAAGCATGAAGAAAGAGCATATCTTTTTATTGTCATTTCCCTCAGCCCTTGGGGAGGTGGGGGGAAGGCAGTAAACCTGATATCAGAAGCCCCATTTTTATGTTCCAAGACAACTATGGAGCCAGTAGGTCTCCTCTCCCTTCTGGCCACAGCTCACTCCTTTCTCTTGCTTCTTTTGCCCTATACATCTGTGTGGCTGATTCTTTCCATCTTTTCTCTTGATGTTCCCCCTCCTTCATCTCTACTGTCAGACCCTCCCAATCTCTCTCCAGTTGGCTCTTCACTTGATACCAATTCTTCAGGGAGTGACCAAGTTCCTTAGCCAACTAGTGATACTGGAGAGTGTCACTGCAGTTTGTGCAATGGCTTTCAAGGACTATGGACTTAGTCTAAAGTCTTACTGATGCTTTAGCCTGAATAATGTAGCCAAGCTAAATGGTGGAAATGTTTTTCAACCCCACCCTAACAATACATATTTGTGTGTATGTGTGTCTGTGTCTGTGTGCGTGTGCACGTGTGTATGTAATATTTGTGTATTGTTACTCCCCCCCCCAAAAAAAACAACAAATTTCTTGAGGATATGGACTCTCATTTTTGTCCTTATAGCCTGATTGCTTAGCATATTTTCATTGTTGAGTTGTTTCAGTCATTCTCAACTCTTCACGACCCCATTTGGGGTTTTCTTGGCAAAGATAGTAGAGTGGTTTGCCATTTCCTTCTCCAGCTCATTTTGCAGATGAAGAACTGAGACAAACAGGGTGAAAGGACTTTCCCAGTGACACATAGTGAGGAAATGTCTGAGGTCAGATTTGAACTCAAAAGGTTTTCTTAGCTCCAGACCCGGCACTCTATCTTCTGTGCCACCTCCTGCCCTCCCAGCAGATTACTTGCCCTATAATAGGCACTTGATAACATTTATTGAATTGAACTTAATCAAAGATTGTATTTTTTACAAGGCACCTTCTATAATAACCTGATTTCTGTTGGCATTTATTGTTCTCTTCATTTATGTAATTGCAGTGAGTTTGTACATCAGTCTTTAGGCTTTCTTTTCACTGATTCAACATGGAATCACAATACTTATTTTTTTTCCCCGTGTAACTGGCAGCACTGAACTTTCACATCTTTGCCAATTTGATATGTTTAGAGATATAGCTTAGATTTCTTTTCACTTGCAATTTTCTGGCTATTAAAGACTTCAAATCCTTTATTCAACTAGTTGTTAATAATTTACTTCTTTTGAAAACCACTTGTTCATATCATTTGGTCACATCTCTTGTTGAATACTTAATTTTTAAAAATTGTTTCACTTCTCTATAGATTTTGGATGTCAGTCTGTTATTAAAAGTACTTAGTACAAATATATTTTCTACCATTCATAATTCCTTTTGTTCAGGATAAAATTTAAATATGTAAATATTACTTTTCCCTCTGCCATATGCTATTACATTAATTATTTGATTAGTTCAGTAATATTAGCCCAATCTTAGATTGTGCACACACACATTTATGCTCACTCACACAGAACACAACCTAAGAGTCTACTTTTATTGATGTGATCTTTTCAAAGCTCCCTTCCCTTTCCAAAGTCCACATCAGAATGTGATTTGCGAATTGCCCTCTTCATCTAATCTTCCCCTCCCCTACATCTTCATCTGTGTTACCCACACTCAAGTGCAAACAGTAGGTGGTATTATCTGGAAAGGTTTAGAAGTATATGGGAAAGAGCATGGAAAAAACAGTTGCTCTTTCCTGTCATTGGAATTTGGGAGTATGGTCATTCTTGCTAGACCACGCCCTTCTCTTTCCACTGGGTGAAGCTACTCAAAAAATGTGGGTGTGGGAAGATTAGAAAACCTGGGTAGGACATATCCCCAACCTCTCCTCAGACCACTCTTGCTATCTGTTTCACGTTTTTAGCCTCAAAGGCATAAGACACAGATCCAGTTTGATTTCTGCTTTGGGGATGTTTATTAAAAGTTGTTAATAATGAAAACCATATGATTCTCTCACAATTATAGCTCAGGGCCCTGAACTAGAAACCAAAATGAACCCTAGCTATTTTTGCTCACAGTTCAAGCCTCTGTCCCAATTAATTCTTTATACTACTGCCCAGTCACAACCTCTCCATGTCGCATTCCCAATATATTCTCATCAATAACAGGCATGAATCACATTTAAGTTATAATGACGGTTTTATATGAAAAAATAGGAGCTAATAACAAATTTAAAAATAGAATGATGTGGAAGTAAGTTTCTGTCACGTACAGGCAGAAGGGCAGGAAGGTGGAGTTTGGGGAAAGGTGAAGATTAGATCACTTTTCTTTGGATGTCTCAGCTCCCCTTCATTCAGATTCACCCTTCACAACAGTTTCAATAGGGGAAATAGCAAGGGGATGAAGAGAGGGGAGGCACAGCATTGGCTACATCACTGCCTTAGTTTGGGCATCCCTTTAAAGCACTCCCTGGCATGCCTCTATCTCCTAACCCATGGGGCCAAATTTTGACATCTCTGTGCTCTATCTGAATCTGCCATGCTAAGTTGCCTCTTCCCATTCTTCTTGAGGAAAAGGATTTGTATTGTCTTTTTAAAAGAGAATTCCCAGAAGTCCATGCTCGCACACCCTGGAAGCCTTCCCTTTCTGTCTGTGGAGAAATTCATCATCCTCAAAGCCAGATGATAGAAGCTATGATCATTCTTTCTATTAGATTATTTCCCCCATCTTCAAAATCATCCAATTCTTTGTCTTAGCTCACCCCCTTTTTAATGTTGTTTCTCTAACCTCACCCCCTTTTAATAGGGTTTTTTCACTCAGTTTCTAGATATTGTTTCCAGGTATCCTTCTTGTAAGGTAAGGTGAGACATCAAAGACACAATAGCCTTCCTCATCAATATGACATCTAAATCCTATGATGCACCATTGAATTCTTTGATTTAAAATGTTATCAAAGGCCTTGGTCACTGCTTTATTCATCAGTAGAAAGACCAGGAATTCTTCAATTACATTCAGATTCCATTTTTTTCTCTTGAATTAACATGCTCCATTTTCCTAAATAGGCAATTTGAAGATGAAAGCTTATTTGCCTTGCTTTCTGGTCTATCACATGCTGGCCTCCCCTTTCATTTCTCCTTTTAGATGAGAAATGTTGTGTTGTTGGAATTGGGGCTTTGGGATATGTGATTTATTTCTTCCTCTCTGCTTGTCAGATCCTCCCTGCTGGTATCCCTTTGATTCTCTCATTCTACCTTCTACCTCTATTTTGAAGACTTCCAGAAATCTCGTTTGTATGACTTATTGATGTATGCTATTCAGTAACAACTTTCTATTTTTTCTGGGAGCCAGTAATCTGTAGGATGCCTTGCCCAGCTGTAGGCTCCATCTCCATTATTTCCATTACTTGGTGCTGATTTCTAGTTTTCTTCCAGTTTTGCTTTTTGGAAATTGTGTTTTGTCATTTGTCCTGCCTCATTTGGGTGATTCTCTCCTTTTTATTTATTTATTCATTCATTCAGTCATTCATTTATTTATGTTATTTATTAATTAATTTATTATTTATTTTATTTTATCTCCTTTTTATGATTCTGTTGCTTTTTATTTGGCATATTATTTCATTTATGATTTTTCTCCACATATTCTAAACTGACCACTCATATTTTGGGGTTCTTACAGATTTTAATTAAATATTTGTAGATCTCAAAGCTTCTTCTGTTTTTCTTGTCATCTACCCTGGAGATTATTTTGTAGATCTAGTTTTGCTTCTGGGGGGAGGGTATCTTGTATTATTCTTTTTTTTCTCTTGTACTCATCTTATCCATTTGAGCTTTTTTTATTTAACTTACTCATTAAAATATCAATATGCAGTTATCTATTTTGGGGGTGAAGGGTAATGACTTTTCTTGCATGAATATTTTTCCTTTTCATTCTTTTTGGAAGTTCTTTTACTTTTAAGGGAACATGTTTGTTGCTATTTTGAAGCAATGAAGGGGAGGTAGGCTTAGTCCCAATGCTTTCCTCCACCATCTTGCCTGGACTTCCTTGGCAGTATTATGGAGGGAATTCTCCATCAGATTGAAGGTACAACTCTCTGAGGTCCCTCGCAACTTTGAGATTCCATAATGAGAAATATAATTACATATTCTTGTTTCACCACTCCTTAGAACCCCAGTTATCTATATACAGCTGGAAGCTGGTGGCCAAAGTGATAGAACACTGGACCTGCAATCAGGAAGAACTGGGTTCAATGTGGCCCTATATACTCTCTAGCTGTGGGACCCCAGGCAAGACATTTAACCTCTATCTGCCTCAATTTCCTTAACTGTAAAATTGAGATAATAAAAACACCTACCTCCCAGGGTTGTTGTGATGATCAAAGGAGATAATATTTGGAAAATACTTGCCTGGCACATGATTGGTACTTAATAAATAGGTTTTCCTTCCTTTCCTGTACCCTAAATATCTTTTTGTAAGTAACACTACCTTTTTTTAATCCCAGATTTGCCTCTTTCAATTGAGGTTTTAGTCAATAAGTCTGCTTTTTAATCCAATGATTTCTTCTTTTTAATGCCAGGTGATCTGCTACTTAACCTTATTATTTAGGTTTTACTTGTGAACTTATTTCTGACATATATTAGAAGCTCTCAGAAGTGTCACTGCTGACTAACCACACAAGTATCATAAAACCAGGTGGAGCATAAGAAAATCAAGGCCCCCATGTCAGAACAGGCACAAACATAAGCTTCAACACCCATAGCCTTGTAGTCTTTTCAGTTGCAAACGAACCTAGTGATAAACACTAAGCATATTGTCAAACTACCCAGAAAATATCCCATTCAAGTGGGAGAAATTATCAGACTTAGTAGGTTTACCAGATGAAACAGTTTGCTATGTAGCAGACCCACCATTATCATCACGTTTGGCAGTTTTATTTTTTTTACAACAGACAATGCCATCTGAGCATCACTTGATATCAGATAAATCCTTATTTTTTCTCCTAAAGGTAAGGTTCCTATGGGGCTCTTCCAGCTGGTCTTTTGCATCATTCTCATTTCTCTTCCCAATTTTTCCTCTCCTTCTGTTACTTGATTTTCAAACTCCTTCTTGAGCTCCTCCATGGCCTGCTACCACTTCATATTTTTCTTGGAGGCTTTTCATGCAGCAATTTTGACTTTGTTGTCTTCTTCTGGCTCTATGTTTTGATTGTCTTTGTCACCAAAAATGATTCTATAGTTTGATTTCACTTCCTCTGTTTGCTCATCTTGCCAGCCAATTACTTGACTTTGGAGCTCTTTGCCACGGTAGAAATCTGCTTCCAGAGTGGAGAGTGCTGTGTCCCAAATTTCTGCGCTTTTGTGAAGCTATTGTCAGAGCTTCCTCTAGGCACCTCCCTCATAACTATGAGGAGAACTGTCTATCCACAACTTCAACAAGCTCTGCCATGCCAGTGCTCCTTCTCACCCCAGGACTACTACCTAAGACTGTGACCCAGATCCAAGCAGGGCAAAGCAAGAGCAATTGCCCTCTGGATAGTTGCTTGGCACCCCTACAGTCTGTGGCCCTGGAGCTCAGGAGGCAGCCACTACAGCCAGCAGCTGCAGCTGCCTCAACCTCCACTACCAGAGGCCAGAGCATGCTCTTCTCTCACCCTCACCCAGGATCAACAGAGTTCCCCACTGATCTTTCTCTTTAGTGTTTATGAGTTGAGAAGTCTGGAAACCACCACAGACTTTGTTCCACTCCCAGCCTGGTGTGACAGACCCTTCCTGTCTGCCTGCCAGGCTGCCTTCAGCAGATTTGTTTCTCTCTGTCACTTTGTGGATTATGTAGCAATAAAATTTGTTTAGAGTCATTTTTTACAGGTATTGGAGGTGGTTGGAGCACCCGCTCAAGCAAGTTCCTGCTTTGGCTCCATCCCTCTTTTGGTCTTTCCTATGTTTTCTTAATTATAGTGACAAATATGGTGGAAAAATGATTTCTTTGCTGTCTTTTTTGGCATTTAAAGAGTTTTATAATATCCATGTGCATGTGGATATGTACTCTTCCATGCAGTGGTGCTGGTCTCCTGACTCTTACACCAACCAGATGCTTCATCTGTGAGTCCTAAACATATTCTCTGACTGGGCCCATGCTTGCAACACTCTTCCTCCTTTGATTGAGTTCCATGGTTTCCTTTAAATCCCATCTCCCTCAAATCTCACCTTCTGCAAGGAGCTTTTCCCAACTCCCTTTTTGTTAGTACCTTCCCTTTGTTAATCATTTCCTATTTACTGGGTATATAGCATGCTTCATATGGATTAATCTCCTTGAGGGCACAGGCTGCCTTTTGACTCTTTTTTATATACTCAGTGCCTGGTACATAGGCTAGGCACTTAATAAATGTTTATTGATGGATATACATACACATGGAGGACTATCTTTAAGAACTTATGGATCTTTTTCTCAATGTTTTATACCTCTTAATGATTGTTCATTCCCTTAATAAACCTCTTGAGTTATTTTCTTCTAGAGAAAATATCTATCTTACTTTATTACAGAACTTCTTCTTTAGTATGTGATTCAAACAACCCACAGGACATTTCAAAAAGAAAAGTCTGTTCTCTGGGAGACCGTGTGCTACCGGGAAAAAGAGAATTGACTGTGGAGTTAGAAGATATGTATTAAAATTCTGCCTTTGAAGCTTATTAATTGTGTCACCTCTTCCAAGTCACCTAACCAAGCTTCTGTTTGATCACCTGTAAAATGAGGGCATTGGGTTTGATGGCTGGTTTCAGTGGTCCTTTCCAGTTCTTTAACTGTGATTGTCCAATCCTATGATTCTCTAGCTCATGTGCTTAATTTTGTTGGTGGTCATGGTTTGTTTTATGAGAATCCTAACACTTGCAAATGCTGTCTGTTTCAACGTGTTTTCCTATGCTTATTTTTGACTAGTCATAAACATAGAGTTAAATATCCTTGACTGGCTAGATAATGGGAACATCAGAAATATAAATTATGACTGATTAATGATTCTTCATGTGTAGCTTAATTTCAATCCTTTTTATATGGGAGAAAGACTCTTACTCCATTTTGAAGAATTCTCCTCTCTGTTAAGCCAATAGTGCCCGCTCTATTGTTTTCTGTTAAACACTTGGACTGGCATATCTCCTTTAATCTGTAAGAAAGTTCTCTCCCCTTCCCTGTATGCTAAGGCCCTCCTATCCCAAGGTGGCCTTGGAACCATAGAACCCCCTCTCACTCTCCCTCTCCCCAGAAACTTCTTGGAAGCAGCAGGAGGGCCAATGCAGAGAGGTAGAAGAAAGGGGGAAAAAAAGATTGGTGAGAAGGAGGCAGATAAAACATCCATTACTGGAGGGGTTTCTTTCTGAATTCTTGATGTACTTTTGATACTTCCTTAATTCCCAAGAGTAGGGAGGCCTTTAGAAATAAAACTGAGAGGGGTGGCTAGGTGGTGCAGTGAATGGAGCACTGGCCCTGGAGCCTGGAGGACTTGAGTTCAAATCCAGCCTCAGACACTTAACACAAAACTAGCCATGTGACCTTGGGCAAGTCACTTAACCCCAATTGCCCTACCTACCCCCCCTCCAAAAAGCAAAATAAATAAATAAATAAAATAAAATCATTTTTTAAAAAAAGAAAGAAAGAAAACTGAGATTCTGAGTGATGTATGTCATGTGGGATGCACAAGTCTGTGAGAGGAGACCTCCTAGATTTGCTCCAAAGGGGTCAGGAATGATGCATCAAATTAGGACTTCTCTGAATTTGAGGACAATTGAATACACGCTGTCTAATGGGGCTCTGGAATCCTATTACTAAGCAGGCAATTGCCTGATAAACATGTTTATTCAAAGGGTGTTAGGGTGTTTATCTCTAAGAAAGGGGGTGAGATTGCATCAAGATAATTAAGTTCTAACCCAAATTTCCTTTAGTGGGCTCTCTCCAGGATCCAGAGAACTCTTCAGTGCCTTTGTTCAGGAAGATCAATTATTCATAACAAAGTCAGAAGCACTTCAGGTGTCCCCTTGTGTACAGAGAAGCCATTTAGGGGATAACTGTCCATATTCTAAAAAAAGTTGAAGAGCTCATTGGTGTTTGTGCCAACTGGTTTATAACTGTTGAAAACAAAATCCCAGTTTCCCATTCTTGTTGTGGGCCAAAGGAAGAGTCTGCTAAGATCAGGGCAAAGATGCCAAGCACCCCCCTTAAAAAGTGTACTTAAAGGGAAGCCAGACAACCTACCTTGTAGAGGGGTTCCAAGGCAGTAGGGGGATTGGGAGAAGTTGTGCCATATGGCAAAACAGTGGAAGATGGTAAAGCACAGGAATTTTCCTACCTCCTCCCTGTTGCCTCAGGGAAATATCCCCTTTGACCTATGCTACTTCAGGGTCTAAGTGTACAAGAGAGAATGCTTGGCTCACTGACTGAAGAGCCCTTGTTGCTGTTGTTGCTGTCCAGTCTTTCAATCATGTCTAACTCCCTATGACTCCATTTGGGTTTTTCTTAGCAGAGATGCTGGAGGAGTTTGCCATTTCCTTCTCCAGCTCCTTTTACTGATGAGGAAACTGAGGCAAACAGAGTGAAATGACTTCCCCAGGGTCACACAGCTAGTAAGTGTCTAAGGTGGGATTTGAACTCAGGAAGATGAGTCTTCCTGCCTCCAGGCTCAGCATTCTCTCCACTGCACCTAACTGCCCAATTGATAAACACTGAATAAAGAAGAAGTAGTTTAACAAATGTGTGCTGTCTTAGTGTCTGTACTGAGCCATTCTTTTATATCTCTGCTAAATACATATTCATTGGCTTCCACACCAATTTTCTCCATCCTTTTGAAATATGGTTGTGATTGTTTTTTTTTCCTATTCTTTAACTAAATTGCCCTCCATAGGTTATCCTGACTGCAGAACACATGCATTTTCTGAAAGCTGCTCCTCTGCCCACGTTCCTCTTAAAACCCCACACAGAGCACATTCCCTGGAAGGGTAAGGTGCCTGGTTTGTCTACCCCTTCGTTATACCCTTTATTGAGTGGTCTCAGGGCCACTCATCAGTCATTAAAGAGTTAGCAGTAGGTTTAGTGACAAGAGTATGGGGTCTACTGGTAGAGAGTGGGCTCTGAACAGGTAGGACCATATTTCTGAAGGGGCAAATGATGTCTGAGCAACCAGGTGACAGCCATGACTTTATTCTGGTTAGGAATCACTTAGTGAAGGTCCCTTTCATGTCTGGTCACAGTTCAGGGTTGACTTGAGTTAGTCAAAACTAGAAAAGAAACCCAGCTGAGACAATAAAAGTTGTAGATTTGAGCCAAGCTAAGCAATCATTTATGAAGAATAACAAGCTGAGATTAATAGGCTAGGCTTTTCTTGTGGGTTCTCCAAAAGTGCTGAACATGCATTCTATACACACACACACACAACACACACACACACACACACACACACACACACACACACACACCCCAGCCAACCTGCACGCATGAAAACATGAATACAAGTGACTCTACTTATTCATTCCAATGCTCTTTCATAAACCCACTGACTTTATGCTCCACTTTTTACTCTCTGTGCCATAAAAACTCATTTTTAACTACTTACAGGGAAAACTGCAATTAAGAACAATATTAAAGAAATAAATCCCCCCCCCAAAAAAGAAAGAAATCCCCTATCTTGTAAAAACTTCCTCTGCTATTAATGTTTTCCCTGTCTGCCATTGTGGGTCGCTGTGCAACCCTCGGTCCCAAACTTGGATTGTGATAAATTAGGGGATATCAGTCAGTCATAGTTAGAGGACGAAAGGTTTTCTATAGAATAAGGTGCTCAGTTCCTAGATTCAGATGTATTCATTGACTGATTCATTGACTCCTGCCTTTCTGAGGAGCAGACAAGCTTGGTTATAGAGCACTCATGCAAGGAGGCTTTCAACATGGTGACTATGGTTTTTGCCTGATCCTGGGAACCTGGGAACTGCACCACGACCTGAAATCTTATTAATGTCCATAATTCCTACACGGACAGAGAATGCAACTCCTCTTTGAGTTAGAAAAGGTTTAATAGTTCCCCCAGCTGACAAGTCATCCTTCCCTGCAGCTAACCTGGCAGTGAGCCTCTCTGCACTTAATGAGGCTGTTCTTCCAGTGACAGACGTATTGCTTGCTTGCCACCGAGTGCATATTGAAAGCCTTTCCAGTTCTGCGCCACTTGCCAGAGCTTGCTTCCATTCAGTTTAATCCTACAAACATTAATTAAGTACCTGGTATGTACCAGGACCCATACTAAGTGCTAGGTATGTGAAGGCAGAACTGAAGCAGTCCACACCATCTCAGCTCACCATTGTTTTCTTCTCTTGAAGACTTTACCCCCGTTGTCCTTTCATTGCTAATCTTCAGCCAGACCTCGGCCCTGGATAACTCCCATCTGCTTCTGCTGTTAATGAGCTACTCAAAACAGCTGGAGGAAATCCTAAAACTGCTGACTTGATACAGTACAAACTCATGTTATCCAGCCTCATCTGATACTTGGCTACATCCAAGCAGTCTTTTCCTCTCCATGACTGACTCCCAATTTCACTCCCCAAGAAGCTTTTCCAGACTTTCTCTGCTCTTCTCAAGCTGCCCTACCTCATTCAGTCAATGACTTTGACTCTCACTTTACTGAAGAAACTGAAGCCATTTCATGTCAACACTCACTTCCCCCATTCTCTTCATATCAAAAGCTCTTGATTTTTTCCTCTCTCTTTCCTTCCTCCAGGATCTTTCCCAAGTATAATTCTTCAGCATGTATGCTTGAAGCCATGCCCTCTTACCTTCTTCTGCAGATAGGGTCCACAGTCATTGAGTCAGTCCAATTTCAACCTCTTCGTCTCTGCTCATATTTTCTCTTCAAGCATGCCCATTTTTCTGCTGTCCTTAAAAAGCTTTACTATACTATACCATCCCCAAAGCTTCTATCCTCTTTCTTCCCTTTCTCAGCCTTGTTCCTTGAAAGAAAATGTTTGCACTCCCTTCTGCTTCCTCTCTTCTCACTCATTCCTCAGTCCTTTGCCCTGTGACTTCTGACCTCATCACCCAATAGAAAGTGGTTTTTTCCAAACTTACCAGTGATTTCTGATAGCCCTTTTCCACCCACATCTTTCTCAACCTCTATGCTGCCCTTGACAAAACTGACCATCCTCTCATCCTGTAGATTCTCTTCTCTCTGGAGGTTTCATAGCATGACTCTTCTTGTTCTCCTACTGCCCATGTATTAGCATTCCTCAGTTTCCTCTGCTGTATCATCATCCAGTTCATTCTTCTTCACTTTGGGCATTCCCTGAGGTTCTATCCTAGTCCCTCTTGTTTTCTCTGTCTCTATTCTCTCTCTTGGTATCCTCATTAGCTTTTCTATGTAGTAGGTGTGTGTGTATGTGTATATGTGCATACACATACACACATAGAAACAGCGTCCCAAAAGTCTTAGTGTTGGCTTAAATTTCCATAAGTTCAGAAGTAGAAATGCTACCAACATACAAAATCATTTGAAAGTTTCTATGTTTTTCTTAATATTGAGTTTTGTGAATTTTGAAGAACAAATTTTAAATGTAAAAAGATGACTTAATGACCACCCTGTCATTCTGCATTGCCCATGCCATAGTTTCTGGATGCCACTTTCTCAGAATGGTGGGGTGGTAGAGGTAGTCCTCTTATTTCGCTCCCTTGGACACTTGTTCTATTTCCATTAGCTTTTATTGGTATATTCAGGTCAAAACTCTCACGTGAACTTTAAAATCTTGTTCTTTGTACAATATTAAGGCAAAGCTTACAACCGTAATCTTTTCTGTCCCTTAGCAGCAGCTGATAAAAGTTTTTACAAATTTCAAAAATTGACTAGAGCAATATATAATACAAGTTGGTGGTTTTGTCGAAATTTAATTTTAAAAAAGTCAAGCTTTTAAAATTTTAAGTAACCTTTCAAATGTTGCTTTTTGCAATGTTATAGGGTTTATATTTCATAAGTTATTAAAGCTGAAAACTGCACTAAAAATATAAGTGTATGTGTGTGTGTGTGTGTGTGTATGTGTGTGTGGTCATCTCCAGCTCCAGTCTCAATACTACTTTTTAGTCCCACATCACTAGCTGCCCATTGAACATACCAAACTGGATACCCTGGACATCCCTCACCATGTCCAAAACTGAATTCATTATTGTTTTCCCCCTAAATGTTGACCTCTTCTTAATCTCCATTTTGGTTAAAGGTATTACTGTTCTTCTAGTGTTCCAGGTTAACAGTTTCGCTATCATCCCCAAGTTCTTGCCCTCCCTCATTCAAAGTATCCAATATATTGTCAGAACTTGGCTGTTTCTCTCTCTACATCTACATCTCTCTCTACATCTACATGTTTCTCTTTCCCATTGCTATTCTTCACTCCTACAGCCACCTTCTTAGTTCTGGCCATCATCATCTTTTGCCTATATGATTGTTTACCCTGTTTCAGACCTCTTCTCATTACAGTCTACCCTAAACACTGCTGCTGACATGAATTTGCCAAAGCAAAGATATGACCATGTATAGCCCCCACTCACTCAAATCCAGAAGCCTCCTATTTCTTCAAGTTTAAAATATAAACTCTTCTATTTAGCTTTTTAAGACCTATACTACCTTCCCCATCTTAACTTTCTATCCCTTATTGGATGTCATTCCCTCTTTCTCACACTACACACACACCACATTCCAGACTATTGGCCTTTTCTCTCTTCCTCGCCCAACATTCCAACTCCAGTATTTGCATCCTTGCCCAGGCCAAATGCCCCTCTCCTCCCACCCCCCATGCCTGGAATTCACTTCTTCCTCACTTCAGTGCCATAGAATTCTTCTCCCTTAAGATGGCCCTGAAGCACCATCTTTTATATGAAGACATTCAGGATCCCTACAGCTGCTAGTGGCCTCCCTCTTAAACTACCCTGTATTATAACCACTTTTCACAGATCTTTTTTATGCAGCTCATCTTTATTCTATATATTTATATATGTTCTTGTTTCCTCCATTAGAATGTAAGGTCCTGGTGAGTGGGCACTTATAGTGCTAGTACCTGACACACAGTAGGAGCTTAATACTTGCTTACTGGTTGACTGATGGAAACAACATATACATCAAAAAAAGTCAATGGAAGATGAGTAAAAAGTAAACACTATGTAATCATTTGTGGGGAAAACACTAATAATGAGGACACTCATGAAAGGCCTACCCCAGGATCACCCTCTTGCTGTGGTGAAGCATCACAGTAGGATTTTAAGAGCCTATTTTTTTGGAGGGGGGAAGGCAAGATAATTGTGGTTAAGTGACTTGCCCAAGGTCACACCGCTAGTGAGTATGTTAAGTGTCTGTGGCTAGATTTGAACTCAGGTCCCCCCCTGACTCCAGAGTTGGTGCTCTATTAACTGCACCACCTAGCTGCCCCAACAGTAGGATTTTATCGAAGAAATGGGATCTTTGGCTGAATTATTGGTAGCAGAGTATCTAGACTAAGTGTGGAAGGTAACAGGAGCTGCCCTGACCCTGACACATCTGCAGCATCATGTGACCAGTTCTTGGCACCATACTTTTGGATGTCCAATTATAAGTTGGAATCTATTCCAAGGAAAAGCAGCATATGTGGTGAGGAAAGTATAAATCACACCTTTTACATAGGCACTGATGTGACATATTCACCTAAAAAGAGATGCTGTTAAGGGGATGAAGGTATAGGAATGAATGAATAATAATAATAGTCTTTAAGTCTATCTCATGGGCATGAAGACTCTGATTTGTTCTGTTTTGCTCCACAGGTTTAAGAGTAGGACATTAGTGCTATGAAATGGTCGATCTCCAGTTCAGTTAGACTGACAGGTGAACAGAGCATATTTTCAAATGCCAGAGAATAGACTAGGAGATGTCATTCATGCACAGAGCCAATAATTACTTGTGAAGTTTGTTAAAGAACATTTCCTAAGTTGTCATTTCCTTCTTGATGAAGAATACAGAAAACACCCAGGATTGTTTGGGTATAAATCTAATTTAATGATTGCACATAACTAAAAAAATAACTGGGAGCTTGCTATGCTAATGTGGTTCATTTGAAATGTTTTCAGACCAGAAGCTCTTATTGTACCCTGAAGCTTGGTATCTGTATAGTTCCTTGAATGCATTCCTACCTCCCTCTTCACTGTTCCCTAAGTAGCCTAGTAGAAATTTGAGACATTCTGTTTGTAACCAAAGTCAGACTATACTTGACTGATGGAGGACTGACAGAAATTTTCTTTCATTGTCTCCACCTTGTCCTTCATTAAGTCAGCCTGCTGCTCAGGTCCTTATATATACAGTCCAGTAATTGGCATTTCCAGATATGCTGTACTGAATTGGATTGTTTGAAGTGGTAAGAAATAAGGAGATTGAATTTATGGCTCTAAAAAGAGCAACAGTCCAACTCTATAACTCAAAGCAGGCATGCTTATTTGTATGTGCTAAATATGCCTCCCCACTCATATCATGCCATTTCACAGCCCCTTTCAAGCTTTCTCTAGTTATTTTCAGAGTGAAAACATTCTCTAAAACATTTCGAAAATCTGCTTTGGAACATTTCCGAGGATACTGAAACTTTTGTGGCTGCTTCAAGCTTTGAAATTTGGTGGAGAAACACACTTTGAGGAAAGTTTACTAAGTGAGTTTTCATTTCATTCAAGATAAAGAGCAGAGAATGTTTCAAAGTTGTTTTAGTTCGAATCCAATTTTGTCATGGAGTCTTACAAAAATAACAAGTGGTAGAAACTGAAGAGGAAATAATGTCAGAATTGTGGTGATGTTGTCTTGTGAATTAGAGGAGGCACTTCAGTTCAGGATCACTAGCAGATGCAGCAAACTCTCGACTCTCCAGCAATTGATTAGCTAACAACAGAATCCTCACTGTGACAGGACAACCAGAAGTTTTTCCAAGGGCATTAAAATTTAGATTGAGAGAACACACTGTCATTCCTTCAACATCAACAAAATAAATGTGCCTACTGCCTGTTTACTGAGATGATTTGCAATGGCATCCCTCTTTGTCCTCCCAACTGTAGCATTCCAGTAGAGTTTCCTTCCACCTTCCTAGCCATGAAGCGGTCTTTTTGCATCCTTAGTGTCCTTACCTACACAGACCAGTGTCCGTCCTAGCATTCCAATGTCCTTCCACTCACTACCCCCACCCCCAACTAGACGTCTTTAAAAGTCGATTTCAGAGCATTTATTGTTGCATTTTGTGAAATTTGCCACACATAAAAATTTTGTAAATAGCTCTGGATGAGATATCACTGCGATTATTCTCCAGTGACACCCAGTGCTCACATTGACCCAGAAGGTCTGCCCCACTGTTCATTCAGAATCACAGATTAAATCATCTTCTCCCTTCTGCCTCTCCAACTGCCTTTCCTTCAGTTATCTGCTGAAGCACAATTTTTTTCTTGTAGTTTTTCCTGGTTCCCCCAGTTGTGAATGCCATCCATCCCTAACTATTTTTTATTAATTCCCTTTATATTTATTTTTATTTACAGATATGTATGTGTGTGTTCAGACACAAATACACACACACACTTAATGTCTCCCTATTAGAAAATTATAGTTACATTTTTTTAAATTTGTACCCTTAGTGCTTAACACAATCTCTGGCACATAGAAGTCAGTCATTAAATACTCTGAGGTAACTAATTAACTGCATTATCATTTTTGGAAATATACTTGTTTATATATTGCAATTCTTGGTGACCAAAGTGAATAGAAGATTGAATCTGGAGTCAGAAGATGTATTTAGATTCATTACAGCTCTTCCACTTGCTACCCATATCACCTTGGCCAAGTCACTTCACCTCTGGGCCTCTGCTTTTTCTCTAAAATAGAGTGGTTAGACTTGAGGTCTCTTTGAGCTTTAAAATGTGTGATCCTGTGTAGCATAAGAAAGTTCACCGTTGTTAGAGTCTCAAAACTTCAATGAAACTCTTGTGTAAAATACACATCTTGCTATCAAATTTTTATGATTTTCTATGGCTACTGATCTATAAACAAGTGTTTATGTCATATGAAGGGAAAGTCCTGGAGTTAAAGGGGCATTTTTGAGAAAATGGATGGAGGCACATAACCTGAGGTAGGTGGCTAGTGGTCATTGCAATTTTTACCCGGAGAACTTTTCCTAGAAGAGGGTAGGGTCTATGGGTGTAGAGTTTGTGTGTGCTATCACAGGTGGTTGCCGTATCATTTGGATTTGCCTAGTTCTCCATTTCCTCTCTTATCTTTTCCCAGGGCTGTCTTCAACAGTTGATAAATGCCAAGTTGGCTTTTAAACTATATAACCATACATAACGGGAGTAATTATGGGAGCTAGCCTGGTTTGTGGGGACTGGGGCCAGTTAGAAACTCCGTGATTTTATAGATAAGAAAAATAAGGCATGGGGATGAACCAGTAGGTGGCACCTGTTTAAACCTGCACCTGGGCTCTAGTCTTTAATAATGGCTCCATAATTAATCGACTTTTAGCAGAATCATGTCTCCTGGTCTCTTGTTAAGGGAAATGTTAGCACAAAGGCTCCAGGTTGGTCTTTGAATCATTCTAAGAGGGATGGGAGTGAAGCTATACCAAAGATTATTTACTAAGCATCACCTGAAAAACAACTTCTCCTATTAGTCTGTCTATTTCTCTGGGATATGTAACTTGGGATTCAGGCAGCCTCTCCATCTCATCAACACGGTGTAGGGTAGGGCTCTTCCTCTCCAAAACTCCCAATTGCTTGCAATAGAGACTAAGAATATGTGGCTAAATAAGTGTCATTTGACTAGGTAGGTCTTACAGAGGACCTCAAGTGCCTAGCTGCTCATTGTCTCTTGTGTTCCTTTCCCTGAGGACAGGTTAGAACAGTGATTCTGAGATGCATGTTTCTAACATTGTCAGTTCAGAAGTTGTGGAACTTGGTGCTGGGTGTACAGGAGGCACTCTCCGTATCTGCAGCCCATCTCGGACAAAAAGTTGATCCCTGAGAAGGGGGTGAGCCATACATTCTTTACCAGACATTACACGTCCAGCTCTTAGATTCCAGGAAAAAGTGAAAAACTTGTACGGCAGTCCTACAGTGTGCGAGTACTGGCCAATGAAAACAATAGTATAGCAGGAGATTAGCCAATGAGAGTGTAACGGGAACTAGCCAATGAGAGTTGATTATAGGAGAATTGGCCAATGAGAATGTATCAGGGGACTGGTCAATGAGAGTGAACGGGGAAATGGCCAGTGCGAGTGTAGCAGGGGACTGGCTAATGGGGGAAATGGCCAATGAGAGCAGCGAAGATTAGCCAATGAGAGTATAACGGGGGTACTGGCCAATGAGAGTATGGTGGAGTACTGGCCAATGAAAGTTTAGCGTAGATAGAATGACCAATGAGAGTGAGTCAAGGACGGGCCAATGAGAGCGTAGCGGAGGAATGGCCAGTGAGAGCATCACGGGGGACTGGGGAGAGTGAGCGGGAAAATGGCCAATGAGAGTGTGCGAGGGACTGACCAATGAGAGCCTAGTTTCTAGGAGAAAGTACAGGATGACCTATGTTGAGGTTTGATGAGTCGGCTTCAGACATGAATAATAGAGCACCTTAACAAAAGGGTTGATGGGGAAGGCTTCTTTGAAGGCCTAGTATTATGTGTGCCAGGAAGCAAGGTTACCCACAGTCCCTTGCACTTGCTCCCGGGACTAGGCTATCATTGGCTAGTTCCCCGTTGCCTAGTATCAACTTCCTAGGGCTTATAATAATGGTGGAGCCCCGGAATCCCTATTACTGGAAAATGCTGCGTCTGATTCCTTGAATTCAGGTGTTCTGACCTGCAGCAGGACTAAAGCCAGTCGAGGGACCACACTCTTTCAAGCACTAATATGAGGCAGCCAGGTGGTACAGTACATAAAGTTTCCCGTTCAAACTGGGCCTCAGACCTTTCCTAGCCATGTGACCCTTGCCAGTTCACTTAACCTCTGTCTTGCCTCATCTTCCTGATCTGTATCTTGGGAGTAGTAATAGCACCTAAATGCCAAACTTAAACTTCATTTTAGACATTTTCCCCAGAGTTCTACTCCGAAGTGGGGCACATAATGAGGCTAAGATTTTGAGAAGATCTTGATTCCTGGGGGAAGGGGGGGAGGGGGGAACTGTGTTCCCCCACAACTGAATTGCTGTCTGATTAATCCCAGTGCTGAGGCTCCTTGATGGGAACAGAGCATACCATCCTCTGGACTGTAGGTCTTACACATGCAAACTTGATTCAGAAACCACAATCAGGTTTAAGAATGTTTGTATTTTAGCTTCTGTGTTAAATGTTTGCTGTTAAAGACTGTAGAAGATCCATGTAAATAAAAACGAATGGATGGAGCACTCAGCCAGGGAAATATTTTCCTTGGTATACTTTGATAGCAGACAGGTAGATATCAGACTCCAGTACATATTAACCTGATTTCACTACTCTCTGAAAAAGTGTTGCAAATAGTTTTCAGGAAGGAAAATAATAGGGATTTTTGAAATATTGTTCAGTCAAGGATATGAAGGGAATATGTTGAAACATATACAGCTACCAATTTAAACTATTGTATTAATTTTTAATTTATAAAATATTAGAATTTCTTTTTTAAAGTTTATATTTTAAAAAGATAATACTACATTGCAAGAATGTAGATTATATGATAAGGTCAATTAAAAGTAAAAATGTGAGAGTAATTCAGTACCATAAAAGGGAAGTTATTTATATTGAAGACATTCACCATCATTTCTCATTTGTCAGCAATTGTTGTCATTAGACATTCTCTAGTGATAAGAACCCTCACATTTCTATAGCACTTTTAAGTTTACAAAGCATTCTCCTCAATCACAACATTCCAGGCAGTCACAGAGCCCGGCACTGCATCATAGCAGGTACATGGTTTTTATAGAAGTGCAATAGCAGCATGGACTATTGGGAGGCAGCAATGTGATCCATTGGATGGCAGGTCTGTGTTGGAAGTAAAGCTCTGTGACCTTATGAAAGTCACCTTCACCTCTTGAATCCTCAGTTCCCTTGCTTTTAGAAAATGGAGAGACTTATACTTGTGCCCTATTTCCAAATGCACCATGCTCCCTTCTGATACTCCTTGGTGCCACCACACTCCTGTAAGAACCACATGACTGCTGTAAGTCAGTGCCTGACTCAATAACTAGCATGTAGACAATTTTTAAATGTTTGTTGAATTGACCCAACTTATAAGGGTCCCAGAATTCAGTTTTCCTAAGGTGATCAAAAACCTATGTTTGATGAAATGAAAACTGAACTTTGGTTATTACCAGAATTCTTTTTTGAATAACAGAAAATTAATTCACCATTCAGGTTGATTAAAGGTTCCGAAATTTGGATGGATGCAAGCATGGCAGGAGGACTCCCCTGTAGCTCCAATGAATGCGTGCCTGTTTGGTACATTTGATATTTTGTGGAAGCAGTGACAGCAATTCAGCAGTTCAAACCACCAAAGGTTAGTTAAGATTAGTAACAAAAATGAGACAATACCTGACCTCAGAAATGGGATGAACTACAAAAGAATGTATACTGATAAGTAAATATCAGGAAAATTGAAGCAGCTAGAGGTGCTAATGACTACAGGTGTCATAGAAGCCTTCACAGAGCAGGAGTTGTCCAGCCATGCCACTATAAATGCATGAAGGCTGGAAATGAAACATTGACTAGGAAACAGCTAGTTAATCAGTTTAGCTAGAACGCTGAATGTACAAATGAACAAATGTATGAACAAATGAAGGCATTAAACATTTGCCTCTATGTGTTAGGCATTGTGCTAAACACTAGCAATACAAAATAGAATGTTGAGTCAGTCTGTGCCCTCAGGGTTTTAACACTGATGGCAGAGAAGAGAAGAGGAGTGGACGGGGAAGCACTTTTGGGTCTGCTAAGTCTATGTGATGGTTGGTGTTCCAGCCACTGTGCCAGACCCTGGGAATACAGAAACAGTCACTTAGCAAGTCTTACTTGCAAACAGCTGAAGAGGGCTGTGGTTTTAATCTTCCTCCCAGGAGCAAAACCCCTTCCTAGAATGGATTGTAAAGTATAGTGTTTAGAGCTTATAAGAACTGGGAGGCATTGTGACAGATGCCTAAGCCTTTTTCATGGTAAGATGTAGGTGATGTCAGTCATAGGTAAGTACCTCATACTCTCTGGGTCTTAGGAAGCTGTCATTCTCCCTTTGGTCTGGCCCTTGGGAGGTGGTATTGCTTTTCTCTCTTTGGTCTTTGGTTTACCTATAATTGGTCCAGATATTTTAATTATGCCTCTATCCTACTCCAAGAAGATTTCTTCTGTCCTTCTCTGTGTTTCCCAATTACTTCAGCAGCCACAAATGGCTAGAATCTACTTTTAATATAAGTAACAAAAAGCCTAGTAAAACAAGAGCCCCAACACCATCTCTCTCTCTCCCAATCACATAGTCACCACCTTCAGTCTCTCACAGGCTGCCACGTCATTCTGTCCATCTCTCACACATGGATGCAAAGGGGTTAGCTTAGGCAGGGCCTAAGGATCCACTTACCTGCTCACCACAGAAGGCACAGCCTCTTGTCAGGGCCTTGTTGCATTATCCTGACTTCCTTACTCGACCTCTGATCCAGCTCTGCTCCTGAAGATCCTAGTCCTCATGCTTTTCCTCTTGGGTCCCTGTTCTGACCATGGTCATGCTACCTCCTCCTTGTTCTGGCTGACTTTATCCCCCACTTATGCCTGAATCTGGCCAGAAGGAGCACCCAAGATCCCTACTAAAGTCTTAGTACCAGTAAATTTCTGGAAAGCATAAGATGGGACCTCTAAACTAGTATTATTTTTGATTTTTCTACCTATTGATCTTCAAAAATGGGCATTCTCCCCTGCTGTCTCCCATACCTAGAGCTCTCTCCTTCATCTCCCCTACTAACTTCAACAGCTTACTTTGAGTCTCAGCTAGAATCCCACCTCCAAGAAGATTCTTCTCATCCCCCTTGATGCTAATTTCTTCACCCTGTTAATTACCTCTCATTTACCCTACCTGCTTTACTTATTGTCTTCCCCATTATGCTGTGAGCTCCAGGGGTGTAGGAACTGTGTTTTTTTGCCTTTCTTTGTAGCCCCAGTTCTGAGTGCACTGCCTCACACAGCCTAGATGCTTAAGAAGTGCTGGGTGACTGACTTTGTTCAGAAATGCCCCATGCCTTCCATCCTACTCTGGTTTCTCCCATCTCTCTCTGCTTCTTTCTAGCTTCTTGCCACAAACCCAGCAAATAAAATTCATGTGCCCTCCTCAGAGGCACTGGTAGGGCTATTAGAATTCATTTGGTATACATAGTGGCTGTAGAATTGGTAGCAAATTTAGTGGAATGGATTTGTTCTTGAACCAATCGAATATCAAGTGACTTTGTGAACATGGAATGGTATTTTTCCATTGTGCTCCATTATTGAAGTGAACATGCATTTTCACACGATAAAGAATTGCTATGAAGAGATAAACAAGAATTCCTTGAGGATAGAGAGCTGGTCTTCAACTTTTTATTCCTTCCCAGACCCTCAGCACAGGACTCTGCAGTAGGAAGCACTTAATAAGTATTTACCTAGTGACAAAATGAAGACAGAGGACAAGAAAAACCATTACTAATCTTGGGCAGGTAGGTGGCCCATGCTGGATCTGAATTCAGGATGACCCGAGTTCAAACCTGGCCTCTGACACTTATGAGCTGTGTGACTCTTCACAAGTCACTTAACCTCTGTTTGCCTTAGTTTCCTCAACAGTAAAATGGACTTAATTACAGCATTTACCTCATAAGGATCAAATGAGATAATACTCATAAGAGCACTTCGTTCAGTGCCAGTACTCACTGTATAAATGTTAACAGCTCTGTTACTGACCATTATTATTATTAGTATTATTAGTTTGCCATAGAAAACTACAAAACCAAAAAGAAAATCTGCGTCCAGTAGAGCATATGCTTCTGTGGTGATCCTATGGAGATGG
Source organism: Pseudochirops cupreus (assembly GCA_028627135.1). NCBI lineage: Eukaryota > Metazoa > Chordata > Mammalia > Diprotodontia > Pseudocheiridae > Pseudochirops > Pseudochirops cupreus. The sequence goes on along the minus strand of CM053582.1, from coordinate 46,439,424 downwards.
GTATGGTACAGGAGAGACAGAACCCAATCCACCACAGGCTGTGAGCCTTCAGCTTGGACTAAGAGCCATGGATGGATCTGTAACTGCCCAATGATTCTGCTTCGAATTGACCTGGCCTGAAGTTGGGAGGGAAGGAAAGAGGACCCAAACACTTTGTAAGTCTCCTCAGTATTTTAATGCTTTAAAGTTTTCCTCATGGCAAAGTCCCAACTCCTCCCTCCATCTCCCTTTTATTAATATGTCTAGAGTCAAACATTTTTCCAATATATTCATGTCAGAAAGAAACTCTTTCCCATTAACATTCTGTCTTTGATCATCATGAACCATTATTTCATTAAATTTTTGATAGACAACAGAGAAAAAAGACCCTTAATTTCACCTGTGCAAGCATTCTAGTGTGTCTCGTGGGTAAGATAAAAATATTGCTTTTCTTATTTTGATTCATACCATCATGTTGTTGGCTAAACCTTTCTTTGAGCTCTGAAGAATATTTTATAAGAATGTGTTTATCAAACCCAGGAATGGCTTTTAGGTTTGCCTTGAGTCTTTTGTGAGATTTTTCTTTTGAAAAATAGTTTTTAAAATATCATCTGATAGACTGCATTCTCTGGAAACAGTGACACCACATTATGTGTAAAAGGCTGAAGCCACATAAAAGCTACCTGCTACACTCTGCTCCCATTTGGGGCTGAGATCTGAAGCTTTGGAATGTCAAAATCATGAATCGGAACCCTGGAAAGCCATGTCTGGTTTTAATTTTTCTGCAATTAGTTTACCATTCTCATCCTAACTATACCATCTCTTTTCTACATGTGTACAATCTAATTTCAAGCCTAGTTTACTTTTCATTATCTATTTAAGCCCTGCACTGAAAGTACTGCACACATACCACAAAGGCCTTTGCTCATTTTCCTCAAAGGTATTGGCTGCATTAAGAAAACATTTTATTAGTCAAATGAAAACACAGATAATGGAGTGAAGTGAATAAGCCATGATATCAGCAATGTTCAGAAAGCATGCTTAATTTTTTTATCTTTACATGGGGAAGAATGGTCATGGTCTGTTTGCAGACTTCACTTCTTATGACAGATGGATTTTTCTAGTGTCATGTCCTACTTTTATTCTCAGTGGAAACAAGTAAACATCGTTAGTGTCATCCATGAGGATGACTCTGTTGTTCTTCAGAAACATGAGTCATCCTCAGCTCCTCACTCCCCTTGCCACTGTTTCCACTGAGGTGCCAAGGCTTGTCAATTCTTCTTCCTTGCTCTCTTTTTCTCTCTACTCACATGGTTGCCCTAGGAAGTATGCCTTCAAGCTATAGTAGCACCAGCTGATAGGTTTTCCAAATAATTATATATCATGATCTGGATGATAGACATTCTTCATCCACTTGTTTTTTCCTGTATGAATAGTTAAGCTGAAATCTTCTAAATGATTATGGATTTTATTTAGGAGGCTGCGCATTATTCTGAGGCTTGATAAAATCAGCACAGGACCAATTGCAGAAAGACTTTGGGCAACATCAGTATCTATAATGAATCTCTTTTATATTTATATTCTATATTGGATATCCTTGAAGACATTGGTAAGTACCCTGCAAGTATGCTTTTTTTACAGACAACACGTGGTATGCACTGTGGGATATCTACATAATTATCTAAACCTTTCAGTCAGTTGCATGACTTTAAAGAAGTGATCGGTTGTAGGATATCATTTATGGAAGTCTGCCCATTCAGAGAGAATCCCTTTGCCAAGAATCTCCTTGATTTTGGGTAGTACTTCCTCTGCACTTTCCCCTCACTGTGCTTGCAAGTGGAGTCATGAGAGGACAAACGAGTACTGCTCTCCTCTGGGTTCCAGGCATGACCCTGAGGATATGGAGTTTCTAGTCCTTTAGTTCCTATGACCCCACACAGTGTGCTCCCCATGATTGACCAACCAGTAGGACTCTATTGGCGTTTTCAAAAGGAATTTATTGAGAAAGTGTATCAAGAAGGGTATTTACAAAGCAAACTGAGACACACTTTCCTCTTTCACACAACAGGTCTCTAAGGAAAACGTGCCCAAAATTAAAATAACCTTGTATGTAGTGAGACCCATGTTTAGATTTCTGACCCCACAAGTACTTTTCTCCCTTCATGGAGATTCCCTTCACAAGGTTCCCCTTAGCATCTTAACCCCTGTTTGTCTCCATTACCTCCTCCATTAAAAAGGGGATAGAGCACCTCCTTCTCAGAGCTGTCGTGAGGATCAGATATTATTTGTACAGCATTTAGCACAGTGCCTGGCACAAAATGAGAGCATTATATGACTGTTACTACTACTATTATTATTCTCAGACATATGAAACTAGAAAGGGAGGGTTTATGCTACAAGTATCAGTAATTGCATCAAATGCCAGATTGTCAGCCTGAGAGTATAAGTGTTATGCAGGAAATGTTAGAAGACCTAGAAGAACGGCCTTCATGATCAAGGAGCTTACTCTGTCATGGTGTTGTGGAGAGATCAAGCAACAAATGTTTATCGAGCACATAATCTCTGTCAAGCACTGTACTGGACACTGGAGATACCAAGCCCAAATGAAATAGTCCCTACACTCAAGGAACTACTTTAGAGTACTGGACACAACAGAAAAATAAGGGAGGGGATAAGATCTCTGAGGCAATAATGGAGAACTTGTTTAGTATTGAGAACTCAACACTGGTATTTTCGAAGCTTTAATTCCATGAGGAACACAGACTAAAGATGGCCTAAATAAGTAAGTGGATCATGAATCAAAGAACAAATGTTTAGAATAGATAGAAGGACAAGAGTATTCATGAAGAGAACATGATAAAGAAATCCTTTTTAGGTAAAGGTCCAGAAAATAAAAACTAACCTTCCAAACAAAAGAAATTGGAGAAGACCCGAAGGGAGGTTTTTGTTTAACTACACAACCAAGAGAACATGACAAGGTGAATTCTAGAACTAGTGAAAAGGAAGAAAGAAAGAGGTATTAAGACTGCAAATAGCACTCCAAAACTAGAAGAAAGGGTAATATATTAGGGTGGGGGAGATGGAGGGTAAGGGTAAGAGACTTGGTGAGAGTGAGATTGCCTTAGAATACATCAAACAAAAATAACAGAAGAGGCTATACTGTTGTTAAAGAGGAAAAGGAACAACAAACGAGAAATCCTAATTCAGAAAAAAAATTATATTAGAGAGAAACAGAAGAAGATACAAACCCAATTCTTATAACTTTATTGATTAAACAATCCAGGAAAACAAAACCACACAATCTGTTGCTTACAAGAAACACACTGAAAAAGCAAAGTCATTCATAGAATAAGAATAAAGTTGGGAACAAAATTTACTAAGCATCAGATAAATCCAAAAGGGCAGGAATTTCAATCATGATATTAGACAAGTAAAAACAAAAGCTTACAATATAAACTCAGATAAACAAGGAAATTACATTATGGTGAAAGAAACCATAGATAGGAAACCATTATCAGTATTAAACTTATATGCTCCAAATGCTGGCACATCTAA
>CM053582.1:46404629-46435390 GCA_028627135.1 Pseudochirops cupreus | reverse complement strand
AAAGTTGGGAACAAAATTTACTAAGCATCAGATAAATCCAAAAGGGCAGGAATTTCAATCATGATATTAGACAAGTAAAAACAAAAGCTTACAATATAAACTCAGATAAACAAGGAAATTACATTATGGTGAAAGAAACCATAGATAGGAAACCATTATCAGTATTAAACTTATATGCTCCAAATGCTGGCACATCTAAATTCGTAAAAGGAAATTTAACTGAATTACAAGACAGAGAGCATAACACAACGGTAGTAGGAGGTTCTAACATGAATCTCTGAGACTTGGACACATTTAAACAGAAGGTAGGCAAAACAAAAAATAAATTATTGAAGAAATTGCAGGAGAAACTAGAGCTAAAAGACTTATGATATCTGTCATTGTGACTGTCAAGGAAGATACATACTTCTCAGCACTAAACATAACTTTTACAAAAAAGGGACCATTTTGTGCACAGAAATATTGCAAATTAAAAAGGCAACAATAGTTTAAAAAAATGAAAGAAAAGAAAAAACATCCTTCAAAGATCATACCACAGTAAAAATATTAGAAATATCAGAAATTATTAGAAAGTTTTCTACCTTAATACATATTCCGTAATTCTCTCCTTTTAAAAAGTTTGCTAATGTATATCTTGAGGACAGAATTTTTGCTCTTAGGATGATTTTAGCTTCATCCCAGATATTTTGATATGTTGTTTCATCATTGTCATTTTTGTGGATATGAATATGATTTCTTTGATTTATTCCTTGATGCAGTCATTGTTTAGAATTTCTAAAGGAATTGCCAAAGGGAGAAAAATCTCTCCTATTCCTGTTGGCTTCATGGGAGAGTTTTATCAGACTTGTAAAGAACAGCTAATATAATACTAGATAAATTGTTCTCCAAAATTGAGAGAGAAAATACTCTACCAGACTCCTTTTATGAGACAAATATAGTCCTAATACCTAAACCAGGGAAAGATAAAGCACAGAAAGAGAACTATAGGCCAATATCATTAATTCATGCATTTTAAATACAACTCTATCCAACAGACTAATTCATCCAAGAAATCATTCATTATGATCAAGTTAGATTTATACCAGAGAAGCAGGGATATTTCAACTTGAGGAAAACAGTCCACATAATTAGTCATGTTTTTAAAAATCTAAAACCACAGGATTATTTTAATAGATGTGAAAAAGAGCCTTTGGCAAAGTACACCACCATCTTATGCTAAAAGCTTTACAAAGTACAAAGACTTTTTTATATAAAAAAATTCAACTTATAACCCAAAGCAAGTATCATATGTAATTGAGATATACCAGAAACTTTTCTAAAAAAAATTCAAGAGTAAATGAAGGAACCTTGCTCTCTTTGCTATTATTTTATGTAACTCTACAAATGCTAACAGTAGCACTAAGACAAGGGAAAGAAATTAAAGCCATATAGATAGGAAAAGAGGAAATCAACCTATTCTTCTGTGTCAGTGACATGATGGTTTACTTGGAAAATCCTAAGTAATCAACAAAAAATCTTAATTAAGCCAATCACTTTAGTGAAACTGAAGGCTTCAAAACAAACCCAGAAAAATCAGCAACGATTTTATGTAATTCATATTAGGGAATTCTAAGAGGCAGTAATAGGAAGTAAGATTCCAATGAAAATAAATACAAAATTTATAAAATACTTGAAGACCAATCTAGCCTCGTATAGAAAAATAAAACCACTTATATAGATCCACTTACAAAGTTCCTTTAAAGAGCTAAAGAATGACTTAAAAACCTAGAGGAATATTCAAAACTCATGTAAATGGAAAGAATAACCACAAAACAATCAAAATTAAATATTGTAAAATTATGTTGAACAAACATGATGTTAAAGAAGAGATGTAGGGAGACATCTCTCATACACATGCACACGCACAGGCACACACACACACACACACATTTACAGAGGTGGGATATCCATGGCTATGGACCAATGTATACATTTTCAGACTGTTTCAATGAATTGTTTTCCTAGTTTTTTTCCTCTCTTTTATTTTTTTTAAATTGTTATATGGAATGATTCTCTGGAAGACAGGAATGAAGGGAAATATTGGGAGAAATTTAGGTGATGTAAAAACTAAACAAATCAATATACTTCATTTTTTAGAAAATAATTTTATAGGTAACAATTTACCTTGATTTTAGTCAAGCATTTCATAAAGTTGCTCAGGCTAGCCTTTTGGAACAGATAGAAGGGTGTGGATTAGATGGTGGTATAATTAAATGAATTGGGTCATGGTATTGAATAGCTGGATCACAAGAGGAGTCAAAGCTTTGATGTCAGCTCAGTAGGAGGTCTCCTGTGGAATTCCCAAGAATTTTGTGCTGAGCCCCATCTTACTTCAAGTTTCCCTTGTGTTATTCCTACAAAGTCTGGATGACCACTTTTCAGGGATGTTTTAGGAAGCATTCTTGATCAGGTATATCTAGTTGGTCTCTGAAGTTCCTTTCAAATAAAAATCTTTGATTTGGTGATTCTTTGAACATCACAAATACAGGATAGGGGAGGCATGGTTAGGGAGATTTTTGTTTCAAAATGAACTTGGGTTTTTAGCAGCCTGAAAGCTCAGTAAAATGATGTGACAGCCAAAATAGCTAATTCAATGTTAGATTTAAGTAAGCAAGTATCCAGGAGGTTAGGGTATCATGGATATTGAGGTAGAAGGTACTTCAGAGATCATCTAGCCCAACACTCTTATTTTACGGACAAGGAAACTGAGGCCCAAAGAGGTTAAATAATTGGCCAAGATCACCTAGGCAGTAAGCATCATAGGCAGGATCTCAAGCCATATCTTTGTACTTCAGCATCCTTGCTTTCTTCAATATTCTACATTGCTTTCTAATCATTCTGTTATGTTTTACCAGCCCTACTGTTCTGTGAGGGTTTTTCTTGGCCAGTGTAACTACTGTGACCCATATCTCAGTTCTAGATGCTACTATTCTCAGATTTTTGCCTGTAGAAGTAAGGCCAATTAATGGATCAGTCTCTTTCAGATTGTGTTCATTTATTACTTCTCTGGGCAGCTCTCATTTTTAGAGATTGTTTTTCGTAAGTAGAAGAACCATTTCTGAGTAACTATAGTGTAAAGTAAATCTTTTCTGCTTGCATGTTAAAAGTGGATACTTTTCCAAATTTAAAAGCTTTGAAATGCCCAATCATGATTTCATCAAGTCAGTAATGAAGCATACTGCCCACTTCCTGACAGGTTCTGTTTGAAGCAAACATTTTCAGATTGCCTGTGTCTGCGTTTGTTTTTCTTGACTATGCCTATTTATTTTAGAATGTTTTGTTTGTTTCATGGGGATTAGGTTATAAGAGGGAGAGGAAGAAATTGAGATAACAATCATAAAAGAAAAAGAAAAGACAGAAGAGAGAGTAATTGTACCATTTTTTAAAGGACCACAAAAGTACAGCTAATTAAGTAGATAGAGACAAGCAGGTTAGCTTTGAAATGGATGTGTAAAATTTCTAATATAGTTTGGAAAAGGAATCCAAGCTGTATGAAGTACAAAGTTTCTTTTGAAAACATTCTTTTTCTATTCTTCTTTGAAAATAGAAACACTCATGTTTGTCAATATTAGCCAAATTATAGATAACAAAAATGTTTTTAGAATTTAATTTTTTAGGCAATAGCCATTGATAATTCCTTAAGTTTGGATTTTTTATATTCAGTAGTCTTTTTCCCATGTGAAACTTTTGCAAAGTGCTTAATTGGACTTCCATTCCAACTTTCCCTCTCCTACTCCAAGATAATTACATGTCTTCTCTGATCACTCTAAGGATAATCATTTACACCTGTACTAGGTAGGCTCTACACCTTGATATAACAAAAACCTCCAAAGGTTAATGAACGTGCATGGTTTTAAACTAGTTATGAAAAACTACACAGTGTGGGGCTGCCAACCCCTAACTACATTTAGATAAGAGTCTGAGTTCACAGAGTCCACACTGAATGCATGCCAAGACTTGAATATCCAAAATATGAATTGTAACTGTCTACAAGCTTAAACACGTATGTCCCCTGACCAGCCCATGCTCCCAAACTTTCCAAGCCAGATCCTGAAGCAAAATTTTATTGGCAAGTTTGCCAGAAGCTTTACCAGGGCTTTTTCTCTATTCAAGCAAGAGCAACTCAACCTTCATTTGCTATCCAACAGAGAATACTATTGCCAAAGAGAACTGCTGTGGAAGATCCCCATATGCTTCCTCTCTCCAGAAATATGAGTTGTCAAAACATGAAAATGAATGCTAGGCCTGGGAGGTATGTTAGAGAGGATCACCTTGTGATACTCTTTTTTGTCATCTTGGGACCTGGCTAGCTATGACAAACATTTCTGTAAACTTCATAAACTTAAACATGTTGAGTCATGTAGTTGGTATTGCTTTCAGTTCTTAGTGGGGCACAGTCAACTCTTAGCATATAACCATCCATTTGGAAAGCATTTACCGCTAATTATTGAGGAATGAACATGAGAAACTGATAACCTCTCCAGTCTCTGAGATTATCCCTCTAACCCAGGACACAGTACACATGTGGAATACTTTGTTTCTTTTTGGGAACAATATTGGAGAAATAATCTTCTATGTAATTTGCATAGCCCCTGAAGGTTTCAAAGTGCTCTATATCCATTATTACCTCCATCTTAAAAATGAGGAAACTGAAGATCATAGAAGTTGTTTTGTCCACAGTCACAAGGCTGGTGTCAAAGCATGGACATTGCAAAGCCAGATGTAGATGCTGTAAATATCCAATCTGAAGATGACCCAACATTGGGAGGAAAAGCTAACCAACCAGATGACAGAGCCATGGTTCCACAAACTCTTGACAGCCTTGAGCTTAGTGAACCGAAAACTTAAATGGATCTCAACTGTAATGTAGCAGCCCACAATAGCTAAAGCAGGCTTGGGCTACCTTGAGACGCAGAGCTTCTAAGAATAAGGAGGGGATCATTCCATTGCCTCCTGCCCAAATGTGAAGCTTAGTGTACAGTGCCACAATTCCAAAAGGAAATTGATTGATAAGCTGGAAAGAAGAAGGCAAACCAGTATGATAAAGGGTCTAGACCAGTGATTCACAACCTTCCTAATGCCACAACCCTTTAATACTCGTATGTGGGCGTATCTGCATGTGGGCAGACCCGCCTGGAGACAGATAGAGGAGCAGAGTCTCAGTTCCTAAGACCATCGGAAATATGTAGTTTCTGATGGTCTTAGGTGACCCCTGTGAAAGGGTCATTCAACCCCCAAAGGGGTCACGGCCCACAGGTTGAGAACTGCTGGTCTAGACTCTAGAGTCTCTGTCCACATGAAGGCCAATTGAAAGAAGTATGTATTTACCCTGGTAAAGAGAAGACTCAGTAGGAGAAAGAATGGGGTGAAGAAAACATGATAATTATCTTCAGTGATTGAAGAAGTTGAAGCTAGAGGCTTGCCCCACAGGACTGAGCCAGCTGAAACCTGCAAACGAAAAGATTGGAGTTTGATGTAACTAAAATCCTCCTAACAGATAGAACTAGTGCAAATATGAATGGACTGCCTTGAAGAGTGGCAGGTTTCCCTTCCCTGATAGTTTTCTAGTGGAGGCTTCATAGTCACTTGTCAGCCCTCCTAGAGAAGGGATTCTTCTATAAGGGATATATACATGCATATTTTATATATATATATATATATATATATATATATATATATATATATATATATATGTGTGTGTGTGTGTGTGTGTGTGTGTGTGTGTGTGTGTGTGTACACACACATACATATATACATGTATATATACATATATATATAACATGTATGTACGTGTGTGTATACATACATACACATGATATATAAGGGATTCTAGAGGGGTTGGCCTAGATGACCTCAAAACTGCCCGCCAATTCTAAGATGTAGTAATTGTGGGGAAAACTGAATGCCAGGATCCACATTTTGACAAATGTGGTCCTAAAAATGGTCTATACATTCCAAAAGTCTGAATGAAACTTCATTTGGAACTAGAAGAGGTGGGAGAATTCAAATGTGTCAGAGGTATGTTTTGGGGGTTTGTTTGTTTGTTTTTGTTTGTTGTTTTTGTGTAAGTAACATCTTCTTGTTTGGAAATCAGTCATCCATCCCTGGGTACCTATTGGCCAATGAATAGTGTTTATTAACTTATTGTACAATAGCTACCTGAGCAGAGACTGCCATTAGAAACATCCATTTTAGTGCTGGGTAAACCTTCTCAGGTTATTTGTTACTTCCATTCAACAAATGTTTACTACTTGCCCACTCTGTAAAAAGGATTAATTGTGCCTAGGCCCTTGGGGGCAATTCAATAGATTTGTGATTGTATCAGTGTGGAAATGTCTTCCAGTGATAGATAAATGCATAGATACATGTATACGTAGATAATGTCTCTATAGCTATCTATAAATAGATACATGTCTATCTTTATATCTATGGATGGATAGACAGACAGACAGATAGATAGATAGAGAGATTGATGGATAGATAGATAGATAGATAGATAGATAGATAGATAGATGATGGACGGACGGACGGACAGACAGATGGATGGATGATAGATAGATACAGATAGACAGATAGACAGAGATAGAGAGATAGATAGATAGATACAGATAGATAGATAGACAGAGAGAGATAGAGATAGAGAGATAGATGGGTGGATGGATAGATAGATAGACAGAGAGATAGACAGACAAATAGACAGATAAGTAGATAGATAGATACAGATAGATGGATGGACAGACAGACAGATAGATGGATGGATGGATGATAGATACAGATAGACAGATGGAGATAGAGAGATAGATGGATGGATAGATAGATACAGATGGATAGATAGATACATAGATAGACAGAGAGAGGGAGACAGACAGATGGATAGATAGATAATGGATGGATGGATGGATGGATAGATAAATAGGTAGACAGATAGACAGATAGACAGACACATATCATAACCCATACATGCCATGCCAGCTTCAAATTGGAGCATGAGTCGTTAAAATAATTTTATATTTTTCCAAAGGCAAACCAACTAGATGTTATCCTGTTGGATTCTGGGCCAAAATCCTTGTCCCTTGAAATGTCTTAGACATTATATATCCTCATGGATGAGTAATTTTTCCATCTAATTGTATATTATAGTCTAAACTGGTAGTCTTCAAACTTTTAGATTATGTAGTCTTGTCAATGATTTTTTTTTTACATTATGGCCCTAAAATATATGTTGATTTACTAATTTTAAATTTTATAGCTATACTGCTGTATTAATAATTATGTGTGTCATAAAACTTACTCAAAAATTATTTAGAAAGAAATTGATGAAGATGAAATTATAGGATTACAGCCAGGTCCTGATTGGGGTGAATGATACATCCTGTGAAGGGGTCACATTTCTTTGAATTCACACTGCATATTTCAACTGGATTGAAATCAATGATCATATTTTGCCCTAATTGCTACTTTGAAGAATGCCCTTTCTACTATATATGACCATTTCACAGGAGTCATTCAGAATAATTAGGACCTAGCTGTATCAAGTTGCCAACCATACGGAGCAAAGATTTGAGAGAGTAGAGACCATAGATGCAGTGTAAAGAGGACTTTTGAGGCCATCCAGTCCAACCCTCTCATTTTACAAATGAGAAAACTGAAACCTGAGGAGGTTAAGTGACTCGCCCCTGGTAGCATGGCTGGCAGATTCTGTGACTAAAGAGGCAGTAAAGGTGGTAAGGTCTGAACAAAGGTCGTGGTTCTGTGAAAGGAGAGGAAGGATCAAATTGAGAGATGGTATGGTGATAGAAAAAAATAAGATTTGGCAACTGACTGAATCTGTGTAGTGGCTGGAAGTGGGAAGTTGAAGTTGACTGTGAGATTGTGAACCTGGAAGATTGAAAGGATGATGGTCTCCTCAATATAAGTAGGGAAGTTTAGAAGGGGCTTCCAGGGGAAAGATAATGTCCTACTATCTTTGTGGCAAGTCACAATCCATCCATACCTGCCCATCCTATGTGTCTCTGTCCCATTGACAATTAACGAAAGAGGAGGAGCCATTATTCTCTGGTCATTTCCCTGGAACACATATCTGGTTCTCTGAGCGTTTCTGCTATAGCCCTGGGGTGATCTGGGTGGAAGAGGGTAGTGACACTGAAGAAAGAGTAGAGGGGAGAGAATTTTGCCTGCAGGGGTTCTGCAGGTGCCTGAGTCACAGTTAGGTTGTAATTGACTTGAAGGACTCATGTGCAGTCCAGCTACAGAAGACTAACAGTGTAGGAGGCAGAGATGAGGAGTGTTGAGCAAAAATGTATCAAGCATCAAGTGCAGTTGTATTGGAGAGAAGTCCCAAACTGCCTATCATTGTGAGAATGAGATGTGTCCTGTTGTCTCACTCTCCATTTGGTTGATAAAACACCCCTTGAATCTGTGCCATGGCCCACTGGAGGTCCATGACTTCACTGTCTAGTTGACTCATTTAGGTAATAGACATTCTTTATCTCTAGGTATTTACTGTATGATTAGTAAGGTCAAACTCTTTTGAGTAATTATGGATCTAATTGGGAGACTATGCAATTTTCCAGATTTTGATTCAAGCAGAATAGTCTCATGCATAATCAGGGACATCTGAGCAACCTTACAATTCACAAGGAATTATTCTTTAACATGGACTCTATTCTGGGTGTCCTCCATAATAGTAAAAACCTCCTTTGGTGAGTCTCCTTAACATCAGCTGTGTTGTGTGACTCAGTTAATGACTAGATCACCATCAAATGAAGTTCTGTGTTTCATGGGACCTTTCGAGGAATCTTGTATCATTTTCATATGAGTGTGGAGTCTTTTAAGGTGGTATTTTGCTTTACTAGATCAGATTTTTTTTCATAGTTAGTAAACCATAAATGTTGTCTTCTCCATCTCTTTCCATGAGGGTAAAGGTGGGGCCCATTATGGAATATTGCTTGTGAAAAGCTCCCTATTTTTTTTTTGCATACCTTCCTCAAGGAAACTTTTGATGCCCGTATCATTTATTCTCCAAAAATTTAATATAGATGGGAAAGTATAGTCATATGGGTCATTAGTTGATGTTCTCTCCATCACCTTTTGGTTTTTGTAGCAATACAGTCCAAGGTGCCATCATTATCTTCCCCGCCTGAGAATCAGCCCCTCCATATCCAAAAAATCACGTTACCATCAGCAAAGATTGCCCCTCTGTCTTTTTTGTGCTAGTCCAGTTGCATTTCCCATTGTGGTTTCTTTAGTGGCCCACATCCTCCAAAAGGGCATCTGGGACAGTGTGGTTAAAGTCATATCTCCTCTGACCCTGATGATGAAGAAATTTGCATAGAGAAACTTGATAGCTTTTTTTCCTTCTTTCTTCTGTCTTTGCCCTCCTTCTAGTTTTATCTTTAAAATCTTAGGAGAACTTAGCCCAGTTGCCTCTCTCTCTAAGCTTTGTTTAAACTGTTTTGTTTCCTTCTACTGCTTTTCATTGTTTCGTGAGGCTATTAATACTATTTAGATAATCTTCCCACGTCCCTCTCTGTTCAGGTTTACAAAGGTGTTTATATTGTTTTTTGTTACTGCTTTTGGTGACTCCATCTCCCTGCTTGGCAGATGTGTCAAGGGTTTACTAAGGATGTTTTCCAGCTCTTTTGCTATCTATGTTTGGGTAACTGATTTCTGTTAGTTAAACTTCTACAGGAAATGGTTATAACTGATGTTGATGTACTTTCTTCCAGTCATTTCTCATTTTTTATGAACAACTGGTTCAAATAAATCAGGTTGCGGTAGGATTAATTGTATGCCCTATCTTTTCTTCTTATTTTCTTTCTAGCTTTTGATTTTACTTTTTGCTTTAAGAAATTAGCAACCTGATCATCCATACTACTGGCTCAAGTATGACAGCCTTGTAGGTTATGAGGTGTTTTTTTTCTTTCAAAATCAGTTTCACTTTTTTATGATATTCTAACCTCATAACATCCAACACCTACTGATTCTTTTCCTGAATAAATTATTCATGATGTATAAGCATAAGACTTCTATACTGTCTAATGCCTTTGGCCTGTCTTGTTTATTTTTTCTACACCACATTTTCCTAAGTATGCCATCCTTATCTATACCTGCCTTTCCATTGAGGTCATTGATTATCAAAATATGTGTTGATTTAATTCGGAGGGTTTTATCAAGTTCTTTAGATACCAGACTTTCTTAGATACCATGGATAAAAAGACAAAATCAAAATAACCTCTTCCCTCTGGGAGCTTGCATTCCATTGGGAAGATACAGCCTGTGCCCAGAATAAGAGCCATGGTGATCTAGAATTGCTTCCCATAGCAGATGGCACCTGAATTTAGCCTTAAGCTCAAAATTCTAAGTAGAGGTAAGAAAGGAGCACATGGAGCCTGTGAAGAGATATGGAGATAGGAGATGTGATATCATGTGGGGGAAATAAATTTTTGTTGAATTAACAAAATAAAGAATACATGAATGACTGAGTAGATTCATTTCTGATTTGTAACATGGAGTTTGGCATCACAGAGGTAATTTAGATTAACCCTATAGGTAGGCTTGAATGCAAGATTGATCATATTTAATTCAAATCCAAAAGTTGTGAATACTTATATTTGTCAACTAATGTAGATGATAGGTGCTTTTTTCCTGTAATTCCACATCTGGAATCTGTTGTTCATATTTAGGTACCAAGTTTTAGGAATGATTCTAAACGTATTAATGATTAGAGGAGGACCTTTAATGGTGAAGGGCCTTAGGATGTTTAGCCTAGCAAAGTGCTACATCTGTATGAGAGGGAATTTCACACAGATCTCCAAGTGTTTGAAGGGTCATCACATAGAAAATAAATTCTGCTTGTCCTACTTTGACCCCAGAGGTCAAAAAGAGGAGCACTGGATAGAAAGCAGAAAGAGATAAACTAAGGCTTTTGGTAAAGAAAGACTTTGTAATAATAAGAGCTATCCAAAAGGGCAGTAAACTTCTTTGAAAGGCAAGTTGTCTCTTGCTTGACATCTTCAAGCGCCACTTGTGGGGCATATTGTAGAGGTCATTCTTGTTCACGTATGGATAACACTGAGATTTCTTTCAAATCTGAGATTCTTGGAAGCCTAGCTTTCTAATAAAATGAAGTTAAACTAGAAATAATTTTAGTATTAATCACCTCTTCTCTTATAAACTAACTTATTTCTCTGAAGCATCTGATTTAGGCAAGATGGTCAGTAAGAAAAAAGGTGGGGGGGGGGGGAATAGTTCCTAGGTAGCTTTGTTCCTCCTACTCTTTAATTTGGTCATATAATATGTTGGGACAAAACTCAAACCATGATCCTATTTCAGGGTCTTCCCTATCTGAAGATGGATAAAAGCACAAAGACAGTGAATTTCAATGTGTGGTTTCAGCTCATTATTAGACAGGCTCAAGAATGTCCTTCAATCATCTTATTTTCAGTTGATTCATTTCTAATTAACAAAGGTTTCTTTCTTAAAGTAAAGCAGGAAGCATAGTGAATGAAGATTTTTATCAGCCATTTTGTACAAAATTAAACATGTGGGAAATTATATTTTACATGGGAAAACAGATGATAATGACATAATGTTAAGTCCCAATCTAGAAGAATTCATTAAATATTTCTTTAGTGCTTATTCTTTGCAAGGCACTATGGGGGGCCCTGAGGTTACAAAGGCCAAAATGGCACATAAATCCCTGCCCTCTAAGAGTTTACATTGTACTAGTGAAATACAAAATGTAAACAGAGAAGTTTATATATATGTGGTACTTTGAGGAGGAGGAAGTGACCCTTAAGAGGTCATGAAGGGCTTCCCACAGTAAATGGAACATGAGCTTAGCTTTGAAGGAAACTAGAAGTTTAAAGAGGCAGAAATGAGGAAGGAGTTTCTTCTAAGCATGGGAAACAGCCTGTGGAAAGTCATAAACACAGGAGATGGAATACCAAGTTTTAGGAGGAAATATGCCGAACAATTTGTCTGAAAGAGACTTCATAAAGGGAAATGATATACAGTTAACTTACAAAGGTAGCCTAGAACGAGATGGAGAAGGTCATGGAATGCCAAGTTAAAAAGTTTATATTTTGTCCTAGAGGCAATACTGAGTCATTTGCTATTTCTTCCTTAATTATTTATAGCTTCAAAATTTTATTCTTTTAGGATGAGTAAACCTATTCATATCTCTGTCTCTATCAACTTACCTATCTGCCTCACTATCTGTATATCTATCTACTTATCTTTGACACTTTATGTAAGCAAAGTTATCTTTCCTAACATCTCTCTAGGCCAGGGGTCCTTAGCCTTTTTTTGTGTCGTGGTCACATTTGGCAGTATGGTGAAACCAATGAATCCCTTCTCAGACTAATGTTTTTCAATGTAGGAATGAAAAGATATAGGATTACAAAGGAAAGTAATTATATTAAGACACAGTTATCATAATTTAAAAAAAAAACATGAACCATAGGTTAAGACCTCTTGCTCTAGGCCCATTCCAAAGGATATAAATAAGGAAAATAATATCTGAAAATAAAATTTTTCCCCCTAAATTCACCAAATAACTTAACCAAACACAGTGAGGTTCCAAGAATGATGGGAAATTTTTCAAATGTATTAGGAATCTTAACCAGGAGACATTTTTAGCTGTTCTCTTCCATTACTGCTAGAGGACTGCATCCATTTTTAGGATCATAAAGATCTATATTTAGGAAACAAAATAACCACAATTAACCACATTGTTAACTTTGGTTTGAAGTTGATTTGGTTGATGAAATTCATTGTTACTTGAGCTAATTAGAACATTCCAACGATCTGTTTAAAATGTTTATTGACTATTTTATGTTCTCTCCCACTCCCATCTATAGAAAAAAGAATAACTGTGCTTCTAGAAAGATAGATAATATGACTTCGTTTCCTTAAGTAACTGAGATAATTGATTTCTGCTTCTAGGCCATAGAACTAGTGTGAATGTTTTCCCATGTACTCTTATATTTTGGACATATTGATGGACTCCAAATAACACCTGTCGACTTCAAACTGTGAGGTCTTAGGATTTAACCTCTTGAGGCCACAATCGCCTCATCTGGAAAATAAGATAATATCTTATTTGCCTGAAGATGGGGAACTGGACTAGGTGACCTCTCGAGGTTCCTTCCAGGTTGCAGATCTACAATTCTCAATTTTTCTATGTCTTTCTTTCTTCTTACTTTGTCTTCTTCCTGGAATAAAAATTATTGGAAAGGAAAAATATATGAAATATGTGTATCATATGTAACAGTACATACATACACATATATGGGGATATATAAAAATATGCATTGTGTATGTATATATGTACTATGATCATAAAACTATTTTTTACTTTATATGTATTTTTCACATATATATAAATATATAAAATAAACTAGATATTTCACTTTCATATGTGTAGTCACACATATATATGTATTGATAAGAAAGTAAAACACCTAGTTTTGGGTCTTTCCAATTTTAGGCCTTTTTCTTTCCCTTGCCAGTCTGTTTTTTTTCTGAATATAGGGTTTTGAGAGCAATTCAAGCCATTTAGAAGCAGTGATTAAAAATATATGGCAGTGTATTGGAGATATATTATCTCTTCTGTTTGATTATAGTTTTATCTCTTTTTCTGATCAATGGTGTGACATTAGATAAGTCATTTAAATATCTTTGTGCCTATTTTGTAGTAGTGAAAAACTGGAAACAAAAGAGATGTATATCAGTTGATTTGATTAGAGGTTAACTAAAATTGGCACATGAATGTAACAGAATATTGCTACTTCTTAAAAAGTGATGAATCTCGATACATCAGAGAAGTATTGCAAGATTTATAAGAACTGATGCATAATGAAGTGAATAGAACCAGAAGAAAAATTTGTACCATAACAACAATATTGTAAAGATAAATAATTTTGGAAGATTAATGATAGTGATCACACCAACCCCAGTTCCAGAGAACTAGTGGTGAAACATCTTACCAATCTCCAAACAGAGCAGTACTAGACTCAGAGTAGAAAGTAAAGCATATTTTTTGGACCTGGATAAGGAAGGAATTTGTTTTGTTTGACTCTACATGTTTGTGGTGGGATTTGTTTTCTTTTTGCTCAATGAGGAGAACATGAGAGGTAGAGAATTCAGAGCTGAAAATAGGAGGGGAAAGTTTTTTTTTTTCTTTTAAGAAAAATAACTGTTGAAGAGTTCATTAAGCAGAAACAGGAAAGCAATAAATGCTTTGAGATAACAATGAAAATAGAAAGAAATGACTCCAGACTGAATGCTGTGCAGCTTTGATGACCAAGTTTGACTTCCAAGAAGGAATAAGAAAATGCCCTTTCCTGCTTTCTTTGCAAAGGTGGGAAGATATAGGTGGGGAACATTGTGTATACTGTTAGACTGGATTAGTGATGATAATAATGATACATAATAATGAAGAAGGAGGGGAAAAAGAATAGCTGAAATTTAATTTATATAGTGCTTACTGTGTGCCTGTTATTGGTGTGTTGATTAGTTTTATTAAGCTGCTTTCCTCTGTCTTTGTAAATTCTTTGTTACAAGGGATAGCTTCCCGGGGAAGGGAGTAGAGAGTATTATATTGGGAAATGAAAAATAAAACACCAATTTTTTGGAGGGGGAAGGCAAGGCAATTGGGATTAAGTGACTTGCCCAAGGTCACACAGCTAGTGTCAAGTGTCTGATGCCAGATGTGAACTCAAATCCTCCTGAATCCAGGGTTGGTGCTCTGTTCACTGCACCACCTAGCTGCCCCATACACCAATAATTTTTCAGAAGAAATCTCAGTTCTTCAATTTCTTAAATTCCATTATTCTGTAAGTGTCTGAGGAAAGACTTGAACCCAGGTCATTTAAGTGGCTCCCCTGGGATCTCCATTTTAGAATATCTCCATATTTTAAGTATCCACTGAAGAAATTTGCTTTTTTTCATACTGAACATAATCATATTGAAAACATTTTTCTTCCTCAGTGATATACTCCAGTAATTACTCAAAGATTGTCATTATGCTCATTCTCATCTGTGCTCCACAGAAGGCAGAATGCTGCTCAGGGGATGCTTGATAAGAAACAGAACACTCCACGCAAAGAGACAAAGGGTCTTGGTACCAAGGATCACAACAGCCTAATACAAAAGCACCACCACCAATATGCTATGAAATCATGAAATCAGTAGAGCTATTTTCTGCAACATCTGTCCCGGATGGAGTTATTTAGATTGGATGACCAAAGACAATGGAGTCAGTTTGCCTCAACTTGACTCTTTAGACAGTGCTTATAAGGGCAGCCTATCAATAAAGATTCCAACCACTATCTTTCTAAATCCAGTACCTCCAGCCCTACTATGGATGGTGGGTTTTAATATGTATAATATATATAGTTGTGTATGTACTAGACAAGTGTCCTGAAATCATTCTTTTTTTTTTTATTCACTAAACATTTATTAAATATTGAATGTCAGCACATCACTGTGCTAGTCATTAAGGGTCAAAGAAGTTTAGATACGTAGAGAGATTACATGTTTGTTCTGGGCAGAAGTAAACAAAAGAGAAACTGATTTTTTATTATTATAATAAATTTTTTGTCTAGTACATATACATAATGAAGGAATATGGCCCTGGTATTTCTCCTGGGCTTTTGGTTTTGTCCAAATTTCCTTTGCTTGACAATCAAAGAAGATCTTAGGAGTAAGAAGGACTTCACGGTTACAGCCTCCTCTGTGTTCTTTCTGGCACAGAATCTCCTAAACAAGTTTTGGGAATATCAGTTTGCAATAGGCTGTTATCAGGAGATATAAGGAATTTCCTAATCCTAAATCAGCTAGTTGTCTGAAACCACAGTCCTCAAATCAGCATCAGACAAAAGGCAATAAAAGAACAAGCTTTTTGAAGGGATCTGGACCTATATTTTATCATGTAGGGGGACTCACTAGTGTGGAAATTCCTTCTCCTAATGCAAACCAGCAATTTAGCTTAGAGCTTTTTTTTTGAATTTTTTTTATTTACTCATTTACTTTTAATTTACGAGATTGTTCCACAATCACTTCTTTATAAAATTATAAAAAATATTCAATTTTCTCTTATATGAGCAGTAATCTTCTTTGTCATGATAAAAGAACTGCAAATTGCCAGAAGCTTTTTTTTTCTTCTCCTTTTCACCCTCTTCTCTTTTTCTTCTGCTGCCTCCAATGTTCCCCTTCCTCTTCAAAGTTTTCCCTTCCCCTTACTTCTTGCCCTACTGCTGCCTCCTACCTTCTCTCCCTTCTCTTATCAAAGACAGAGAACAGAGAAATAGAAAATTCATCTCACAAGAAGTCACCAAAAAAAAAAGAAAGCAAATACCTATGAATATGATGACTGAGTCTCCCAAAGAGGCTTTGTTCTGAGTTATGGAGTACTATCAATAATTGAAATTGAGTGAGTAGAGATTTTATCAATTTAATTTAGCTTTTACTCTGGTTATCTTTAAAATTAAAATCTCTTTCTCCTTTAGCACTGTGCACCATTCAATAGTCGCATAATTCAGGAGGTCAAATTATTATCAGTCATTAAATGTCATTTAAATTTGGGCTCATTTACAGCATTAAAAAGACTTCCTAGGAATCCTCACTGTTGTTTTTCATATTCTCATTTTATTACTTTATGGCTGAATAAAAACTTTTTTCTTTAGAAACCCCTTAATATAGTGCTTCTCAGAGGCACACATGAAAATTTTTACTCAATAGGTTTAAAATGATTTATTTTGCCCAAGTATTATGGCTTACTCTGGTGATCAATAAAATCCTACATTTTCCTTCTCTGTTGTTCACTCCTGGTTGATGGAGAGGAGAAGTCTTATGTGAACCTCTATTACTTTGGGGACATTTATAATAAACTTCCATGATTATGATTTCAGTATTCCGTGGTATTTCCTTAGTTTATGTAAATTTAAAAAGTTTCCAAACCGTTTGTTTTATCTGCGTGGGAGATAAGTGGGAGGCTTAGTCATAGCTGCAGTTTTGCTCAGCTGAAAGTGTCATCCTTTTCAGTTCTGTGTTTGCCCAGATGAGAAAAGGTTGATTGAAACCAAACAGGCAGTACAGAGGTCGGCATCCATTTTGCAATGACAAACGTTGTCATGGAGTCAAGGAAAAAGAAGTGTCTGTCTTTTCAGGCCTAAAAATATTTCTTGCCTAATAGCAAGCCAATTCTTTATTATATGGCTTTGAAAGTACTCAGAACCAGAGCTTTTTCAGTAAGTAATGTAAGGAAGTAGTGTAATGTGAGGGTACCTCAAACTCTCTATCCCCCCATTCTATCATTCTTATCTCAAATTCTACCATTAATGATTCCTTCACTTGGTTTAAGGTAGGGATAGGCAAAATATGCTCCCTGTGCCAAATCTGGCTTCCCACTTGTTTTACTATGGTCCGGGAGCTTAGAGTGGTTTTTACATGTGGTTATTCTTAGTTCCTGGACCATCAGAAACATTCTTAGATGAGGGCCAAATTTGCCAGTGGGCTCTCTATAGTTTGGCGACCCCTGGTTAAGGCACTGTCTTCCCTAGACATCTTCTTTTAAAATGCACTTAGCTGAATTTCTCAGTTTTGGACCACTGGAAAGTTGTCCCATTCACCGTATCAAAAGAATAAGTGCCCTAGCAAATGATCTCTGTTTGTAAAGAGTATGCAGTCGTGAAAACTGAGGATACTCCATAAAATTTCTCATATATAGTTTCTCTAATATTCTATTGAGAATTTGAATTTCTGGGTTATTTTTCTGCTAAGTTTTCTGAATTTGGAATAAGGCATATTAACATCTACTGTTATGATTACCTTTGGTCTAGGTGTTTATTGAGGAACTCCTACCAGAATCAGCAGTAAAAAAGATTGGACTAGGATATATGAGAGAAAAAAAAAACAGAGGAAAATGGCTTATACCCAAGAATTACTTGTCCTACAAAGTTAACTATAATCCTGGAGGTCAAAAATAAACTTTGAACAGGATTGAAGAATTCTCAGTATCCTGTTGAGAAAGCCAGATTTGGACAGAGTCTTTAGACAAGTAGATGGAAGAAAATTAAGGTAAAAAATATATTAAGAAAGGTAAAAAAAAAACTTTAAAAACTATTTATATATTTATATATAATGTTAACTTTAAAGACTGAGGGATAATCCAGTGCTTACATTCTGAAAGGGCAAGAAAGCAATTATACCTCAAGAGTCCTACCCTCCCTGAGAGCCACGGAGGGAACAAAGAGAATCTCTAGGCTTTGGTGTCCAAAAAAAGAAAAGAAAAATAAATAAATATGCTAGGGGAGAAAGAGGGAGGAATGTATTATTTCTTGTAGTTAGAGGACCACAGGAGGTCATTCAACCATGGAATAAAGAACAGGATACAGTAACAGGCTTATTTTAGCCTGCCGAATCATCGCCCTTTATGTATATTACTAACAAAACCCAAGAGAAAGAAATAAAAAGAAATTTCATTAGAAATAACTATGAAATCAATTACTGTATTAATGTAATCCCCACCCCCAATGCTGAAAGATAGCTGACTTCTGATTAATTGTAATGACAAATCTTAGCTCTAGAGAAGAGATGATGAAAAACATACTTCTCTCCTCTTGTTAGAGAAGGCAGCGAGGGAGCCTGATATGGAGCACTACATAAATTATCAAACATTTTCTCTATGTTGGTTAGTTTCAATTAAATATTTTATTTTCTGTGTTACATGTGGATGTTTCACTGCGTATAAGGGGGATATATGGGAAATTTCAGTGACATAAAACAAAAGGCATCAGTAATTTTATCTCTCCCCCACAAAAAGCATAATATATGTGAGAATTAAGCTACCAAGGTCAATAGAGAAATTATATACAGTAAATATAAGTTCTATTCAGCTTTTACCAAAATAAAACAGGATCTAGATAAGTAGAAAGATATTCTGTGCTCGTGCCAATATAACAAGATGAGTCCTGTTAAAGTAGATAAATAGATGAAATGCATATACCCCAGCAAAGACATCACAATAAGTTCTTAAAGAATTAAGGCTTTGGTATTAATTAATCAAATAACTTTTATGAGTTACTATGTTTGGACTCTGAGAATTGCCTGGATGGAATTCTGATTGGAAAGAAGAAAAGGGGATTCTTGTAAAGCATGAAGTGTTGCCTTGGGATGAAGGACTTTAGTGGTGTGAGCCTGGGTCAGATTCTCTCTGCGACCCCAAGTGCCCAATACGTGAAGGCCCTGCTGAAGGAAACCTGAGGGCTTCTAACCCCTGGAAATGGGGAGACTGTTCCAACAGGGGGACTATCAACAGTGTTACAGTATTGATTTCTTCTTTGCTTTGCTGAGAGTAAATATTTTTATTGGTAGTGATTGTGACAACATGGTTCCTCCTCTTTTCTTCCTAGAAGGAAATAGTTATCAAGAATCTATCCTTTTTAAAAGTTAAGCATTTCTCCTTTTCTCCATCGAGCACCGATGCTATCTACTTTGAACAAATTCTTTCAGTGTGTAATAGCCTCAGACAATATTTTCAGGGTTAAGTTGTGAGTTATACAGTATGGGTAGGGATTGTCCACTCAATGTGTCAAAATGTAAAATTTGCAAACTGAATTTGCATGCATCCTCCACAAGGACTCCTTTCTTTCCACTGTACAGGGAAATAGAAAACTTATGAAGGTGAGCCTTCCTGACTCTCAGGCCTGCACTCTATCCACAGTGGCACCAAGCTGCCCAATTTGGCATCACAGGACTTCGGTATTAGGATCTTGCCTTTGTCACCTATGTGACCTGGGGCCAGTCACTTAGGCTGTCTCTCCCTCAGTTTTCTCAACTGTAAAATGAGAAGTTCTACTGTAATAGGAAGATCAGTGGAACTGGAGATAGCAGATTCAGGTTCAAATGCTGCCTCTACTACTTACTACCTCTGTGACCATAAGTGTATATCAGTTGATCTTTCTAAGCCTCATTGTCTTCATCCAAAAAATGGGGAGATTGGAGTAGATGGTCTTGAAGGTTTTTATGCAGCCTAAAGGTAAGTGCCTGTGAAGTAGATGATATTGAAAATAATTTTTCTAGTTCTTAAGCATGTGGCTTTTTTATTTAACCCTATTAAATTTAACCATATGAGATTCATTTGGCTCCATTCCTTATTCTGTGAAGCAATAGCAGCAACATTGTCGTCATCACCATTATCATCATCTTCATAACTAGTATTTGTATAGCACTTTACAGAGATCTCATTTGATCCTCCCAACACCCCTAGGAAGGAGGCACTGTTATTATTCCCATTTTACAGATAGAGGAACCTTGAGTTGAACAGATTAAGTGTCTTACCCAGGTTCATTGAGCTAGTGTGTGAAGTGAGATTTGAACTCGTTTTCTTTTTTTTCTGAGTCTGAATCCTGATACTGAGCAAGTCGCCAAAACTCTCAGCCCCTTTCTTTTTTTAAAATTTATGTATTTATTTATTAGTTTTCAGTATTCATTTCCACAAGATTTTATGTTACAAATTTTCTCCCCCCTTCCCCCTTACTTTCTTGTAGGGCAAGATGGGTTTCTATACCCCATTGCCTGTATATCTTATTTCCCAGTTGCATGTAAAAAATAATTTTTAACGTTTGTTTTTAAAACTTTGAGTTCCAGATTCTCTCCCTTCTTCCCTCCTTGCCCACCCCCACTGGAAAAAGAACAATTCAGTATAGGTCGTACATGTGTAGTTAGGCATAACGTTTCCATAGTAGTTATATTATGAAAGACTAACTATATTTCCCTCCATCCTATCCCACCCCCCTATTTATTCTATTTTCTCCTTTGACCCCATCCCTTTTCAAAAGTGTATGCTTCTAACTACCCTCTCCCCCAATCTGCCCTCCCTTCTATCATCCCTCCTCTTTCCTGCTTTCCTGAAGGGTAGGATACCCAATTGTGAACTCATGTTTTCTTGACTCCAGGTCCACTCTCTATCCACTATGACACCTAGCTGTTTCTTGTAGCTGTCTCTCCCAGTTTTTGTCATCAACAAATTCTCTTTGTATACAATTTGCACAAGATCATAATATCATTAGAATTAGGGCAACAGAGGCCTTTAGAATCAAGTCATTCTAGCCTGTAGAGAATTTATCACCAAAAAAAAAAGGCTTGAACCTCTATAACCTTTTCAAAAAATGCAACATCCAAATCTATCAAATTGAACATAATCTTGAAGTGCCCATTGAATACCTACTGTATGCAAAGCTTGTGGGAAAACCAGCCCCTGCTTGCTAGGAATTCCCATTCTAATGGATAACATACAATGCAGATGCATGTATCTGAACATGGAGAGTATATTGTCTCAGTTTCCTTTGCACTTCTGTAGAGTTCATCCAAATTGCATTATACTAAGAATTGTGTCACTTTGCAAAGCTCAAAAGCAAAATCTTCCCCTTAGATCATTGTTCTGAAACATTCTTCCTCTCGAAAGCCTGGTTCCTGGTAGTATTGAGGGGATATGTTGCATTGCTTTTATCTATATGAAATGTGCTTTGGAATGATTTTGGATGGGTGACATCTCCCATCATTCCATACATAAAAAAGTTTTACAGATCTAAATTGGTCCCTTTCCTTGAAAACAGCTCATTATATTCCTGAAGTTGGTACCCCTTCCTTGTAATAAGGGTGACAGTATTCCTGGAGAACAGTGATTGGGATGTCTTCCAGTGTAATATTTGACAGCCACCTTCTCCAAAAATGGAGTTGACAGGATGCACCTTGTCTCACCCCTCCCTCCATTATTGGCAGATTGGACAGAAATGGAAATGACATGATATCCATACCTCCTGGGGGAGGGAGGGGAGGGAGAGAAGCTTCTATCAAGGGAGTAAACTGTCTTCATAAATAGGATGATGTTCTCAACCAGGACCAAGAAACAGTAAAAAGGGGATGTTCAAAATATAATTATGGGTTTCATGAAAACAAATGAAAAGTGTTCTGTCCAAGATGTGACTTTGCTTTCATCTAAAGAATTGCAGCAGGTGGATCCATCTTAATTGGCTTTTTTCCCATTTAATTGGCATATTAAGTCGTTTTGGTGCTGAACTCTGGTACCAGATGTTCCTTCCCGATCGGGAATATATTTAGATGATTATATTTTGCAAGCTCTTTGATAATTCGTTTGTATTAGGAGCATAAGACTCTGCTGCCATTTCCGCAGGGGACGTGGGCTGAGGTTAAGCAGGATAAATGTCACCGTTAGTGATGCTGTTAAAATCAAGCCCCAGCAGTAATGCTCCATATTAGTTCTCTGCTTTATGGCCCTTAACAGTAACTTTCAGAAATCGGCTTCAGTTGGAAATGATACAACAGGTACCTCCAGAAAGAAAAAGGAGATTGAAAAATGTGACTTTGGGATGAACTTGCTCATTGGAGGTAGAAGGCATAGGGTTGGAAGAAGGAGAAGGTAAAGAGGAAAGAGCAGGCAGAAAGTCGGGAAATAATTGTCCACATCATGCTTTATGTAAAGACAAGAAACAGATATCATGTAAACCAAATGCTGTGGATATCAAGCAAAGAAATAGGCCAATTAGAGGAAGGTAGCCTATCTGTGGATTATTGAAATTGGCATGTCCCAATTTCAGTGCCATATTCTGCTCCTTTAGCACATGGGAACAGTATACATTTGGTAGCCTGCAATTTCCTCGCTCCCGATCATTGTTTGTATTGAAGGTCTGGTAAATAACTTAGCATTTCATTCAAGTGCAAAAGAAAATTGCATTTTTAAAACTATATTTTTTTAATTTGAAAAATATCATTTTAAAAACTATAGTTTTAAAAACAACAAAACTATATTTTTTAAAATGCAGAAATTCACAATGTGTTTACACAGCCACTTGAGAGGCTTTTGAGCCTCTTCTGAGAGCCATTTTAGAGAGATTTGGACATTTTATCTATAGAGAATTGGATTGCAATCCCATTCTGATGTGTAATTGTTACAATGGCTAAGTTCCCTTCTCTCAGTCTGTTTCCTCATCTGGAAAACGGGGATAATATTATTTACATTGCCTACCTTGCCAGTTTGTTGCAAGTGAAGCACTCTATAAAACTTGGTAAATGTTTGCTAGCTCACCCTGAACGGGTAGGAAAGAGGCTCAAATGGTGTTGTTCTCTGTACTTTGATTCACTTCCTCTACAGCCAAGATGTCAGACATGTCCAACATGCAGGCTGCATTAGGCCTATGGCACTTCCAAGTGCAGCCTAAACCACATTAAAATGTTTGGGAAATATTTAAGAAAATAAATAAAGATGCAATGGAACATAGATAATATTACATTTTAAAACTAAGTCAGTATGTGACCTAGAGGGATCCTTATGTACAGTTTAATGTTCTCTATTCATATTTGAATTTGATACCACCATTCTACGCAGCTTTCCAAATAATCTCCCTAGAGCATAAGGCTCATAATTTCCACTTTATACTCCTTCCCCTTTTTCTCAGAAATTTTCCATGGTTCCCTATTGCCTGCCGGATAAAATGCAAACAGTCTGGTATTTAAAGCCAAGTATAATCTGGCTCTGATCAACCTTTTTAGACCTATTTCACATTAGTCGTCTTCTGTGTTCTAGCAAGACTGGTCTACTAGCCAATCCTCAAAATCTATGTCTTTGCTCAGGCTGTACCCCATGCCTAGAAGGTCCTCTCTTCTCACCTCTACCTTTAAGAATCATTAGCTTCTTTCAAGTGCCACCTCTTATTAGAAACCAGTCTTCCCTGATCCCCGCCCCTCACCCAAAGATTAAATGCTCTGTTCTTTGTCAAAGTATCTTGTAATTACTTAACTATATATTTGTAACCTCCACTAGAATGAGATTTTCTTGAAATCAGGACCCAATCTGTGTTTCTGTCACTGTATCACCAATGTCTGGCACATAGTAGGATCTAAATGACTTGTGCAGTTGAATTGAATTCTGGGTTTGGTGACATAGGAAGAAAGCTAGGAGACATGACTGTCTTCTGGAAGGCTGCTGCACAGTTGAGAAAGGAGCATCACTCTAAATGTACTTCGTGGTATATGGAGTCAAAGACGAGAGGCTGATCATAATCACAGGAAAGCAGGAGGTCAGGAAGCATGAACTGTAGAGAAAAGTCAGCCAAAGATAGGGCCTGTTTCAGTTGAATAAAATATGAGGCAGGGCAGAAATAAAGGAAAACCAGAAAAGTCTGTTAGTGTTCCTTAACTCATGGAAGAAAAAATTGAAATGATGAGGCAGTGGAAGAAAAAAAACGGTATTTGCAGTAGGGTCCCAAAGATGGAAAAGGTCCAAGTGTGTCAGAGTGGACTGGGGTGGGAAAGGCAATGGGGGAAATGATAAGCTTGAGAAGAGGATTATGGGAAAGATTTCAAAAGATGAGTAAAATGGCAAGATGATTTATCCCATTCCCCCTTGATGGACACCATCATATCAAGAACTTTGGGGTGGAGTGCAGCTAGAAGCCAATTGAGAAAAGTAGTAAGAATATTGCAAATAGCAAGAAGTAACATTGAAGGCCACAGAAGGAAATGAAATATGATACATTGGAAGGAGTGCTAAATTTGAATCAAAGGACCTGAGTTCAAATCCTAACTCCAATGCTTAATACCTTTGTGATATTATAAGTCTCTTTCCCCTCTCTGGGCCTCAATTTCCCTCTCTGTAAAAAGATCAGGTTGGACTTGGTGACCTCAGAGGTCTGTTTCAGATTTGAATGTGCTGTCCTTATCAATTTGCAAACTCCCAAGGAGTATAGAGGAAAAGTAGTGAAAATAACAGAAATTCTCATTGTCTGGATGCCAGCCTACTTAGTCATATAGTGTATGCTCATTTACATAGGCTCCATGAAGCCCCAAGAAGCTCGAATAGTCATATTTTCATATATGATGATGCCTGTAGACCCTGAGGAGTTACTGGTTCTTCAAGTGCATTTCATTTTATCAAAGAAAGATCCAAGCATTACATTTGATGCTACAATTCGAGCGATGTTTATGTTCTATGTCTTTAGGAAACTGTCTATATATACAAGATCAGGTGACCCTCCATTAAACAGAAGTATCCATGAACCATTCCCTAAGCGTTCTGGGTAAATGAGAATCAGATTTTCATGTGTGGACATGGATACTCATTTGATTCAACCTGAGGTTTGGGGTTTTGTTTTCCAGAGTTTGTGGGACTCTTTATGCTGGACACCCAGGCTAAAAAATCAACTTAAATCTTTTGATCAATAAGTTTTAGGATACAGTAGTAAATTTCTCATGAAAGAAAAATTGCCTACCTTTTAAAATTAATATAGCCTGTCCAAGTTTACATTTTAATGACTCTCTCCTGTATGAAAACTGCTTCTTCTTTCATTTATATGGTGTATGAAAGTCAGCAAGGCAATATGAGCACTTTGCTTTGTAAGCATCTCTTTGAAAGTTTTGATTATACAGCGTGCCAATGTCTTTTCTCCCCAGCATGCAGCGTTTCTTCCAAGCTAACTAATCTGTGTTCCTAACAAGGCAATAAAAGAGCCGAGTGGGGGATGGGAGGAAATGGAAGAAATATTGAGGTCCAGGCAAAAGCTTGTCCTATTTCTGTGACCTGAGATCTTCACATCTGGTTTTGATGTTTAAAAGGAAGTGACACAGGGATTAGGCAGTTTTGTTAAGCGGAGAAATGAAATAGTCTCCTGGCTGCTCCTTTGGCCAGTCTCTGCCCAGAAACACTTGGGTGCTCATTTTTACCACTTTGGAAACTCCTGTTGAATCCCTACAGATTCTAGGTTACTCAAGTCTGAATTAATGTGGACTTCATATATTTGGAAGCCTGTAGTCCCTATTTTTTTGTTAATATTTTTGATTTTGTTGGCCTTGGAGTCGCCTGAAGCACATGACAAATGATGCATTAGCCTGAAAGAGCTACCTGAGTCTCAGAAGGGTTATGTTGAGACACTGAGCCACTGGTTGGACCCAAGTCCAAATTCTGCCTCAGTCACATATTGGCTGTGTGACCCTGGCTGAGTCATTGAACCTCAGTCTGCTTTAGGTTCCTCATCTGTAAAATGGGGATAATAGCAGCACCTATCTCCCAGGCTTGTTGTGTAGCTGTAAAGCACTTACCACAGTGACTGGCACACAGTAAATGCTCTGTAAATGTTAGCTCTTAGTGTTAATATTGTGCAACAGGCCCAGGGTCTCACAAAGCTAAGAAGTGACCGAGGCAGGATCTGAATGCAGTTCTTCTTGACTCCTCGTCCATCATCTAGCTTGTAGTTAAAACATGAGAGATAGATACACTTAGACAAGATGAATGTCATCTGTTTGGGAGTCAAAATTAGGTGCTCTTTTTGTGGAAGTAAAAAAAATCTGAAAACAAAGTGGGCCCCTGCCTAATTCCCCAACCTTATTATACATTGGTTGCCTCCTTACAGTATGCCCCAAGACAGGGCTATCAAAGTCAAGCTGAACTGAGCACCACTAATCCTTACCTAAGGGTCCCAGGGGGCCATCCTGCCTGGTGCTTTAGTTGGCAATGTAATGCTATCTGGGTCTTATTTCATTTTTATTTATTTTGTTAACTATTTCCCAATTATATTTTAATCCAGTTAGCCCACATTTGGAAGTGTTGCAGGCCATATGTTTGACACCTCAGCTCTAAGATGTGCGCATGTTGGTCTGCTAGCCATTGCAGAGAAACACAGCTTGGTCTCCCACCCCTGTTCCTTTGTACCAGCTCTCAAATCTGTCATGCACTCCCCTCTCCTCATCTTTGCTTCTTTGAAACCATGATTTCCTTCAGATTTCAGCTAATGCCCCTACTTCTTCAAGAGAGCTTTGTGGTTCCCCGCAGCTGCTGAGGTCTTGCCCTCTCAGATTACCTCAGGTCTGCTTTTCATATAAGCGTATATTGTCTTTCCGTGTTAGAATGTAGACTTCTTGGGAATGAGGACTGTTTCATTTTCGGTGCTGTGTCTCCCAGCTCCTCATACAGTTCCTGGCATATAATTCAAACTTAATAAATGCTTGTTGATTGAGTCTACAAAGGAAAGATTATTCAGGGGTAGTATATTAAAAATGATGTCAAAACAATAGGTGTCAATAATGATTTGCTCAATGTTGGGTGCTGGTAAAATTTAAATACTAAGTCATCTTCACCTTCATAGATTGGGAAAACCACAAGAGATTGTTGCCTTTTCTTGCTGACAGCTCCTTGAGTAACCCAACCATGAACTGATGTCCTAAGAAATCTCCTCCCTTAAAGACTCTGATGATGTACGTGCTAAGATTGGATGGAATTCAGCTATGGTTGAGAATTTACAAAAGGACATGGATGAGAGGTGCACAAGATGGCCAGCCTGCAATGAGATACAAACTGCATTGACTGAAAAGAGGACCCTCCTCATTGAGATCTCAGATCTGTCCCAATTGGAAAAGTCCTTTTGAAGTTAGCCCATAGTGTCCATAAGGCAAAGAGTCATGAGATTTCTTGGAAACTGGGTGGCTGCCTGACTCATCAGCCCACCAGCATCATTTGAAAAGAAGTAGTAGTACATTACCCTTGTGGTGGTACCACTGTTTGCTGTAATAAGGAAGGAAATCACATTAGCAGAAGGAGATGTCAATTTGCCCAGAAAAACTGCTATTGACTAAACCACCAAATTGGGACCTTGTTAAATGTTTGTCCTGTGCAGAAGGTGGAATATTAGAGTTTCCACTGATAAAACTTTATTCCTCTTTAGTTATCAAAAATATCTCATTAATGTGTTAGTGTCAGAGGATAATAAATAAATTCAGTTTTCCCTCATCCACATCCATTTTTAAGTCATTAAGCCTATATTCCCTGAGGAAAATAGAGAAGGGCTCTTAGTTATTCATTCGCAATCTCTGTATTTCCTTTTGTCAAAACTTCGAGGTGATTTGGCTGACATATTTGTCACTACAAAAATGCAAGGAAAAAAATGTTTTCCTAACAATTGAAGCTGTCCACAAATGGTCTAGGTGTTAGGTGGCTCCTTTGCTGAAGGTCTTCAAACAAAGAATGGGTGATCACTAGCCAATTTATTCTTCAGTCCATCAACAAACACCCATTAGATGCCATATACTCTGTGGTATGTGATGGACATAAAGCCTAAAAGGAAACAGCCCCTGCCATGAGGAAACTTATTATCTGTTGAGACAGCTTGCATCTATGGACATGTATCTGATATGCATTAAAAAGGACATCTAGGTGGGGGAAAGCACTTTGAATAGGGGGACCAATCGTGGTGCTCGATTGGACTCTAGGAGAAGGCTAAAGATGCCAAGAGGTACACCAGGGAGGAGATGTATTCCATGAACGGACAATATCTAATGCAGTGGCGGCTAGGTGGCGCAGTGAATAGAGCACTGGCCCTGGAGTCAGGAGGTCCTGAGTTCAAATATGACAGACACTTAACACTTACTAGCCGTGTGACCTTGGGCAATTAACCCCAATTGCCCTGCCTTCCCCCTTCCAAAAAGAAAAGAAAACAAAACAAACAAAACAATGCAAAAGTGTGGAGCTGGGAGAGGCCAGAGAGCTACTTTGACTGGACCATAGAACATGTGGAAGAAAGTAGTGTGTAATAAGACCAGAAAGGGAGGTAAGATGGCACCAAATGGTCAGTGCTAAATAGAAGAGTTCATACTTCATCTTGGAGATAATAGGGAGCCAGTAGGATTTATTGAGCGGGGGGAAGGGAGGCGAGATGACATTGGCAGATGTGGACTTTGGAGGTAATGTGGTAGTTGTACTGGTGTGAGGAGACACTTGAGATGGGTATTTCCATTAGAAGGCTAGTGCTAACTGTGTGGATAGCGAAAAGAGTATATAGACAAATACTGTTATAGAAGAAGAAATTACTTAAGATTTGACAACTGATTAGCTACATGGTGTGAACAAGAGTGAGGAGGTAGGATTAACACCAAGATCTTTGCTGTCCCTCCAGAACATCCAATTTGAAATATCCAATAGATGACTGCTGATACAGGTCTGGAGCTAAGAAGAGAAACTGGAACTGGATATATAGATCTAGGAACCATCTGGAGAAATATCATAATGAAACCCATGAGGGTTCTGGAGGGGGCATTCTGATCCAGTCTGGGGTTTAGATGACCTCTCAAGTGCCTTTTAGTCCTGTGGTTCTGCAGCATTCTCTAGCTAGACAGTCATAGGGATGGATGGATATAGGTATAGATGTATGAATGCAAATATAAATTTAAATCAGTAGAGAGGTAATCTGTACTAAATGAACATATGTTCATGCAGATGAATGGGTAGATGGAGTACTCAGGGGACAGATTCCCCAGAGAAAGGACACCCCAGCTTCTAAGTACTCTATAGATCTAGCTGAGTTCCATCCAATGTGCTTACCTTTCTAGAATTAGGCCGAGGACACAATTAGCAGGTCAGTGTCAATTGAACTCTGTTTACCTCAGTTTCCTCATCTAAGGAAAGAGCTAGAGAAGAAAATGGTGAACCAATCTAGTATCTAGCCGAGAAAACCCCAACATGGGAT
This sequence comes from Pseudochirops cupreus, assembly GCA_028627135.1. Classification (NCBI taxonomy): domain Eukaryota; kingdom Metazoa; phylum Chordata; class Mammalia; order Diprotodontia; family Pseudocheiridae; genus Pseudochirops; species Pseudochirops cupreus. The sequence goes on along the minus strand of CM053582.1, from coordinate 46,405,814 downwards.
CATGAGGAATCAGACACCACTGAACAACAGGCCAATACAGGTGTATCTCCCCCCACTCCTTCTAGCTTCTTTATATTACTTGCCTTCTTTAGGATATAAGTTCTTTGAGGGCAGGGACTCTCTTCCTTACTTGTATTAACAATGTTTCACCCATAGTAAGGGCTTAATAATTGTTTTCTCATGGATTTGTCACATAATAAGTCCATTTACTTAGTTTGCAAAGCACTTAATATATCCTGTAGACAAATAGGCACAGGAAGCTTGGGAGTGGCACCCCCCCCCCCATCCACTGTTTTTCTTTAGCCCCAGCCCTCATGTCTGCCATCTCAGGAGGTAATTCCTGTGGAGCAGGAGCCAGCCATCCCCACCAACTGCTGCTCATAGGAGAAGGAAAGAGAAGGGAATAAGCATTTATGTAATGCCTACTACATGCCAGGCATGTTGTTATTACCTCCTTTGATCCTCACAACAATCCTAGGAGGGAGATGCTATTATTATAACCAATTTACTGATGGGAAAACTGAGGCAAAAAGAGGAGAAGTGACTCATCCTGGTTCACACAGCTATGAAGTGCCTGAGGTTAGTCTTCTTAACTCCAGGCCCAGTACCATATTTACTGGGCCATGGACTGCTTTACCCCTTAGGGCAGGCAAACTATCCTAGCTGAAGGAATGTGGCACCTTATGTAGGAGCTAAGAAGCATTCTGGTGCAGGCAAGTTGAACCACTGTCACCACCTCCTTCTCTTGGAGATAACCCAAGATCCAAATCCAAGAGCCTTAAGAACAAAAGTGTCCCTCAAATTACCAGGTATGTCTCCATGACTATCATTGTGGTGATAGGGTATACATTCACCGCCACCACCAACCACAACCAGCTTGGGTGAATTACTCAGAGTCCCCCAGTAGTGAATGTCTGAGGCAGGATTAGAAGTCAGATCTTGACTTCAATTCTAGCATTCTCTTCACTGCATCACCTAGCTATACAAGTTTGACCATGTCTACAAGTGTTGGGTGAAGTTAGGAGTGTTATCCAGCTCATTTCTTTTTTATTTTATTTACTTATTTACTTTTAATTTACAAGATTCAGTTCCACAATCACTTGAGTTTCAGATTTTCTCTCCTCCCTTCCCCCCCCATGGTGGCGTGCAATCATGTATAGGATCTGCAAATACTTTCACATTGTA
>CM053582.1:46373240-46404129 GCA_028627135.1 Pseudochirops cupreus | reverse complement strand
GGAAATTGGGAAAGAATATTTACAACCAATGTCTCTGATAAAGGCCTCATTTCCAAAATTTACAGGGAATTAAGTCAAATTTACAAGAATACAAGTCATTCCCCAATTGATAAATGGTCAAAGGATATGAACAGGCAATTTCCAGAGGCAGAAATTAAAGATATCTTTAAGCATATGGAAAAATGCTCTAAATCACTATTGATTCGAAAAATGCAAATCAAAACAACTTTGACGTACCACATCTCACCAGTCAGATTGGCTAAGATGACAAAACAGGAAAATGACAAATGCTGGAGAGGATGTGGAAAAATTGGAACACACACACACAAAAAAATATCCAGCTCATTTCAATGAAAAGTCCTTCTCAGATCCATCATAGATGTGTCACAGAAATGCCTAAGGTGCTGGTAGGCCCTCCCAAGGCTTCAGAAAGGCCTCAAGTAGGGTTCTGGTGAAGGACCATAGGGCCATCATCTTAGGACTAGCCTCTTGAAGTTTAGAAAGGCTCCTCAGCAGAAGTCGACCACTCTATGCTTACTATGTATATCCAGATCAAGTCACCCAAAAAAATATCTAGTAAGATGGGTAAGGGTTACATTTGTATCAAAGTAGAGAGCACCCACTAAATTATGAGTTGTTGAGGTATTTCAATCCGTATCCAAAAAAGGTAAAAAGAATCACAAAATTTTGGTTTAAAGAAACTTAGGGATCACCTTCCTTTTTCTTTAAGGACCGTCCTCTGGGCAATTTTCCTTAGAGAGACAGTGGAGTATCATGCAAAGGCCTCATTTGATTTTTCTAAGTGTAGCTGCTTTGCTAGTCCTTTCAGAACTCTTTCGTGAAAAATTTAAATCTCTCCCAAGGAAATTAATCTTTGAAGATAAGCAGATTTACAAAAGACAGAGTGATTTCTAGTGGAGCTGACACAGACTGCTCTTGGAACGATGACCAGGATCACACCAAGGGTTTTTTCCTTCTAAATAAAGGATGTCAGAACTAATGACTATGAAAATGACATTGAAAATGTGCCTTTGCTCATGAGTAAATCCATAGCCCTCTATCCCAATGGACCTTTCCCCTAAGGAAGATGTTATCTCTAATTTACCAAATTAATATTTGCCAACATATGGACAAGAATAGTAAAGGGAGGCCTGGAGAGATGATCTGCACTGGAGAAGGAATACTCCTATTGATGCAATCATGAATCCCCTAAAGAATAAACCTCCTCCCTTTTAATCTCTCTGGACTTGCTCTTTGCTTAGAAAGGGTGTTGATAATTAGCTCTTCTGAATGTAGAGGAGAAAGTCATGTGGCTAGCATGCTGCACTTTGGAGTCAGGAGGACATCTGTTCAGATCCCATCTCTGACATTTACTGTTTCACCACCAGCTAGTGACCAAACTTCTCTGAGATTCAGTTTTCTCATCCTGAAAATGAGGAGAATGATACTTTTAGTAACTATTTCAGAACCTTGGTATGAAGCCCAATTGAGGTTATATATTTTTGTAACCTGGTTTGCAAGCTCTAAAATCCTATATAAATATAACATATTATTATGGCAGAGGTGGGGGGAAGGTATAAGCTTGTGCCTTCGATTTCATCATTATGTAGAATTCCTGGTAAGAAAGATCATATCACTGATGCAAAATTGTAGCTTGCCTAGAAATTATCATCTTAAATAGTTCTTGATGACATTGATAAGGTAAGTGACTTGCCCAAGGTAATACACGTAGGCGTTAGAGGCAGGAATTTTACCCAAGTCTTCTTAACTTGAAGCCTGGCACTATAGCTTCTATAACATGCTTTTTGCCTTTCCCACATCTCTCTCTCTCTATCTGACTCTCTCTTTCTCTCCCTCCCTCCCTCTCTCTTCTCTCTCTCTCTCTCTCTCTATCCCTCTGTCTCTCTCACTCTCTGTCTCTCTGTGTCTCTTTATGACTCTCTTGCAAACCCCTCATTTGGTAGTTGAGGAAACTGAGGCTCAGAGAGGTTGAGACTTTCCCCAGGTCCCCTAGCAAGTAAACATCAGAGACTGAATTTAAGCCAGGTCATCTGACTAAAGAGCCTGTGCTCTTGGCCCTGTATTCTTCCCACCTCTCTGCTAATGAAGATCTCAAGCTAGTATGACCCCTGTGTGTACCATAATACTGCACCATATGATAAGGCCTAGTCCAGCTTTTGTTTTCAATCACGAGTAGAAGTGCATTTCATTACCTGATAATACAAAGAGCTGCAATGGTGCTTTCACCAAATTCTGTTGGGGGCTGAAAATAAAGGGTGCAGCTGGACCATTGTGTGGGCGAGGCCATATGCCAGTCCCAGGTACAGGTGTGCCCTGTCTTCAGAGAAGAGATCCCTGGATTTTATAGAGCCAGATTTGAGCTGAAAAAATAGCTTTTCTGGAGCTTTGCCTCAGTTTCTCCCTCCCTTCTCTCTTTAAGAGGCCTAGAAAGTATGTTCAGAGCTCCCTGTTCTCCCCTACTGTTCCGAACAGTCCCGCTCCTTCTTGCAGTCCACACCTTTATTTGCAAGTTTCTAGCTGTAAGATATGCTTTGGAGCAAGTCTTTAAGTGACAGTGCTGTTGATTAAACTTCTATGCTGGAAATGATGTCCTTTCACATGGCAAGGTATGAAGTCACATTCATAATTTGAAGACCCAGGGTCTACTTTGAGCAGCATCCTGTATTGCTTTGAAATTGGAGTGTTTTCCTCCCACAGGATTATCCGTGGAGTTTTGCACGCACTGTATTGGATTAGGGTGTGTGTGTGTGTGTGTGTGTGTGTGTGTGTGTGTGTGTGTGTGTGTGTGTGTCCCTAGCTAAGACAACAGAGAAATGTAAGTCTGTGAGCTTCAGAATATGTATTATGGAAACTCTTACTTAGCTTCTGTAGCTGACTGTAACATCACCACCACCACCATTGTGCAGCTAGCCTCAGCTAACGTGTGGCCCCCTATGGGAGGCTTTTCCTGACCTCCCTAACTTCTGGTGCCTGCCACCCCCATGTGACCTTGGATTTGCTTTGTCTGAACTGTGTTATTACTTATCCATACACTTGGTTCAAAACAACAGTATTGAAAAGTATGGATGGATACCCAGGAACAGAGTGCTGTGCCACCTCTGTCACCCCTCCTGTCATGGAGGCAGCCTGAAAGCTGGTATTAAACTGTAATGGCAGGTCTAAAGTTGCTCAGGTCTGGAGTTTACATAAGGTTTTCAGGCACAGGGCTTCCCATGGCAACTACCACATTGTCCATGGAACAGTGGCAAAGAGGGTTCTCCAAAGATTAACCCAGAAGCCCTGTTCTAAACTACACTACAGGCCATGGAGCATGGAATCCCTGAATCTGAGGAAGGTGTCACATCAGCAAGCTTGTGGGAGAATTTTAGCAACTAATTCTAACTAGAACTGGGTATGGTTAAGCTGTCAGCACACCAGCATTGTGTACCAGGAGACAGGCCTGGGCCCACTGGGGCCATATATTCCTCTGGCTACTCTCCAATCCCCAATACTGTGCTTGGCATAGAGTAGGCAACAGTGAATGCTTGCTGAAAGAATTATTATTACTAGTCTCTTGTTTGAAACCTCCAATATTATCAGTGCAGGGAACTCCCACTGGAAGGATTCCCTCTCTCAATGCAGACTACCAATTGCTCTGCATTTTATGGTTTTAAAGAATTGCTTGGGTTGTTGAGTGCCTGGCCTAGGGTCCAACAATATAGGTCAGAGGTGAGTCTTAAATCCAGGACACTATACCTCACTGCCTCTCGCATTACTGTTATTATTAATATTAATAATAAACAATATTATTCTGGAGTACTGCTTTGAATCTTAGAATGCTCCAGTCTCCAAAGGATTGAAATTAAGAAGCATCTAGAAGGAAGAAGAGAGGTGCATTGTGAGTCTGAACAGGCTAAAACCCATTATAAATGTTACACCAGAGAAATATCACATAGGCTGTCACCAAAGAAATATATGACTGGAAAATAATATGTGCTAGTCATCAGGATCTAATTACCTGTGTATTGTCAAGTAAAATTAAGGAAGGCCTCTAGCATACTGGGAGAAATCCCCTCTGGTAGACTTCTCAGAGGAAATGGCTAAGAGTCAGATCATCTGGACAGTCATGGATGGATCGCATCAGTCAAGAGCGGACCCACATTGATGAGGTCACATATCCATTGATGGCATTTTGCCAAATCAGCCCCATTAGTAACTAGAAACAAAGTCCATTAGCAAAGCAAATGACTACTTCTTGGCATTGTCTTAATCCAGCTTATGACCCTTTACAATTTAAGAGCATAGATGGAGGACACTGATGAATATATCATTAACCACTTAACTCTAGTCTAGAACCTCATGCTGTTGGAAAGTGACAGCCCAGGAAGGAAAGAAATGATTGTCTTCCTTACATAAAATCAAGAGGCAATAGAGTCCTCCTGTGCTCTGCCCTGCTCATGTCACTTCTGCAGTATTATTGTGTTGAGTCTGCATCACACAAATTAGGGAGGGCATTGCTGACTTAGAGTGTCTGTCTGGAGGAAGACAGCCTGAATAGTGGGAGGGCTTTGAGCTCATGCCACGTGACAATTGGTTGAAGCAACTGGGAATGTTTAGCCTGGAAAAAAGAATGTGTGGGGAGGACATAATAACTGTTTGCAAGTATATGAAAAGCCATCGTATTCCAAAGGGGTTAAAGAGAGGAGGAAAAAAGGGAGAGGGGTAGATTGGTTTTGTTTTAGGTTTAGTGGCCCCAAAGGCAGAAATCAAATTGATGAATAAATTTTGCAAAGAGGGACATTTAGGCTTGATATCAGAAAAAAAGCTCATATTGTTAAAAGCTTTCCCAGAGCGCAGTGTACTGCCTCCAGAGGCCCTGGATTTCCCCTTAGCAGAGATCCTCAAGAAAAGGAGAAATCCAGGATTACTACCTGGCAGGTATATCATACAGGGCCTTTGGTGCAGATACTGTTTGGATTAGATGGTGCCGAAGTCCTTCCCAGCACTAACGCTCTCTGATTCAGTGAGAAGCCTTATCTTCCGTTCAGTGCACTCTTTCCTAGGAACTCTTAGAATGTTCATTTGCAAACATTATTTTTGATATCGGTTATTTTCGCATTTAGATTGCCAATAACAACACTAGTGTCCCCACCCGCCTTGTTCAGTCATATCACTAACCATCCTCATCCCGGTGAGTACGTCTGTGAATGTGGGTGCTTTGTCTCTTAGAATTTGAGGGAGCAGCTGTAAAAAATGTCCTTTCCCCCCAGATTTGCAAAACACGATTGAATTCCGAAGTAGCCACCCCAGTTATCTTGCCATCTGCCTGCATTTTTTATTATTGCTGGTTGAGTTCCCCATGCCAAATTTCTTACTCAGACCCAAACAGATAACATTGTCCCTCCCTAGCTCTACTCTGCATAGGACATTTTGAATGCTAGCATAAAGTAATCTTTCAGCATAATCCCTACTGCACAGTTGGAATGGGGAGAAGTAAAGCTGGGCTGATTACCTTTGATTATCTTGAAAAATGTTAATTCTCCATTTGGAAGACTTTAATCTCATAGCAGACTGATGAGGTAAGAATGCTAACTTGTTAAAACCAGGAGAAGTAGGGAGATCACAAAAATCTGAATGTGGATGAAGACAGAAAGGCTGCTAGGGCCATGCCTTTTTTCCTACTGGGAAAACTAATGAGGTAGAGGAGTCCTTGTGCCAGTAGAAGTGATACCTCACCCCCATGCTAACAAGTAGGTTCCCCAAATGGTTGGATAATCCCAGAAGATAGACCGAGGTAGGAAAGCTTCCAGAAATGTGTCCCATCCCGTTGAAACTCCTGACTGCCAAAGCTATTCAAAGGACTAGTGCCTGATAGACTAGGCCATACTTGAATCCAGGTCAACCTCCATCACTTGGTAGATTTGGGAGCCAAGGGAGGGACCCGGATAGCTAAAGTGATTTGCCCATGGTCAGATCTGACTTTGGTCTTTGAATTACTTCAAAGAAGACAGAGATCACCTTGGACATGCATTGTCATCTGAGAATGAGTAAATAATTTTGAATGTGTTACCTTGAGTTTCTTGGAATTAAATTAAAGTTTTCTATGCAAATCAGACTCCATCTTCCCCCTCCAATAGGCTGATACCTATAGAAGAGGAATGCATGAGGGTAGGGAGACTGACCTTGGCTCATTAGGCTAGCAGAGTAGCCCATCTGTGCTCAAGGTTGAATTATGCAGTACAGGAAGTAACCATGGGAGAAAGAACTACTCATCAAGGCTGGCAAGGTTTATTGCAAGGATGTTCAGGATTAGTCATCAATCACCCTTATCAGGAACAGTGTGGAGACTGAACCAAGAGCCTCAGGAGCTAGGCCTTCAGCCTGCCCCAGCCCCTCACTGGGGGATGATTTTATACCTCTCAGTGGGGAGGCAAGAAACAGGTTCTCAAGGTTTTCTCAGTAAGGCTCCACTGATAGGGAAGTTTCCATGGGGGAGCATAATAGAAAAGTACTGCTGAGTCCCAGGCCCCTCACTGGAGATTTTATCATTGTTTTTTATGCTTTCACAATGGAATTATGGCATAAAGGGCAGAGAGCTGGCCTGGGGATCAGGAAGTCTGCTTTCTAGACCACACAGGCTCTGTGACCCTAGGCCAGTACCTTGACTTTTCTGCTTTTGAAGCAACTTGCAAAGAAGGTGCTGACCTGCCCTGGTGGAAGGAGTTTTCCCACCCTGCAATTTCCATAGACCAGTGAAACCACAGCTCCAGTCTCTTTTCCTCTGTCTCTAGCCCTTTCATGGTGCTCTTTTACCCTGGCTGGCTTTGTGCATATTATTTTTGGAAGAAGCTTATTTGATATCTCTCATCTCCATGTCCTGTGAGATACCATGTATTCCTTAGCATCTGATCTCCTGTCTCCAGAAGTCTCTCAAGCCTCCTTCCCTATCTGGGCCCCTTAGATACCCTTCCTTCCTTAAAGGCTCTGTTTTGATGCCACCTTCCACACACAGCTCAAAAATTGGGACCTAAGGAAGGCACTGGTTTTCAGCTTTGTCCTCGGGTTCTTAGCACCCACTGCACTGCCTTACCCATGGTAGGAATCTAATCAATGAATAAGAAATCTAATAAGTTGAGTGGAGTTGAGGCAAGAGGCTGGTAGGTGATAGGGGATATGGCTGATTTCTTAGAAAAGTGAACTTAACATACCTACCTATTCTGGTGGCTTCAGAGTTGGCCCAGACACTGAGCTTCTCCAGCCAGGTATTGTCCCACTGTTAATTATTAAATTATAATTATATTGGGGCAGGTAGGTGGCACAGTGAATACAGCACCGACCCTGGAGTCAGGAGGACCTGAGTTCAAATCTGATCTCAGACACTTAACACTTACTAGCCGTATAACCTTGGGCAAGTCACTTAACCCCAATTGCCCTGCCTTTCCCCCTCCAAAAAAGCAAAAAAAAAAAATTATAATTATAGTACATATCGAATTATATAATACTAAATTATAGTATAATAAATTATTCAACTGTTGGCCTCCATATTTGGGAGTACAATTATTGTAGAAAGGAGAGTGGCCAAGGAAAGTCTCCACAACATTCTTGCTCAGGTAGTCCTGAGAATAGATTATCTTCACAGTGTCAGGGTCACCCATATATCACAGATTTTGAAAGTTGGAAAGGACCTCACTAGCTGTGTAGTCCAGATCTCCTAGGCAGCCATGTGGAAGAGCTGCAATTCATTTCAGCCTCAGATGTTTACTAGCTGTGTGACCCTTCTCAGGGCCTCAGCTTCCTCATCTCTAGAATGGGTTTCATAACAGCACCTAGGGTTACTGTGAGGATAAAATGAGTTAATATATTTATAAAGTGCTTTGAAAACCTTATTCATTCTTTGTGTGAAGACCTCCAGAAGAGCAGGGCAACTTACTACTTTCTGAGGTGGGTAAAATAAAGCAACTTTTTATCTCTGAAACTTTTACCTCTTTACTCTCCCTTCTAAGGCCAGCTAGAACATGGCTAATCCTTAATGTGTTTGAATCCAGCTATCATCTCTTCTCCAGGTTAAACATCACCAGCTCCTTTACTCCATCCTGATGAGGTATGAATTCCAGGTCCCTTGCCATCCTCTTGTGGTCCATCTCTACTTTCTCAGTGGCATTCCTGAATGGTGGTCGGACTTCTGAACTGAGTGTAGTGCCACAGAGAGCCATGTCACTGTCACATCCGTATTCCTGAAGCTAAGCTTCACTTAATGCAGCCTAATATTACGTTAGCTTTTGGGGGTTATCACATCACACTGGTGACTCATATTGAGATGGATGTCTACTAAAACTCTTGAGATCTTTTCCAGATGAACTGCTTTCTGACTACCCTCTGCCCTACCCCATCTTGTTCTTTGAAAGTTGATTGTCCCCATGAATTACTGAATTTCATCTTATTAGCTTCAGCCTAGAGCTCCACCCTGTCAGGATCTTTACTTGTGTCCTATCTCTGTCATCCAGTGTCTTAGCTATCCCTCCCCTGTGTCATATAGTTTTGTCTGCTACAAAGTCCTCTTCCAGTTCCTCATGATTGCATGGAAGTGACCCTGGCTTGTCAAACAACAAACAGGAACATTAAGTGCCTCTTACATGACAGATGCTGTGCAAGGCACTGGGGCTACACAGACAAATCTAAATTGTGTCTGCCTTCATTGAGCTTCCATTCTATTGGAATATTATAAACCAGGTTTGACTAAGGTGGGTCTGCTACTTACAGGTAGAGGTCTGAAAGAAATGAGGCAATTGTAAAAAATCTGAAAGTTAAGAGAAGGAGGTTTACTAGGCCAGAATCAAGTCAGGATATTCAGCAAGGACACAGCATGGACCCAGCTGAGTGCAGCTACTCTGTGCTTATGTTCATCTTGGTGGTCTACTGGTCAGAAGCCTGGGAAAGGATCCAGGTGACTATTCTTGTCCTCCCTTTTTTCAATTCAGTTCCCTGGTTAGTTACTGGAATTTTCTGAGCTGTCTTAAAACGTCTTCCCTCTCTGTCTTTTCTTTCTTGATAACCTCATCAGCTCCCATAGATTTACTCTCATCTCTTTGCAAATGACTCACAAATGTATGCCCCTGTCCCCAGTCCCCCTGTTAGCTTCAATCCCATGTTTACTGTTGGATATTGCAAATGGGTTTTCCTAGAGATGTAACAACTTGAATAATATAAAACTGAACTCATTATCTTTCCCTCAAAACTCCCACATCTTCTGAACTTCCCTGTTTCTGTCCAAGGCACAGCCATCCTTCCATTCTCCCTGCTTCATGATCACAGCATTATCCTTGAGCCTCCTCCATTATGGTACATATTCAATCAGTTATCAAACCTGGCCATAATATCACCTCATCTGCTCTCTTCTCTCGGCTCACTCACTGCCACTTTAGTTCAGCCTCTAATCACATTTCGTGTGGATTATTGTGACAGTGCCCCCCAGTGATCTCCCTGTCTCAAATATGGACCACTCCAGTCTACCGTATACAGTATTGCCAAAAGAATTTTCTTTAAGCACAGATCTACTCACGTGATTTCTCTATTCAGTCACTGCCAATGGCTTCCTCTTGCCTCAAGGATCAAAGAGCTCTTATGTACCTTTAAAGCCCTTTACAACCTTTCCCCTACCTATCTAACACTAGCCATTACCCACCCCCTGCTGTATGATCTAGTGGAACTGACCTCTGTGTTCCTCACTGATGGTACTCCCTCTCCTGTTCCCATGCCTTTTACTTGGCCATCCATCATGCCTACAGTACATTCCCTCTTCAACTGTATCACACTCAATCTCCCTTCAAGACAAATTTCAAATAATACCTTCTACATGAAATCTTTCACCATTTTCCCACCCACTAATGTCCTCTTGTCCCAAATGACTTGTATTAAACTACTTTGCACATTATTATTTATTCCCTTTATATTTGTTGTTCATCGGTCCATAACAATTTACTCAATACTTAGTAGATCCCGTGCACTGCATTAAGTGCTGGGAATATGAAGAAAGTGGAAACCCACATGGTCCCTACCCTAAGGAGCTCATGTCCTAATAAGGGAGATGCCATGTGAACAACTATTTCATAAGATATATCCAATTATAATGGGAGGTAATGGTAGACAGAAGTCCCCATCCATGAGGGGACCAATAAAGATTTCTTGCCGAAGGTGCAGAAAGTCAAGGAGGTCAGGAGGTAGAGGTGAAGAGGAAGAGCATTCCAGTCATGGAGGACAGCCTGTGAAATGGGAACGTAGAGCCGGCAGCCAGAGTAGCACACTGTATGGGAGGAAGTGCAGAAGGGCCAGTACCTCTGCATTATAGAGTAGGTGAAGGGGAGTAGTGGGTAAGGAAACTAAAATGGTGGGAGCAGCCTGGGTTAGGAGGAGCTATAAAAGCCAAGTCAAAGCAATAGGGAGCCAGTAGAGTTCGTGGAGTGGGGTGAGAATGGTGGTGACATGGTGAGAAAATCATCTTAGCAAAAGCAATAAAGTGGCGAGATAGTGGAGCCAGAAAGATGCCCCCCCCCAAGGCTCCTGCTGGGTGCAGGTGTGTGGTGATGAAGGCCTGTGTCAGTGTGGGAGCAGGCTCAGAAAAAGGAAGGGGCAAATGTGATACATACTTTGAAGATAGAAACAACAAGACTTAGCAGCAGATCAGATTCATACATTTCTTCTCTTGATAATTTGCGTACATATGCATGTGTCTAGAATATGTACTTGGCATCTTCCCCATTAGAATGTAAACTCTTTGTGGGTAGATATTTTCATTCAGTACCATTCTGTCTTCAGCACCTTAGACAGCACTTTGCACATGATAGATGCTTGGAGCTAGAACTGTCTGAGCTAATTAAGTCTCAAAGGCAGTTCCAATAACTTTTAAGTAAAAATTAGACTAGCATAAATTTTATGTGGGATAGGGCTTTGGGAATAACTCTCCTAGTTTACATGACAGGGCCCTAAGGGAGGAAAGGAGAATGGTAACAACACATATGCAGATAAGTAGATTTATACATATATATATATATATATATATATATATATATGTACATATATATATATGTACATATATATCTATATATAAGTAGATACATAGATATATACACATGAAGTACATTGTATTTCATGGTGGCATACTACAAGGTGGGGTAATATGGAAAGGCCTCATACAGATGGTGACTCATTGACAGGAGCTAGAGATTCACAGAGGCCAAGGTTATGAGGGAGGGCATTCCACCCATGGAGACAGCAGTGACAAAGGATATGTCCAAGCTCTGGTAGGTGTCACCAAACTCTATAGGTTCTCAGTGTAGACTATGTGGTAGCAGCCAAGGCACCTGATAACCAGCTGGAATTAGTTTAGAGAGGTTTAACCTGTTTATCCCTTGGGTGCTGAGCTTTGGCCCTTGATACCTATCAAAGACTGCCTACTAAGTTATTGAGGAATCACAATTTACGTTATTTGAGAGTACCGACATTGGCACAAACATGGATTCTCAAAATGTTGATGAAGACAGAGGAGGAGGAAGGGAAGAAGCAGCAGTAATATATTTTTAATTTCTTATTTGTCTTCATTGGTTCATTTACCCAATGTGTGTGACAATCGGGCAGGAGGAAAGATGCCATCTCTGTGTAGGCCTTAGTATCCTAGTGTGGATGGCTAGATGATACATGAAATATTGTAGTCAATAGGCCCACATTGGCCTCTGAATACTCACCTTTTCCACAGAACCCTTGGGGAAGGACTAAGGTCTTGACTTTTTGAAGTGCAGCTCAGAGATGAAGCTTTGGCTTATTCAGCAAATCGCCCAACAAGAACTCTCTGGTAACTTAGAAAAGAACAGACTAGCTCACGCCAATGGAGTATGAACAGCAAATAAGAGAGTATGTAGATGGAAAACGAAGGAGTAGAAGTATGGAAATATAACAGGAAAGCCACAAATAGTAAATTCCTACTGGGCCAGGGAGCATCCGAACATACTGTAAGCCTGGTCCTGGCTGCCAAGATTGTCAACTGAAAGATCTTTGGAAATAGTTCAAGTCTTCAGATTTAGAATACCATTTCTAAATATATAAGTAGCCCATGTGCTGGTTGATCACATGCTGAAAAAAACATTCCTTTCTTGGGAGGAAAACCTAAAATTTCTACAAATATATATTGGGATAAAAATTGCGTGAAACATACCTGATCCAGCAGCAGAAGACAAAGCAAGTTTGGGGTTTTTTTGTTTTTCCATTTTGAGGGACATGTGGATAAAATTTTCTGGGAGATCTCACCATTTGCTTATGAAACTTTAAAATGAGCCATTAGAAAATACAGAACTCTGAGGATTATATGAGTTGGAGAAACAAGAACTTAGATTTGACTTGATTGATATAATATCAGTGTAATTTCCAACCTTGGAACCTCCAGATATAGTATTTTTCATTGGTGTGGATGGGAATCATTTTTTTCCCTAATTTAAAAATTGTCATTCCTTTTTTGAAGGGACTCATCACCTTATTAGTGAAAAAATGGACAGGGTCATGAGACTTGCGATCCTTGGAGGCTTTACTCCCATCTAATGGATCCATCTTCCCAAACTTTTAGCTGCCCTATAGCACTTATAGTCTCTTCTATTTCTACTAATAACCTCCCATTCCTATAGCATCCTTGGAGGTATACAAAACATTTCCAACTATATCATATAATACCTCATACAGTCTGTTTTTTTACTTCCTTGCCTCCCCAAGTAGAATGTATGTTCCCTAATGTAGGGATCATTTCTTCTGCCTCCTTGTATTCCCTGAATCCAGTTCAAGTGAGTGAGCATTCATTGAGTTTTCTACTACATCAGGCACTGTGCTAGATACATGTGATACAGAAACAAAACGAAACAGTACCTGCCTTCAAGAAACATCCTTTTTATTAATGCCAATGGACTTTATAGCTTCAGTGCTTCCCTAACCTTGTTAATGTGGGTAATGTCAGGGATAATACAAACCATGACCCATCCATGCTCTCACAGCTTGCATCATTCTTGTTTGCCCATAACTTTTCCACAAATTCACGAAAATCACTGAAGCCTTCTCTGGGTCTCTGAACATTATATTGGTTTCAGTAGAACACATGGGAAGTCTCTCTGCTCTCACTGTCTTTCACGACATGACTGGTCCAGTTTCTTTACCTTACATCCCTTTTGTAGGATCTTTTATACTTCTAATGGGGTGCAATCGACAAGGTCACAGGGTCATGGATTTTGAGTTAAAGGAAGTGGAATGGTCTTCTCATCCAGGTCTCTCTAGTTTTAGAGATGAGAAGTCCCAAAGAGGTAAAGTGGCTTGCCAGGGTCACACAGGTATTAAGTGATAAAGCAGATCATAGGGCTCCAAATATACCACTCTCATACTACACCACACAACCTGGCCAATGCTTTCTTACTAATACTGTGTATGATGTGATATAATAAACATTTATGATGTGCTTGCAGTGTGTCAGGCACTGTCATAAGCACTGGGGATATAAATAAAAGAAAAGAAAGACAATCCCTGCCTTCAAGGACCTTACAGTCTAATGGGGAAAGACATTTCACAAAAGAGAGCTGAAAATGGAGATGGGAGGGGAGAGTGTCAGAGGGTACCTGAAGGAAGGGGCATGATAAAGATGATGGTGAAGTCAAACCAGAGCAGCTGGTGGCAAATAGAGAGATGGACAGGATTTTCAGCCCTGCAGAAAGGGAGGCTATGGGAGTTTTCTCCTCTACATTCCAGCCCTCCTGTCAGGAAGGCAGAAGGAACTGAGGGTTCAGAGGATGTGGAAATAGCCAAGCTGAAGCTATCTCAGTGATGATGAGCTTCTCCTGGGAGAGACATGATGAAAATGGTGATGATGATGATGGAGAGAAACCAAACAGCCTCTTTCTCCATTGCCTTTTAGGTGTCTGGAAATTTTGATTCTTTGCACACTTGTCTTTGTCCTAGAGCACCATTTCTGCCTCCTCATGGACTGTGACTGAACAGAAATGCCTTGGCTCTCCTGTTAATGTTGAAGAAAACGGGCTTCTGTAGAGAAATTTACAGAGCTTTGTATAGGATAGCCATTCTAAAGAGGCCATTGACCTCCTTCAAAGCTCAACCCCATTGTTTTACACATCAAAAACCTAAGACCCTGAAGGTATACTGATTTTACTAAGGTCCTCCAAGTTGGAAGTGTCAGCAGTGGGCCATGAACCCCAGGTCTCTGGCTCTAGAGGAAGGGATTTTTCAGCTGCCCCCAATCTTCTACTTTTGGGGGTCTTCTTGTCCCCATTCTAGTTTGCTCATATGATTGAACGTAAGGAGTGTCATTATCAGCCCCCTTACACACAAACAATACAAATAGTTACTATTTAGATAGGCTGACTGTGTGCCAGGCACTATACTAAGCACTTAACAATGATTAGCTCATTTTGTTATTCCCAAAACCCTCTGAGATAAGTACTATTATCATCCTTATTTTCCAAATGAGGAAACTCTGGTGAAGTGTATTTCTTTGGGTCACACAGCTAGTAAGTGACTTGGATCTTCCTGATTCCAGGCCCACTATGCCCCCTGGGGGCCTCAAAGTCCTATGATTTCCTCGCTATAGGAAGCTAAGTCTACCAGTGCAGGCTAGCACCTTCTTTCCCACTTGAAGCCTTTGCGGGGCACCTGGGTCATGGAGGAATAGCAGTAGAAGCACGGCTAGTACTTTTATGATGTTTGATTGCTTTGCTGGTGTTTTATTGTGTTTTTTTCACTTGATGTTCCCAACAAACTTGTGAGGTAAATGCTATTATTATCCCCACTTTACAGATAAGGAAACTGAGTCTGGGAGAGGTGTTATGGGAATCTGAAGATCTTCCCTGCCCCTTGGCCCCTTGATAGGCTTAAGTGAATCTGAGAACCTTCCCTGATTTGAAAGTATATTCTGCTCCCTAATAGGCTGAATGTGGTCACATGGAGCCTGTGGTGGGATGCTTGTTTTTCAGGAGGAACACCCACACCTTGTTACTTTGTGATTGGGCAGTGGGTCAAGAGGGCTGTGACATTCTCTGACCCAGGAGAAGGCTATATATACCCTGATGTGAGGTTTTGCTTTGGGGCTCACTTTGGGAAGAGTTGTGTGATTTGGCCAGATGAGACTCTGGGAAGCCGTTGAGCCCCCTGGCTTTGGAAACCCAGATGCCAACATTCCCTCTCTGGTAACTGACTAGGTATGGATGTAATGGTCAGACAGCTGGAAGCCCTGTCTGCTGAATTGTGTTATTTTCTGTTGTAACTTCTGTTTGTATTCTCTGAAGTTCAGGGTGCTGACTTTTTTCCCCTGAACTAGGTAATGATATGTTTGATTGATTAAAGTAAGATTGTTAAGCCATTTTGAGTTGCTTTCCTTTAGAAAAGCAGATCTAAAAACTTGTGCTAGCAGCCATCCTGGGTGTGCTAGGGTGCTTGCTGATACAAGAGGTTGAAAGAATTTCCCGAGGTCAATGTTTGTTTGAGGGGAGTATAGTTATCCCTTCCACATTGTGTGGCTTAGGGGCACGATGCCCTCACCATCTGGAAAATCTGCACAAAATTTTGGGCCCTCCCTTCATACTAGAGAAGTCTGAATTATTATGGTATTAAAAGAGAAAATATGTTCATATCATACAATACTAAAATATATATTATGCATTTCTGAGTTTCGAAACTTTTTCTGTGTCATCTGCTGGTCTTTGCATGTCATCTGCAGATTCCACAAAACTCCCCAAAAATTCCCATTTAATTTCTTATGCCAACTCACAGTATAGTGAAACTGTGATGGGGAAATTTGCGATATGGAAGGATAACTGTACTGAATTCTGGTGGGCATGTAGGCTTTGTCTTAGTAACTCACATCTTGGAACACTTTCAACAATGCCGTGGAAGCAGGAAGTGCTGTCATCATTTTACACATGGGAAAACTGACAGAGGGAACGGTTTCTTTTCTCACCCAGGTTCGTACAAACAGTCCATTTCAGAGGCTGAACTTAAAGATAAGTCTTCATATGCCAAGTCCAAAGGTCTTTCTGCTCTTCCATACAGCCTGTCCATTGTCAGTAGCACCTTCTATAAAGACAGACTTCTTTTTGCCAGGTCAACAACCTTAGCTTCAAAATGGATTTCAGCAATCATCTCACCTAACCACAATAGAAAAATGTCTCCTACAACTCATCCTACAACTAAATGGTCAGATTTTGCTTTAAGACCCCTTCCCCTCCCCAAATGAAGGGGAATCCCTGATTTTCTGGTAGTCCCTGCCACTGTTGGACAATTCTCATTAGTAGCCAGCTTTCCTGCCCTCAAACCTGAATTTGTCTCCCCACCCCTCCACTCAGTGGCTCCTGCTACTACTGCCCTCTGGGCCCGAGCAGACCGAAGGTAATCCTCCCTGCCCACCCTGAGCCTTTCAATACTTTGAGTCCCCTACTATCAAGTCCCTTTCTGCTTTCTCTTTTCTGGGTTAACTCAGCCTAGTGCTTCAATGAATCTTTTTGCTCTTTGCTCTCCTCTGGCGGTTCTTCGGTTTATCAATATCCTTTCAAAAATGTGACGCCCCTAGTTGAACATGATACACCATGTGTTATCTGACCAGGCCATAGTAGAGTGAGCCACCCACCTCTTGATTCCTGCAGGCTATTCCTCCCTTCTGGTAGCTTTTTTTTGACAGCACTATTACTGTTGAGTCATAATGATCTTATATTCTACTTCAATCCCCTCGTCCTTTTCAGACAAACCAAACTGCTCTCTAATCAGACTTCCCCCATCTTTTGTCAGCAAAGTCGATATTTGAACCCTAGGGTAAGACTGGACTCTTTTTGCTATTAAATTTCATCTTATTGGATTAAGGCCAATGTCCTAAATGGTCAATACTTAAAGAAATTAATTCAGACTCTTCCCTGGAAGGTCAAATACTGAAGCTGAAGCTGAAATGCTTTGGCCGCATAATGAGAATATGGGCCTCATTGGAAAAGACCCTGATGTTGGGAAAGATGGAAGGCACAAGGAGAACAGAATAGCAGAGGATGAAATGAACAGATAGTATCATGATAAATAACAAATGTGAACCTGGACAGACTTCAGGATATAAAGGAAAATAGAAAGACCTGGCATGCAATGGTCTGTGGGGTCACAAAGAGTCAGACATGACAGAAAAACAAAATCTAAATGGTCAATTTCTTCTGTCAGTGACCATCGTGCAGCATTGTCTCCAGCACCCTCACCATCAAGATCACTCTGGATGATTTGCAGCTGGTCAGCATCCTTCCTTAAGTGTGTCACTCAGAACTGAGCATCCTTCTCTAGATGTGTTTTTACCAGTGCACAAGACTCAAGGCCAGAGAGACTGATACCTCTTTATTCCCAGAAGCTTTACACTCCTCTTAAAGCAGCCCAAGACAGTGTGATTTTTTTCATTACCATGTGATTCCTATTATTATCATTATTATTATTATGCAGTTTCCTATTAAGCTTGCAGCCTACCATAACCAGCAATTTTTTGTCCTGGGAACTCTGGTCTGGCTATCCTGCCTTTCCCATGTGTTTTCCTCTAGCTGTAGTCAAGTTTTTTTCCCCTTCATTTATGAGGCTCTGACACAGAATGCGATAATATTAATGTACCTCTCCTTTTATTTTTCTCTTGTGCTAATGTAGCACGGACGTCCAAATGACTAGGGAATCATTGCTAGGCTACCAAGACCCAGTAGGAGGGGGAGAAGGAACATTCACATGTGGTCAGAAATATGTCTTTGCTCTAGAAGGTGGGGAGGCCACTACCAGGTGCCCTCATTCATCTTAAACATCCTCTCTTCACAGCATAAGTCCAATAAATCTGGAGGCTTGTGTGTGTTCTGAATAAATATTGTCAGGTTAACTCTGGAGCAGACTTTGAAAAGATGGTTTTTTTCTATTTCTTTTCCTTCTCACTCAGATTTATTTATAAATATGAGATTCAGAGTTTTCCTGAACCATGCTAAGAATGAAAAGGCTTACCATTAAATACCAGCCTGTAATTTATTTATGCCAGTGAATAATATTCTGTCTTTGTCTGTAAAGCACATGAGAGAAAATGTTGAGATTTTTTGCTTTGCTATCTATATATTTCCCAACGAACAAGCCAAACTCCACCAAAAAAATTAATGAAGCAAAACCTCCTAATAGAGGAATGGGGTCTCATAATCCAGATCATTTGTTACTCTGGCCATTTGCCATTTGTCAGCAGAAAAGAGGGATTCATGTTTTCAACTTGCCTAATTTGTTAGCAGTGTCGTCCTTTGGATAAGACCTGAGATTTGCAACCTCTCCACAGTTGTCTGGATTTATGCCGTTGTGTATTTACATCGCTGTGTATGCTGTTCTTCCCTCACCGTTACCTCCTAGAAACCCATCCAGTAGGAGGACAGAGGCCACTGGAGGGCTAAGCCAGTGTGCTCTTGGTCTTTGTAGCCCCACACCAAGCTCAGTGACCTCAACACAGGAATAGTTAATAAATTCTTGAATTCCTAGTATATAGTTTTCTGTTTGAACTCCACCCTTCCATTCCAAAAAAAAAAAAGGATCCATTCTCACCTAGTCCTCAGTGAAGCTTCATCTCTACTTAAAGACTGAATGGACTGAAGAACATGTCCATTGCTACTTGAGGCTTTAGGCTGATATTTGTGAGCCCTTTTACTTGGCACCACTGCTAGGTTTGGGAGTCATAGGATTTTGGGTTCTGCTTCCTGCTCTAGGGCCTCAGAGGAGTCATTTTCTCTCTGTGGACCTCAGTTTCCTCCTCTGTTAAGATAAGTGTGTTAAATGTCATCACTTCTGTACAAGTTCTCTCCTAGCCCTTTCAGTCTGAGATTCCTTCCTAAACATCCTATAAGCAACTCAACAAGGAAAAGAAGTTCATGCTGGAATGTGGAGCCCTGTGGCGTGTCACAGAGGGAGGCGATGTTTTACTTGTTGTCTACAATTTCTCTGCCAGGCAGTTCCAGGAATTATTTTATCTCTTCTGTTGAGTACGAAGTCTCCATAAATGCTCAGGCCTAGGCAAATTAGGCAGACAGCCAAGCATATGAAGGTTTGATTTTTTTTTTATGCCTCACTTCACAATGTAAGAATTCTTTGCAAAAGAGATGGATGGACCCTGGGGATAATGACCTGGGGTTCAAAGAAAAGGTAGTGCCCTATTTCTCTCTAGAAGCACTTTTCTTCATTAATGGAATCAGACTATCAATTCTTTCAGAATCTCCTCTCTCTCTCTCTCTCTCTCTCTCTCTCTCTCTCTCTCTTTCTCTCCCTCCCTCTCCCCCTCTCTCTCCCTCCCTGCCTTTTCCCCTCTCGATACATTAGCCTTCTTTCTCTCTTAGAACTCTATACACCCTCAAAAATTATGGAAATCAAACAATCTTAAAGCAAAATGGTGTGTAGGTAAGGCTTACATGGTTATTTTTACAACAAAGTTGATTAATTTAACCCATTACACTATGAGACCTGAGAAGTAAAGGATGTACTCTACGTTAGGTCTTGAAGTCAGGAAGAAAGACCTGAGGTCAGGTGTGATGTGTGTGTGTGTGTGTAGACTGTGTTACCCTAGGAAAGTCACATAACCTCTGTCTCAGTTTCTTTGTCTTTAAAATGGGGATAATAATAACAATAATATTGTTGTGATGTTCAAATGAGATCATATTTGTGGTGAAGTGCTTAGCAAAGTGCCTGGCACTTAGTAGGCTCTTAATAAAACCCTCGTTCCCTTCCTCTCCTTCCCCCCACTCCAGCTCGTTCTCTGAGAATAATGATGAAATCAATAGTTCTATTTCTCTAAGAAAGGGTGTGACAGTCTCCTGCTGGGTTCCTCCACTCATAAGTCCTGTGACCCCCAATTCCCAATATCTTTGGGCCACAACTCCCAGATGCATGTTGTTGCCCCTTATTATAATATAGGTTTCCTAAGGGCACAGCATCCCAGTACATAGAAAGTGTTTAATAAATACTTGCCGATGGATTTAGTCCTCATTTCTCCTACCTGCTTCCAGAAAGGATTTCAAGTGTCATCTAAAGGAAGAGATTCTATGATTAAAAGTGGGTATGAGAAAGTAAGAGAAGAAGGTGGAGTCACCAGCAACCATGGACTTTCCACAGACAGCAATGGAAGAGAGATCCATGGAGCTTCTACCCTTTAAAAAAGACATATTAGAATGTTAAGGATCATATAATCCTAACCTCCTCCAGTAAATGAGGTCCAGAGAGGGCAAGTTACTAGCTGAAGGCCGCATAGCAAGTTAGAATTAAAACAGCTCTCCCCCCAGTCCCTCTTTCATTATCCTGCCCTCCTGTAGCTCTGCATCAGTTACAAGCCTGACAGATATTAAGAACAATAAGCTTTTGAAACATGGTAGGAAAAATGTTTGACTCTAATTCCGTTTCTCCTTAAAGCCTTTGACAAGAAGCTGGCCCTGCCTATGTCCCATTTTCTTCCTTTCCTTGACTCATTTGATTGGGCTCAAAGTTGAAACAACTATGTGTAGAACGCTATCTCTCTTAAGTAGACTCTATTCTTCTCTTTTCCACTCAGAAGAGGGAAGCTAAACCTTAGCCCAACCTGTGTTGTCAGATTTTCCCATTCTTTCCCTCCTCTTCCTCCCCTAAAGATCTACTATATGTATGTGTTATTGACATATGGTTCTTAGACCACTTTCATTCAGTTCAATTCAGCAGGCATTTACTAAGTGACTACGGCATGCCAGCCACTGTTTTGGACCCTAAATATGATACAAAGACAGAACAGTCGCAGCCCTTGAGGATTCTAAATTATACTGGAAGCAGGAGCAGCCTGTATATACACAGAGAAGTCAAAACAAGGCACATACAGAAGAATACAAAGTCATCTCTAGAAGGAGAGAGAGAGAGACCCAACAATTGAAGAGATCATGAAAGGCCTCATGGTGGAGGTGGCCCTGGACATTGTGCTTTGAAAGCTCCAAAATCATTGCTTCTTAGTAAACCCAGCCATTAGACTAGTGTCCAAGAGAGGATTGTTTTTGTGGTCCAAGGTATTTATGAGCTCTGCCTCTATTCGACAATATCCTGTTTCTATCAAATAGCCATTCATTTCTCTTTGTGGCCATATCAAGCAGGGGAGAAACTGGATCCTAGTTTTGTTTTGTTTTTTTGCATGGAAAAATAAAATCATGTCTCTGAGACTCTCGAATTCCAAATTGACTTGCAAAGGATAGTCCAATCACCATATTATTTACCTCTTTAAAAGCCCTTCCTCTGAGGTAGGATGTTAATAGGGACTCACATTTTGCTTTTTGCTTTTGAACAGTCACATATGAAATATGAATTATACACTTCATTGTTGCTCGTTCTATCATTTGGTCACTTACCTTTCCCTGATCATCCAACCGTAGACCCTGTCAGTAGATGTGCTATGCTTTATTTTTTTTTCCTTTTGGCATCGTTCGAGTTCTATATAATTTCAGTATATTGTACTTTTGGAAAGTAATATCACAAAGCCCCAAATGTTAAGCAAGTTTCCCCTCCTAACATTACAAAGTACGAATAAAAAATGTCACCAAGGAAACGGGAGGCTGCAAAGACAATTTATTCTTTTAAGTCAGACCAAAGTTTAATTTACAATAAAATCCTAGAGGATGGAATTCTCCACCGAGTCAGTAATGTTCTCCTTATTACCTGTTAATGATAGTCTAATTCTATCAAAAGGAATTCATAATAATATAGCTGTATATCTGAAATTTAACAATTTCAAATGAAGATGACACTATCCTAAAGCTTAAGAAAACACATTAGCTAAAGCTTGAATAAATCACTGGAAGGAAGGGAAGCTTTTTTTTTCCACTTAATACTTGCATGCAGGTCATGTCCTGGCAGCCAACAAAACTTTGGAGATCAAAAGAGTTGAGTGAATCAGTTTTTACCATAACTAGTTCGTGAAGGTGGTGAAACTGACTTGGATCCACCTTCAACTTCTCCCTCAACTTATTAGCCTCAAAGAAGGAATTTCCCCACATCATTTCTCAGTCTCTCTGTCTCTCTCTGTCTCTCTGTCTCTGTCTCTGTCTCTCTCTGTCTCTGTCTCTCTCTCTCTGTTTCTCTTTCTCCTCTCTCTCTTTCCTCTCTCTCTCTTTCTGTCTCTCTCTGTCTGTCTCTGTCTCTCTGTCTCTCTCTCCCTCCCCCTCCCTTCCTCCCTCCTTCTCTCTTCCTCCCTCTCTCCCTCTATCTCCTCAGTCTCTATCTCTCTCCTCTGTCTCTCTGTCTCTGTCTTTCTCTCTCCTCCCTCCCTCTTCCTCCTTCTCTTCCTCTCTCCCTCTCTCTCCTCTCTCTGTCTCTCCCTCCCTCTCCCTCTCTCCTTTCCTTCCTTCTCTTTCTCCCTCCCTCCCTCTCTCTCTCCCTTCCTTGCTTCCTCCTTCCTATATAGAAGTCTAACACATCCTGGATCTAATACAGGTGTTATTTCTATTATACCTAATTCAGTGTTAGTTCAGACGCCCACAGCCTTTTTCTTGTGCTGCAATTTATCTTACATCTGCAGTGCCTGGGGGACTTGAACTGAATCAGATTAGGAGAAGAAATTCGTGTTAGATGGCATGGAAGAGACCCTGCGTGAGGGGAAAAGGACTTTGGCAGCAGAATTAGGAGCTCTTCAGAAAGATAGACAATGCAGATGGAGCTGATTTAGATTAGAATTGTAAAGGAATGGCCATTGGAAGGAGACCCTAGTGACGTGAATATGGGTGATAGCAGAAAGATGAAAAAAAGAAAAGCAGAAACTAGCAGACCAGGGAGTCATGATGTCATCAACAAACAATATGAGAGAAAAAAATGACTTGGAAAGAAGTTTATTGTGGGGACCATGTTAACATCTAACTGCAGAAACCATCATATTTCCATTTTCATCATTAGGAATTTTCCTTCAGATACTATAGTGTTCCATAATTTCTGGGCATGTACCATCCATCACCCAGAGTACATTTGTGTTCAAGAGATGTGCTTCTGGGGCAGCAAAACCATCTGGGATTACTGAAGGCACTATTGATTGCTTTGAGATCCAGCATATGACAGGGCTTTCACAGTAATGAACCATCTACATCAAAAAAAAAGAAAGTGGGTAAAAGGTACATGTTGACCAGATGATACTTGTAACCCATTTAATCACCGTGCCACTGTACATATCTTAGATAGGCATTGCAGCTAGACAAAGAGCTGGGCCCAGAATGAAGTCCAAAGAGTTCCTTGGGAAAGGTTGCATTTGAGATTACCCAGCATTCCCAATGATCACACACACACACACACACACACACACACACACACACACACACACACACACACACACACACACACACACCAAACAGCATTAGAAGACCTCGTGAGCCAGAGACAACATCCATGATCTAACATGAGGCCTGGTCAAATCTAATTATGATAGCTTTTATAATTAAGCAGTGTGGTTGGCTACCTATAGATTTTGAAATATAGCTATACATAAAAAAAAGAAAAGTTGTAAATTCCATTTATGACAAAAAGATCCACCAAACCCCAGAAGCAACTTTCAAATGGATTTCCTCTGGAAGCATATAATGTCAGAGTATGAGAGCAAGGCCCTCCTTCTCTTTCTGGGCCTCAAAGTCCTGACTTGTCTAATTAGGGCCTTTCCAGCTTTACCTTCCTGAGCCTCTATATACTCCTTTCTTTTGTGAGTTACAAAAAATGCCTTTGAGGCTCGTAGATACAAACATTATTTATTACATTGCCACAAGAAGCAGGAACGTCATTCATTCTCAGCTTCAGTCCAATCAATAGTTTTCTTCATCACAAGGTAAACTGACACTACCATATTTGCAGGAATAATGATTGCTTTTGACGTTGATAGGGGCTGGGGGCGTGTTGGAGAAAAACCATATTGCCCAGCACAGATAAATTCAGATGGAAAGATTGTACTTGGCATTTAAATGTGGCCTGTCATTCAGTCTCCCCCTTTTTGACAGAGTGAGATAGTATATTAATTACTCTGTTTTGGTGCCAACCACTGTTGTGAATTTCTCATGCTAGGGAGAGTCATAACGGTACATTCCAGAGAGATTAAAATATAAAATATTTGAATGCCCAATCCTTTTTGAAAAGTATCTAAAATGGATCTTGAAATGTTTACTCTCTCAGCAGCTCTTCTAGGTGGGAGGCGGGGAAGGGGAGAGACGTGATCTTTGTCTTCCATATGGCAACACTGAGTCATGGAGATTTACAGCTTTTGTTGAAGGTCATTGAATAAGGAGACAAAGCTCTTGGTCCTGAGCCACTCCCTGACTTTTTTTGCCTGTTATCACCCAAGTGTTAAGTGAAAGACGAGTTGCAATTCAAATCTCCTGTAGATTTCTCCTTCTAGTCTTTGGTATAGCGGACAGGGTCACATGAAGGTACCCATCTTCTCTTGGGACTTTATTTTATGTTAGTAAAAATTGCTGTTGTGTATTACAAATTAATTCTGCTGCTGCATTTTGCCTCAGTACAAGGGATAACTTCCCAGCAAACAGCCAAACACCATACAAAGAACATTCCATCAATTCCTTTATGTTTCCTTTGCATATAATCTATTTACTTCTTTTTTTTTTTGCTTTTTTTTTTTGGAGGGAAGGCAGGGCAATTGGGGTTAAGTGACTTGCCCAAGGTCACAAAGCTAGTTATTTGTGTTAAGTGTCTGATGTCATATTTGAACTCGGGTCCTCCTGACTCCAGGGCCAGTGCTCTATTCGCTGCACCACCTAGAGGCCCTGATCTATTTACTTCTTAGTAAACATGTATTAAGTTTCTACTATATGACAGGCACTGTTCTAAGCCCTGGAGATACAAAGAAGGATAAAAAACAGTCCTTGCTTTCAAGGATCTCACAGTTTTATGGAGGAAGAAAGCATGAAAACAACTATGTACAAATACACTATACAAGATAAAGGAAAAAATATATATATATATATACAATTCACACATGATATATCATGTATATGTATGTGTACATGTTTATATACACATGTGTTTTGTGTGCATGTATGTGTATATTTGTTGCATATGTGTGTATTTATATGTATATATTCTGTATTAGACGTGTGTGTGTATCTTGGTCTTGCATTTCCCCAATGGAGTGTAAGCACCTGAAGGCAAGGACTGTTTTATTTTTTGGTTGTGTATCCTTAGGGCCTAGTATGCTGCCTTGTACATGGTCAATGGTTAAGAAATGTTTGCTGACTAGGACTGAAAAAAAGCTTATATATTTTTTAAAGAATGTATTTTTTTAATTTGGATTCTATGACCCCTTTACCCTTTGTGGTATTTAACCAAAGTTCTGTTGCCCCTCCATGGGGGCCTTGTTGTGTCTTTTTCTTTTTGTTGTGTTTTCTGGATTCTTCATCACTTCATACAAGCCTTCCCAGCATGCTTCTTTGAACTCTTCTAATTGGCCATTCCCTAAAAAGCAGTAATATTCTGTTACTTTTGTAGACCCTAATTTGTTCAGCCTCTGGCTTGTAAGCCTGCCAGGATGCCTAAAGGTCCACTTGGTGGGCTGACACGTGTATTCTTTGCTGGACTTCGGAATTTCACCTTCAAAGGGAAATCATGCCAAGCTTTTTGGGATGGAAAACCTCCTCTGTGCTTGGAAAAATGCCAGAAACGTTTTCTTTGACACTAGTTAAATAATGATGATTATGATTTCATTTTATTCTTGCTCAACATCTTGTGATGGTAAATCTTGGGAGCCCTTTTGTGTTTACTGCCACGAATTGGCTTCTCTTGTCCATTCCCATGTTAGGCACCATCCCTCATCCAAGAGGCCACAAAGCCGAAAGCTCGTAAACTCACCAACATAAAGTACTCCGTGGAATATGAAGTGCAGCTGCTGCCTGCACATTTTAAACAGTAAGGATTTAATAAAGATAAGAATCATAAGGGACCTTGTTGGGGCCAGAGCTTCAGAGATGAAATGGATGCCAATAAAAAGAAGCCAAGACTAGCCAACCAGATCAGATATTTCATTCTAAAGCTTGATGGAGGGGAAACTTATCCCAGGAGCCTAGATGGAATCTGCTGGGGGTTTTCTAAAGCCCACCCTAATATGCTCCAGTGGAAATAGCAGAATAAACAAAATATGATGGCTTCTGTAACTGATGAATGTTGCTTGTCTTCTTTAAAAGAAAACTAATTGTGTTCTTGTATGATTTGTCCTGGACATTTCCCAGTTAGTTTTCTGTAAAATACTCCTTTTTCTAATAGATTTAATTAAGTGCATCTTCAATATTTGCTTATATTAAAATCCATGGGATTGTTGTGGTGTTTTTATTAGTTGCTCTATGAGGCTAATCTCATTAATGCCTCATATTGCACCATGTCTAATTATGTCATGACACCTTGCCCCAAAATGGCTTGTAAATAGGACAGTTTCTTGTTTATTCCCCGCTTCACTTCTCATGAAGAAAGTTGAGAGCTGTCTTTTATCTATTTAATAAAAACCTAAGAAAAGAATAGGTCTCTTTTATGATGTCATGGAGCTACAGAAGCAGCCTCACTTTTATTCCAGTTAATGTCAAACTAATTAAATCGTCCCTGATCAATCTCTGGCCAACTTTATCTGTATAAACACATACTCAAGATCTATAATACTCAAGGAAATGCATGGATTTCAGCAATTGGGTTGTTTGGTTTGTTTTGGTTCCTTTGGGTGTTAGTTTCTTAAAAATACTAGTTTTCCCCTCAAGCCTTCCTCCGATGCTAGGGTGAATGCATGTAGTTATAGATGATTATGGGAGATGTAGAGTGTCATAGTGGATAGAGGGCTAGCCCTGGTGTCAGGGATTCAAGTCCCACCTGTGATGCTTGCTGGCTTTGTGACTGTGGGCATGTCACTTCATTTCTCAAGTACTCTAAGACAATTGTCAGAGACTAGAAGTTGCAGAGTAGTTATAAGAGTGGAAAGAGAGCAGACTGGAATTCAGGAAGGCCTGAGTTCAAATCTACCCCTAGACACTCCCTAGCTGTATAACCCTGGCAATTCACTTCACCTCTGTCTGCCTTAGTCTCTTCATTTGTAAAATGGGGCTAGTAATAGCAGCTACCTTCCAGAGTTGCTGTGAGAATAAAACAAACTAACATATGTAAAGCACTTTTCAGACCTTGAGGTGTAAAGAAATAGTAGCTCTTATTACACAAATGAAACCACAAGCCTGGACCCCTCTCTCTACCTTCTCCCCCCTCCCAAACAAAAGTATAACTATTATCATCAAATGCTTTATTTTGGTTTCCTTCACATACTCATTATTACAGAATCCTCCATGTTGCCTTCTGAATGGTTGGTCTCCTGACTTTAAATCACAGACTGGATGCTAGAAGGACCTCAGCAGCTAACTAGTAGAACCCACATGTGAAGATATTCCTACTAGAGCATTTCTACCAAGTGAACATCCAGCTGAGATCTAGAACAATCTCCGGCAAGTAGCAGGCATGGGGATGGTTTTGTAAGGTGCACCTTGCATCCTAACCTTGAATACATTAGGAAAAGGCATTCTTTTGTCATATTTTTTCTTTTTTTTTCTTTTCGACTTGAGTACTAAAACTTAAATACATAAGAAGAAAAGAAAAAAAAACCATCAACTTAAATATTAAAACTTAAATATAAAATAAGAAAAGAAAAAAAACCCGTCATGTGCAACAGAACATAAAAGAGGATTCGAAATATGTAGCAATAAATGTCCACTTGAAGAAGGCCTACATATTAAATACAATACATCATGCTGCAAGCTGTCCATCTTTGCTTCCTTGTAGGTTTTCCTTTGTTCTCTGCTGTACACTTTATACTTTGTTCTTTTTCCCCCTTCTTCCCCCTCTCCCCGAGGCTACATGTATTTCTACATAGATATTGATATATACATCATAAATTTTGCAGAGTTCTCTTGTATCTATACTTTCCCTTGATTTGATTTAACACATGAATTGCTGCATTGTTGTTTTTTTGTTTTGTTTTATTGTCAGTGGTTTTTGGTTTATGTAGTAATGGCACTTGGATCATGAATTGGTTCTTAGGAATGTTCAACCCAGGGATGGGGAAACCTTTGGCCTGGAGGTCACATGTGGCCTTCTAGGGCCTCAAGTGCAGCCCTTCGACTGAATACAAACTTCCTGGAACAAATCCCCCTAATATAAGGATTTGTTCTGTAAACCTTGGACACAATCATAAGGCCACACCCAAGGACCTAGAAGACTACATGTGACCTCCAGGCTGCAAGTTCCCCACCTCTGGCCCAATCCCTTTCTTCTTCAAGTCTAGGCTTCCTTGGACTCAATCCAGTTTGCACAAGTCTGGAGTTGGGATCCCAGAGCCCTTGGACAACAGGCCTTTTATATTTTGTATCAAGAAATCCTCAATTTAAAGCTGTTTACTCATCATTGTTATTCAGTCATTTTGGTCCTGTTGTACTCTTAGAGACCTCATTTGAAGTTTTCTTGGTAAAGATCCTAGAGTGGTTTGCCATTTCCTTCTCCAACTCATTTTACAGATGAGAAAACTGAGGCAAATAAGGTTCAGTCACTTGCCCATGGTCACACAATTAAGCAAGTGTCTGAGGCCACATTTGAACTTCCTGACTCCAGGCCTGGTGGTCTATCCACTGAGCCACCTAGCTACCTACTACTTACTCACTACTCTTGCTTATTAGCTACATGACACTTTGGTAGTCATGTTTGAGTTTGTTCAGTGACTTTCTTTGCTGCTTTTCTCATTGAAAAACATTAATTCCCAACTTTTATCTCCACTCTCTCTCCCTTCCCCCCAACAAAATCAACTACAATCAATTTTTCCTATGGTTATAAACTCTTTAAAGGCTATTATTTGAATACAAATTTTCTGCTGACCTTCTTTTAGCTCTACCTGACTCATCTCGTTAGGAAAATTGGTCATAGTCAAGGTTAGAAACAATTAGAATACTTCCACCACTTTTATCATTTGAACTCTTTCCAAAGCATGCCACTTTTGCCGCAGTTTTAATGTATTTCACACTCGATGAGTCACTAATAATTCAAAACTGGAATACTGTTCTGGTATCTCATAGTTTTATTAAATTTATCTTCAAAAGTAGAGCCAATACTTGGTTCCTTTTGAGCCTCAGGATGTCATATCAGCTATTCCTTATGTTGGAGTCATAGAGAGCTCTTTCATGTTATCTGGAGCATATTTTGGCTTAAGTCTCAAGGAGGGCATCTTTCCCTCCCCACCCTGAATTTTGGAAGGAATAAGGAAATGGAAATTCAGTTGGAAAGTGAAGTTAACCTTTTCTCCTAAATCTTTGTTTTTGGTCACTGTGGTACATTGCATACCTTCTCCCTTTAAAGATGTTAACAGGGTCGTGCTTATGAAATTCCAAACTAGGATCACAGTGTACAGTACCAAAGGGAACAGAGCAATGTTCATGTTGAGGGGGGAAAGATAAGAATTTCAATTTGCTATCAGCTGCAAAAAACAGATTGGCATCTTTTGTTAACTCTCTCTCCCTCTCCTTCCCTCTCTCCTTCCCTCTCATATACACTTTTATTTATTTGTTTTCCATCTCTAAAACTCATAGTGACTTCCTTCCATTCTAGACTAGAAAGTCCACTGTTAATCAAATTAACCCCTTGGCCTCAGGAAAAGCTGCTGTTTCAGAGAGGGGTTCCTGAAGTTACCAAGATTTCTGCTCCTAGTCCTGATGCCAGTCTCTGAATAAGAAATGAAAAGTGAGACTTGTGAAGGTATAACAGGTAACTCCCAGGAGAAAGCATAAAGGACAAATACAGCAAGGGCACAGGATCCATGTAGCAGAAGGCAAGTCTCAGGCCTGGGGGAGAAATAGAATGGAAGGTCTGTGGAAGGGAAGCTTCAGGAAAGACACACCATGGATCTGATGCCCTAGGCCAGAGCTCCAACTGCCCTGCCTTTTTTATGATTCTCAAGCCCAGCAAAAAATAAAGGGACAGAGAAGCGGGTCTGGCCGCCAGCCCCCAGGGCAAGAAAGCAGTGGAAGTGGTCCCTGAAGGCACCTCCACATTGCTGCTTCCAAGCTCTCAGCCTGCAGATTGTAGGGGGGCCAAGCGATCATTCAGAGGCCAAGTGCTCTTGCCTTAACCTACCTGGATCAGGATCATGGTCTTGGGTGGTGGTCCTGAAGTGTGTGACCAATGAGCCAAAGCTGGTGGGGGCTGCAGAGACTGTAGCCTCCTAGTAGCTCCAGATGCTGTGAAAACCCCAGCAATTTGGGACAAAGCTCTCCCCCCTGGAAGCAGAGATCTACTGTGGCTCAAAAATCAAATTAATTGACTGGCAACATGAGCAGGCAAAGGAAGCAAACCAAGCTCAGCAATCCAACTTTCGATTCCTTTTGGGGGGATAAAAAGGATCAAAGCATGGAACAGGAGGAAGACAACACAGTCAGAACTCCTCCACCGAAAGCTTCCAAGAAAAATGTGAATTGATAGCAGGCTATAGAGGAGCTTAAGAAGGATTTTGAAAACCAAATAAGAGAAGTGGAGGAAAAATTGGGAAGAGAAATGAGAATGATACAATAAAATCATGAAAAGAGAGTCAACAACCAGACTGAAGAAAATAACACCTTAAAAAAATAGATTAACTCAAATGGCAAAAGAGGTACAAAAAGCCAATGAGGAGAAGAATGCCTTAAAAAGTCAAATTTGCCAGATGGAAAAAGCATCTCAAAACCTCACTGAAGAAAATAATTCCTTCAGAATTAGAGTGGAGCAAATGGAAGCAAATGACTTTATGAGAAATCAAGATACTATTAAACAGATCCAAACAAATGAAAAAATAGAAGGCAATGTG
>CM053582.1:46360560-46372740 GCA_028627135.1 Pseudochirops cupreus | reverse complement strand
CTCCTGTATCAATTCATAGTTCCACCAACAATGCCTCAGTGTACCTGTCTTTCTATATCTCTTCCAACATTTAATCTTCCTGTAATATGCTATCTTTGCCAATTGCTAGGTATGAAGAAAAAACTCTCAGGACTATTTTGATTTGCATTTCTTTTCTTAGAGCATTCATTCATGGAGAAAGGGAAGATCTTTTTTTAAAATATATTTTGCCATTGATGGAAGTGGTTCACAATCCACATACCTCACATTGGACTTTTAAATAAAAGGAATTTCTTAAACAAATATATGTGTGTATACATGTATATATATGTATATACATGTATGAGTATGTATATATACATACATATGTGTATCCACAGCCACAATTACAACCATCTGTTGATCAGAGCTTTGAGCTTCTAGTATTATGGCTCCACGTAGTTACACATGTAGAATAGCATTCAACTTTGCATGATTTACATTGCTCTCTGAAATTAAATTGGAACCTATTGACATAATATTTTGTATCAAGAAAGGGAGAATTCTAGGGAAGAAAAAGGGAGAAGTAAAAGAATGACTTGATTAGAACCTAGAATCAGATCAGTCTTGAGACAGGTCTTAAAGGGAAGAAGAAATGTCATTGAAAAGTGAGAGAATGCCAAATACCCACAATGCATAGAATGATAATTTTGTTATATGGTTCAGGAGTCCAAATTTGACCATCCTTGAATATTTTTTGCTTTAGACACATTTGAGTGAACTTCAATCTTACCTACTCATGAAATATTAGTACAGTAATAATAATAATACCAGCTGATATTTACATAGAACTCTATATAGGCATCATCTCATTTGAAGTAAACCACAGCTCTGGGAGAGGCCACAGTGCTTAGTGGCTAGGGAGCTGGCCTGGAAGTCAGTTGGACCTGCCTCTTTACAACCATTCCTTTAACTCTCCTAATTCTCCATCCTTTGCCCAGCAGAACAAGTCAAAAGATTCTATGTGATAAATACTTGAAATACCTATCATGTCTTGTTGCTAAGTTTTCTTCAGTCTCCCCATCCCAGCTTCTTCAACCCATTCTCATATGTAGAGCCATAAGTAGGACAAGGTAACCAAGATTTTTCCCCAAAGCCCCCAAATTTGCAGAGTTCTGATATTTCTTGTTTTCCTTCAGTTGGGTAGCAACAACAGCACATAACAATCACCACGATTAATTGGTTAAAATAGATAGTTGCCAGTTCCCATCTCTCCTCTCCCTCCTTACCCTGCCCCAGGTAAGGTCTTCCCTGGGTCAGCTCCACAGCCACTTTGGTAGTGGCTTCCCACCATGTTGGCTTCTCAGTGTCTTTTGCTCCAATGATGTATCTCAGGGTCTTTGTGCACCCATACCCCATACAAAGTGATATTCTTGGGTCTTTCTGCCCACTACTTGCTTCTTCCCACATTTTTGTGATGCTGTTCTCTAATGGTTCCCTTCCTATCTGTCTGACCTCATTCTCAATATTCTTTGTTGATTCTTCATACACACCTGCTAACTATATAACCATAGTTGCCAAATCCTGTTCATTCATCCTTTACAATACTCGTCCTCTGGTGCTGCCACTGCCCTATATAGGTTCTCATCAACTCAGATTTGGATCATTTGAATAACCTGCTGATATTCTCTGCAACCCAAGTCTCTTCCCTACTTCAATCCACTTTTCATTTATCTGTCAGTTCCTAAAGCATAGGGCTGACCATGTCACCTTCTCATTGACTAAACTTTAGTGGCTCCCTATTACCTCCAAGACCAAATATAAACTATTCATTTTGACTTTTAAAATATTTCACAACTTGACCCCTTCCTACCTTTCCAGTCTTCTTGTGCTTTACCCTCCTCCATATACTCTCTCATCCAGTGACACTGGCCTCCTTGCTGTTCCTTGTACATGACTCTTCATTCCCTGATGTTCTCATTGCCTGGAATGCTCTCTCTCCCTTATCTCCTTCAAGGCTCACTCAAATTCCATCTTCTCCAAGAGGGCCCTCCCACCAGCTAGTGCCTTCCCTCTGTGATTATCTCCCAATTACACTGTATATGACCTCTAAGTACATAGGTATTTGTATATTTGTCTTCCCCCTTAGAATGTGAGCTCCTTGAGTACGAAGAACATATTTTTGCCTTCCTCCATTTCCTCAACTGCTTAGTACAATAGCTGGCAGATAGTAAACACTTGATAAACATTTATCAACTGGCCGACCAGAGTAGAACATAGCAGCTCAATCACCAACTTATTCCTGGGAAATATGCCTTTCTCTGAATCCAGCATTTCCATTAGCACTCTTGTTTATCCTGTCATACTGTTGACTTGTCCACTATCCCTGCACAAGTGGAAAGAGGCCACACAGATGGAAAAGGCTATCCACATCCAGAGAAAGAACTACAGAATTTGAATGCAAATTGAAACATACTATTTTCACTTTTTTGTTTCTTCTCTTTTGTGTTTTTTCCCTTTTGTTCTGATTCTTCTTTCACAACATGAATAATATGGAAATATGTTTAACATGATTGTACATGTATAACATATCAGATTGCTTGTTGTCTTTTGAAGAGGGGAGGGAGAAAAATTCAAAATCTTGCAAAAATGAATGGTGAAAACTCTGTTTACATGTAATTGGAAAAAAAAAAAACAAAATACTCTTAAGTGAAAAAAGAAGTCACACAGGACTGAGAGCCATTTTGTATTTTTCCCTGTTTCCTGGGTTACCAGAGCTAAAGAATTCATCATCTAATGGCCAATTTACTGGGTCATCTCCATGCCATAATGGGTCAACCTAGTAAGACTTTGAATCAAGGAGCCTGAATATTCTAGGAAATTATCCAAGAAAATTGCTGGAAGTATTGAAAAACTTAGGGCAGAGTACAAAGCAGTAGAATCCATAGAATTCTGTCAGTAAGGTATCCCACACCCAGAAAGGGCTTTACCTAGTCTGAGTTTCAGTATCAAAGGAGAACTCTTAGAAGCGGTCAAGAATAAATCTATACACTAAGGGAACCATCGACCATTTGTGATATATTTTGTGATCTGTGATTTATGAAGGAAATTGAATATTGTAACCCTGTAATGAATGACTGTGAAGAATTCAGGCAAACACAAGCAAACTCTTAGGAAACACTACGGAAGTAAAGCAACCAAAGCAGATGACCACTCTAGGCTCTGACTTCAGCATTATGAATAAAGACAGATGACGTGCTAAGCTCTAAAAGTAGAAAGCACAGTGTACTATCAGTCACAATCACTGGAATAGGTGGTTTTCCTTAACCATTTCCAGAAGATGCACTTTGTGGTATCTTTGGTCATCTCTTTGGAAATTATGCAGTACCACAACTATAGGCTGGAAGTGATTTTTAGAGGTCAATTTACTACAACACTCTCTGTGTCCAAAGAGGAAACTGAGGCCCAGTGAAGTACCTTGTCCAAGGTCTCATGCATTGAATAGACTGCTGTATTCCAACTAAATGTGCTAATAAAAAGCATCAATATAAAGTAGGCAACTTCTTGGCCTATGGTAGGGACAGAATAAATCAGCCTACAGTACTTGTGTTCATACATTTTAAAGCAGCTGTATGGGGGCATTTAGGTGCATTTTATTGGCTGAATTTAGTCATTAAAATTTTTTTTGGGGGGGGGTTCTTCCTAAATGCAAAGATCTAATTTGCCTCAATACTCCTCCCCCCGACACACATAGTATCTTAATTCTCAGATTTCAATCAAGATTCATAGGCTCCTAGATACAGAGCCAGAAGGACCCTTAGGAATTATCAAGTCCAGTGATTTCATTTTACTGTCATCCAATGTACACATTTCCATATATTCTCTAAGAATAGGATGGATGACTTTATGAAATGCTTTCTGAGGTCTAAGTAAACTATATTTGCAGCAATCACCCAAGAAAATCTGGAGTTTAGGTGAGCCTTACATCACTGTTCTGGCTCTTTGAGATAGCCACTCCCTCTTCTAGGAAAAATGATCCCACTAGAATTTGGATTTGAACACAGGTCCTTGATTTCCTGAACTTTTTTGTACTGTCCCATATTGCCTCTCTGTCTACCTTAAATTGAGTACCTTTCAAGGGAGATGTGTATGATATATGATTTATGAAGCAAATTGAATATTGTAACACAGCAATGAATGAATCTGAAAAATTGCTAGATTGATTTGGCTAACCTTTGGTCTTGAGAAAAGCTTGAGGCAGAAATATAGAGAGTGGTACTCCTGTTGCTTTAAAGGATTCTCCTTTAGGTTTGGGTTTAGGGATGCTGTTGCTATTGCTGTTGTTTGAAACAGTATTACAGAATCTCTGTCAGAAAAAGCTGCAGAGCTCATCCAGCCTACCATGTACCTGCACAGGAATCTGCTTGACAAGGGCTCCCCAAAATGCTTATTCCCCTTTAGCTGGGAGACTGATCTCTCAGAGTATTTGGAAGCTTCCTTTAATGCCAAGTCTCCATGTGCCCCCCCCCCCATGACCTCTGCACACTGCACTAGTCAAACCCCTGCATTCTAGGACAAGTAGCCACTCCCTCTTATCTGTGATAGCTCTTCTACTTGGAGACAGAGACATAGCCCTGACGTCTTCTCTTTCCTAGGCTAAACATCCCCAGTTCTTTCACGTGATCCTGCATGGCTGTTCCTCTTTGAAAACGCTTTATCTTTTCATTATGAAACAAGAGAGATTTTTTTTCACGTCTCTATCTGAATGGGGTTCCCACTGTTTCCCCCCCCCCTTTAATCCCAGCACCAAGGTACCCTAAATGCCAAGAGGTTCTAGCAACCCTCCAGGGTGGGATCTGGGAAAAGAATGTAGGGTAACAGCCTTGTCTCTGGTGTCTGAATATCTCAAATTAAGTACCTTTAAAAATATTCTACTCTGATCAGATAACCAAAAGAAGGTTTCCTTAGGGAATTGGCTGGAAGCAGGTACCTAGCAAACTCCTCTGGCAGAGTTAGAAGCTAATCAAAGCAGTTACCATGGAGACTAATGTAATCTCTCTTTGCCAGCTCAAGTGAGCAGCAACCAGCTTTTTATATTGCCTTCTCTCTTAGCAGTCCTAGTGATTTAGAGGTAAACAGGGATGCATATTGCAGAGATATGGATGAGATCTGACCCACTCTGTGCCCAAGGGGTTCAGCCCCAGATGGTGCCAGGCACTACACATAGGAACCACCAGTAAGACCTCTCCCAGTATGAGTGCATTGGACTTTCAAGGCATAGTGTATAGAGATGAGACTTGAATGAGAATCCTACCTCAGACATTTGTTGTTATTCAATCGATTCAGGCATGTCTGACTCTACTGTCATTGGGGTTTTCTTGGCAAAGATGTTGGAATGATTTGCTATTTCTTCTTCCAGTGTATTAAGGCAAACAGAGGTGAAGTGATTTGCCCAGGATCACACAGTTAGTAAGTGTCTGGGGCTGGATTTGAACTCAGGTTTTCCTGACTCCAGTCCATCTCTGCATCCACTAAGCCATCTAGCTACCCTGAAGATACTTACCAGTTTTACATCCCTTATTTATATTGTGCCTCAGTGCCCTCAGCAAGTCCCTTCTCTGTGTGTCCCCAGGCAAGCCTCTAAGAATATAGAGTTTTACCTCTGCATCAGTGGAAGGATTTTGTACCTTGGGAATCCCCCACACTTGTGAAATCATAGGTACAGAACAACAAGGCAGTGACAAGCTCCAGCTCCACCTAATTATACTGTCATCCAATGTACACATTTCCATATATTCTCTAAGAATAGGATGGATGACTTTATGAAATGCTTTCTGAGGGCTAGGTAAACTATATTTGCAGCAATCACCCTATGAAAATCTGGAGATTAGGTGAGCCTTACATCACTGTTCTGGCTCTTTGACATAGCCACTCCCTCTTCTAGATGCTAAAAATTATTCCTTTAATAAATGTTCCATCATTTTGCCAGTAATTGAAGTTAACCTTGTGGATCTGTAGTTTCTGGAGTATACATGGATATGCACGTATACATAGTATACAGGGTCCTGGGGAGGTGGCCTCACTTGAGCTAGTTGATAGCTGAGCTCAAGGTGAAGCCCAAAGACCTTGACTTCCAACCCAGTGCTCTTTCCTGCTTTATATGGTGCTTTAAGGTTTGCAAAACACCTTTTCTACAAGAATCTCCAAATTAAGTCATTCACATATTATTATGCCCATTTTACAGACAAAGGGAATGAGATTTCAGTAAGGAAATGTTAAATCTGGTGTTGGAATGGGAATCTCTTCCTGTCTTAGTCCAAAGTTTTTTTCCACTATGCCACATTATCTCCCCATCAAATGGGGGAGAAAGTGTAGATGGTTAGAGTTGGGGGTGGGGCAGACAGGGAGGGGTCTTGAACCCCCAGACTCTTACTATGCTAGGAAGCACTTGTAAAGCCACCCACCCAAAGGCCAGAAATCTAGATCCCCAAGTCTATCCAGACTCTGACTTGAGAAAATGGTAGAACTTTGTTCCCATGTCTTATTCCTGAATCAAACCATATGTGCTGCCTGAAGTGTACGGTGTAGTGGAAGAGGTATTGAATGTTACCACATGTCCACTTTATTATCTGGAGAAGAATGTGAGTCTGATTTCTTCTCTATGCTAAGTTGACAGTTTCTAAATAAAGTGAAGTAATTTGTGGAGAATAAAATGAAACAAAATATGTCATGGAGAAGAAGATTTGATTGATTCTCCTTTGCCCCAGATGCCACAGGAATTAGGAACAAGGGGGTGGAGGTTGGAGGAAGCTAGTTGAAGGCAGATTTCAGTTCATAATAAGGCAAAGGTACCTGAAAGTCCAAGTTATCTCATAATGAAAGAAGCTGCTCCAAAAGGTAGTGAGTTGTTCATCACTGGAGGTATTCAAGAAGAAGCTGAATGATTGCAGATCTGTGGTCAGGCAGATTTAAGTTTTGTGAAGGGATTTGGCTAGATGTTCTCTGAGGCCCTTTCCAGCTCAGGGATTAAAAAGTCCTTTAAGTACATGTTTTGGTGGAGGGCACAGGGTTCATTGTCTAAAAGCAAGTTTGAGTCCCACATCTGCTACTGGCTACCCATGTGACTATTTGGCCAGCCACATCACCTCTCTGAGCCTCAGTTTCTTCATCTGAGAAATGAAAGTGCTGTGCACAGTGACCTGTGAGGTTCTTTCAATCCTGAAATTCCCCCCACACATGTGAGGCTGGGAGGATAGAGTTATAGGATGTCTCAACCAGATAGGACTTTGAATATTATCTTAGCCAGCTCTTTCATTTTACAGATGGGAAAATTGAGGCTTGGGGAAGCAAAGTATTATACTATCTGGAATCATAGATTTAAAGAAGATGAAAGTGGTTCAATCAAACACCCTCATTTTACAGATAGGAAAAGAGAGGTTCAGTGATGTGACTTATCCAAGGTCACACAGCTAGAAACGTCTGAAGACAGATTTGAATGCACATCTTCCTGACTTTTAAGTTAAGTACATATCCACTATACCATGCTGATGAGATTCAAAACTTAGGTCTTTTAATGAGGCAGTGGAGGATGGGAAGGGCAGCACAATAAAAGCTTTGATTTTGGTTCAAGTGGAGCTTCTAAAAGCAGAACATGATTCCTGAGGTTTGGGTTGGCTGCACTTGAAAGAGACATCTGAGTACACTCAGTGGTAGGGTGGCCTTGGAGTCGGGAAGACTTGAGTTCAAGGTTGACCTCTGGCACATCCTGGCTGTGTGACCATGAGCATGTCTCTTAACCTCCTGGTTTCCAGGCAACTGTCTCAGAACATGAGTTATATGAGAGTTGCTGATCTGTATCATTGGAAGGAGTTTACACACCAAGAGTTCCTTATTCTGATGGACTTACAGGTCTAGACTTTTTTTAAAAGCACTCCAGGGAAAAGAAATGACAGTGATTATTTCTGTTTGCAAATAAATTTTGCAAAAATATTTTCATGTGATCTTTTCCCCTAGAACAATAGAAAAAGAACCACATCTTCAGGGGTGAATTTATCTCATGGATGCTTCCATGTTTGTCACCTACTATGTGCACCTGGACACTGTGTTTCTGATCTGATACTCTAGCAGGAAACCTGCTCTTGGGTAATGCCTCTCCCTCATTAAAATGCCTTTGAGGCCACTTCTACATCAGGTTCAAAGCTTGTGTGTAAAAAGTTGGACCATTAAAAATTACTCAGCACCCACAGACATCTTACATTATTGACAGTGATGCCAGCTTTGACCACAGAATTATTCACCAGCTAAATGGTAAGCAACAGTCAGAACACAGCTGCAGAATCCATTCTCCAGGAATGATGGAGGAAAAGAAAACCAGCCCTCTCCCCACACAGCCAGCCCTCAGCTTTCTTTTTTAGACGTTAGGCATCCAGTTGCTCCCCCTTTTACTCTCCTCTTTTACAAGCATCCAGAACGCAATTGTCTTCCTGTTACAAGCGCTTCCGAGTGAAGAAATGATCTGTCTCGGTTCTTTACTAGTCCTTTCCATTATTCCAGAGTTAAACCATGCCAGAGAGATGCCATGGAATGATAGCAAACTATCTCTGTTCGCTACAGTGCAGGAACCTGTTAGTTACAGGAAAAGGAATTAACCATCACATCATTTAGAAGTTTTTACAATTAAAAGTTTTATTCCTGGAGGAACCGCAAGACAATTAAATGAAATGCTAACAACAAATTAAATGCTTTATAGGTCAGTCATTCCATTAGGTCTCTTTAGGGAAGCTGTTCTCATATAAAGCATGCCATAACCTATTTGCATAATGATTGGATCTTAACTGTGCCTTCTGCTCTTTTATGGTGTGTTGTTTATCCTGGTGCATGGCTGATATAGGAGAGATAGAGAAGATGTGGGGGGGCTGCTATTTATGAGGGGCAGAATTTGCAGAATTCAAGCATATTAAACTGAGCACGCTAAACCTGACAGCAAGCCTTTAAAAACCGAAGATGAGCTTTGATATGCAGTGCATTAAGGCTTTCCCTCTGCAGGCAAAGAAAAGCAGAAGGTTGTGGTTATGTGAACCTCAGAATGTGCCATGGAGAAACATGGCCATGGGGGTCCTGACTTGACAACCCTGCTCATCTGCACAAACAGAGATCACCTCATCAGTGTACAGCCTTCCATTTCCTTGTTGCTTGCCAAAAAAAAGTAATTTGAGGGGACCGTCTCTCATCCAGAGAATTTGTCAAGCCCAAACTAGTTAAGTAATGATTGATTAGGAAACATATATGCCACATTCACTCTGATAACATTACCTCTTTTTCCCTTTCCTCTGGTGGTTTATTCTGTATTCAAGGAAGACACATCAGGGTATCTAGATTTGGGTCTTCCACCATCCTTGGCAACTCTTATTCATTTTTGAAATTACTATGTCCATTTACTAAAAAAACAGTGGCAAAGTTTTGCAGCAGTGAAGTCTTTGCATATTTAGATCTGTTCATTTTTTTTTCAGCAATTCCTAAAGTTTCCTAAAATGTTAAATGAAAGCACAGAACTGATCCAAATATCTAAGTCCTAGGAAAGATAATATGTGGGTGACCACAATGAAGTTACATTGAGGATTCCTTTTCCTTTTATATCTCAGTTTGGGAAATTAAGCAACTTTGATTCCAGGACACAGGAGGGGCCCTGGCCAGAGGGCAGCAACAGGCTTAACCTGCACTACTACCAGTTCCCCATGAGCTCAAGGGTGCATTATGGACACTAAGAATTTCATATTCCCAGTTCAGAAAAGACTGGCGAGGTGGGGGTGGGGCAGGGCTAGTGGGAGAGAGCTGAGGAGGGGTTTTGGAGAGAGTGCATATTTTCTAGCCATTCCCATTCCCCAGGCCATGGGAAGTAGCCAAAAGTTTGATCTTTTATAAGGGGGGTAGAAGTACTTTTTAGAGTAGGAGGTGGGGGCAAGGGTTTAGCACTGAAGTCCAATTGGAGAGCTTCTGTAGGCTCAATTTTGTTTTTTCTCTTTCCAAAGTTACATATGTATGTATATGTACACACACATACATGTATAGATACACATATACATGTAGCTATACACACATATATGCTGAGGATGAAAAAACACAAGTAAACAAAGTATTATAAAAGAAATGGAACCAACAGTTAAGCTAGGTAATTAAGTCATGTAGTAGTTAGATTGGTGGGCTTGACATCCTGAAGACCTGAGTTCATATCCTACCTCATTTACTTGATGACTGTGTGGCCTTAGTCAAGTCACTTAACCTCCTTCAGAATCAGACTTTTCATCTGTAAAATGAGAATAATAATGTCTACCTCCCAGGGTTTTTGCAATGGTGAGATAACTTATATAAAGTGCTTTGCAAACCCATGTAAATACTAACTATTGTTCATTATTATTATCAGTTACAAATAATGATAGAAAGAGAGGGAGGAGTTATGGAGGCACCTATTACGCCTTCTTCCTTTTCAGAGAATGCCAAATTAAAGACTTACTATTGTAAATAGCCATCTTACCTCCATGTATATTTATTTCCATGTTCCCGTAGGCCTAGGGACACAAGCCTTTCCCCTGTGTCTTTTATATTACAATTAAAGCCAGATTCTCAGGGTTAAATTTCTGACTAAACTAAATAAACTAAATTATAAAAAATAAAATCAGTTTTTACTCATGT
Source organism: Pseudochirops cupreus (assembly GCA_028627135.1). NCBI lineage: Eukaryota > Metazoa > Chordata > Mammalia > Diprotodontia > Pseudocheiridae > Pseudochirops > Pseudochirops cupreus. The sequence goes on along the minus strand of CM053582.1, from coordinate 46,362,093 downwards.
CTTCTATTTCTTACATCATAGCTATGCCCAGCATACTCCTGTCTCACTCTCCCGGAGAATCATCCCTTTTACCAAATAGTATTGTTTTTAAAAAAGGAAAAAAGCCTAATTGATCTATACTTTGAAAAGTCTGAAAACACGTGCAATGTGTAATACATGTAGACTTCCCCTCCTTCCCAACAAAGGTGGGAGTTGTAGGCATCTTCTCATATCTCTGGATTCAAATGTTGCTGGATCTTTAGTTTTGCTATATCCAGTTCTTATTTTTTGGCATGCAGTTCTGGCAATTTACATTGATGTAGTTGTGAATATTGTTTTCTTAGCTCTGTTTACTTCACTCATTGTCAGTTCATGTAAATCTTTCCATGTTTTTCTCATTTCCCACAGAACTGTAATATCCCATTATATCCTTGCACCCTAAGTATCTACTTCATTTGCAAGCTTTTGCTATCACAAAAGTGCTATTATTCATATTTTGACTTATTCGAGTACTCTCTTCTTATCAATGGCTTCTTAGGAATACAAACCCAGTAATGGATTCAGTGGCTCAAAGGAGTATGGATGTTTTATTCATTTTATTTTGATAATTTCGATTTTCTTTTCTAAGTGGTGGTACCATTTCACAATTCCATCGACAATGTATTAGTGTGCCTATCATCCCATAATCCCTGAAACATTGACTTTTGCCATTTTGGTGTCATTTTTGCCAATTTGCAGGATGTGAGGTGAAGCCTCAGGGTTGTTTTGGTTTGTATTGCTCTTATAATTGGTTACTTGGAACATTTTTTCATGTGTTTGTGAATCTTTTATGTATCCTAGATACTAAACCATTATCAAATAATTTGATACAAAGATTTTTTTCCCATTCCTATCCTATGATATTTATTTTTAGCCAGACCCTTGCTATTTCTTCCTATTTTTGTTGTCTAAGACTTAAATGCTTCTTTTATTATTAACATTTCTGACTTTGCTATTTATTAGTGTGTGACTCTTTCTAAGTGTGGTGGGGGCAGGCTAGAATTGATCAAGGGCCTCTCTATTGAGCATTCACATACCCATTGGCTCTTCCTTAGGAAGATACCTCATTATCTATTCTCTGGAACCACTATTGGCTTTTCAGTTACTCAGTGCTTGCCATCCTTTTAATTTTCTTTTTATTAATGTAGTTGTTCTTTGTGTATATTGTGCTCCTGGTTTTTCTAATTTCACCGTGCATTAATTTCTACCTGCCATGTTTCTCCAAATTCCTCCTATTCACCTTTTCCTCCTATGAAGTAGTGTTCACTTACATGCTTATCATGTTACCCATTTCCCCATCAGCCACTTGATGGGTACCCACTCTGCTTTCAGTCCTTTGCTATGACATTAAAAGAAAAAAAACTGGCTATGAATATTTTAGCTGATGTTGGAATTTTGTTTCTATCTTTAACTTCCGTGTGGTAGGCAAATGGCCTGTAGTGGCATTGCTGGGTCAAATACTATATTAGTTGCTAGTTATTACAAATGAGTCTGTTGTTATTCTTGTATGATTCC
>CM053582.1:46333060-46355560 GCA_028627135.1 Pseudochirops cupreus | reverse complement strand
ATTTAATAAATGATGCAGTATACTTAAAGGGCTCTCAGTGGCTACACTGCTTATCAGTCCAGGGGCAGACTGATACAGTATGGCTAGGCTAGGCTCCTTCCCAAAGAGGGAGGAGAGGGAACATATGGACAAAAAAACCTCAATTAAGTGATAAGGTCATTTAGTACAATTCTTGAACACTAATACAATTCTATTAATTCCTGTGTGTATTCTGATCTAGCCTAGCACAATTAGTGTGCTCCACGTCGCTGATATTCCATTACAGCATATTTTATATTTGTGCCACCCCCCACCCTCCAACCACCACCACCTCTGTGCTCCAGACTGTAAAACTGCATAAGCCACAGCATCAGGGAAGAAGCTGCTTGTGTCAGTCTGAAGTTAAAGCAGACCTGACCAGCCTCTGGAAGGGCTCTCATATGCACTATTATGTGCTGGCTCAGAAATCCCAGGTGGCTATGTCTGTCACTTACTGATCTATGTTCTCCCTGTATTATTTTTTAAAATTAAACACACACACACATATTGTGGTTTTTAAAATGAAAATAGATATATTTAAGTCTTTAAAACAGTTCCTAAAAGGTATACTTTCTCAGAAAACCAGATATACAATAATGCATTTTTTCTGCTGTTATGTGCATCAGAAGCAAAATACAAAAACTTTAACAAAAAATACTGTTTTTCAACAATCACAGTCAAATTTAAAGATTAAAAATAAAGAAGGTAACAAGAAAATAGCATATGCAATGACTTAAACTTTGGCACTAGGAATCAAGATGTTTTGTCACTTCCCATTTAAACAGATCATAAAAATGTCAAAAGAATGTAACCATCAGAATACAAGCAGCATTGTTAACTACACAGTGAAACATTCTACACAGATCACTATTACATAGACTGGAACAGAACCTCTAAAATTACAGAAGGGACTGAAACATTACCCTTTTTATGTTTTAAACAGAACAAATACTTAACAAACATAAATTAGATTAAACATTGAATAAATTAAACACTTTTTTCTTGTAAAGAGAACAAACTAATAATATAACATTTATGTTCACTGAGATCAAAATATGACAAATAATATCAGACTCTTAGGCAACTTTTTGTAAATACTCAGGGGGAGCAACCTCATAATCACTGGGACTGAACAGAGCTGCTGCATGATTTCCCAAATATTTTAGGAAATCATGAAGATGATTTAACAATAATGCCACACTCTGCTCATCCAGTGCTGTATAGGACAGCATATCTCCAATTTTGACAAATAATCGAAGGAGATGGGATGCTCCATAAATTTGGGACACAGAAGCATCAGGATCAGCAGCTAAGATCTCAGCATACTGGGCCCTTTCAAAATCATACAACAGCTGGGGGCCCAACATTACATTGAAATAAGCTTTGATCCCTGCTACCACTTCAGTGACTGCATACGACTTTGCCACATTTCCTTGGGACCTTTCATACTGCTCATAGTCATCCAGAATGGAATCGATATTCTTCTTGGCCGGAAGTTGAAATAGTTGCTTTTGTCCGACAACCAGCTCCCAATCCTCCACCAGCCACGGCTTCAGTTCATTGGGAATGTTCACTTTAATGTCGGTTTTTTTCACATAACGCCTCTCCACCTCATAGTAAACTCGAGCTCTCCTCTTTGAATGCTGGGGCCGAGATGGTGTTGATGTTTCACTGGAACTGCTTCCTTCTCCAGTTTCAGCCATTTTCTTTTCCTTCTTTTTGACTGAAGACCCTGACGGCCCTGATGCTGTAGAGGGTTCTCCTTTGTCGATGTTCTTCTCCTGTTGACCCTCAGACTGCTGACTCTCCGACTCTGACTCCGAGGTTGCAGTCTTGGACTCTGAGCTTGGAGTCTTGGGCTCAGAGGTTGGGGTCTTGGGCTCAGAGGTTTTCTTTTCCCCAGAGGCCAGGCCCTCTCCCACCTTCTCATCTGCAGATAACTCCTCATTGCTGTTGAGAAGTTCTCTCTGTTTCTGCAGATTGGTCTCAGAATACTTCAGTATTCTGCTCTCAGGAACCCACTCATCATCCCAACCGGCTGTAGGACAGTAGTCCTCCTTGTAATCAGTATCGCCATCTCCAACAGGACAGGGAGCAGCGCCAGCTTTGCCTTTGCCTTTGCCCTTGCCTTTGCCTTTGCCTTTGCCCTTGCCTTTGGCCTTGGTCTCATCTGCCTCCGCCTCAGGGTCTTCACTGGGCTCACTGGTTTCCCTGGGCTCCCCAACATTACTGGCTTCCCCAGCCTTACTGGTTTCACCGGCCTTAGGGGACTTAAGGGCCACCCCCGACTCTGAAGCCTCACAGCGGGGCTTCCGGCCTTTGTGGGACTTAAGGGCCTTACCGGGTTTTTCTGCCTCCTGGGCCTTCTCCACCTCCGGGGCCTTGTCCGTCTCCTGGGCCTTGTCCGTCTCCTGGGCCTTGTCAGTCTCCTGGGCCTTTTCCGCCTCCCGAGCCTCCATCTTGGCCAGCTTTTCGGAGAGCCGGGTGCGCACGGCGCCCTTCTCGTTCCCTCCCGGGTAGTGAACGAGGTACTTGACCTTCCTGTACTTAACGGACACCTTCACACACTCTGCTTCGTAAAGCAGGGGCCCACGGAAACACAACACCCGCTCCCCGACCTCAAACTGGGGCTTCCTGGGGCGCCTCTTGGGGTCTTTCTTTGGCGCCATCTCTCCCGTAGGGGCCCGGAGCCTCCGCCCACCTCGCCCGCCTCACTGCTGCTGCCACAAACAGCCCCGGCGCTGCTGATGCCCCCCTTCCGGCCCTTCTCCCAGTGGTCCCGCCTCAGGCCCAGATGACCGCCACCCTCCAAAGTCTGGGGCAATACGGAATTAATTAGGTGCCAATTTGGACCTGATTTACCGGAAGCAGCTGCCCACAGGATGACGAAGCTCCACTTCGGCTGTAGCACCCGCCAGTCAGTTCTCTCAACAACTGAAGCTTCCCATCAACTACCTGGCCCTCGAGATGGAATGTAGGGCCACCGGCACTCTCAGCTCCAACCAATGGCTGCTTCTCCTGCTAATGCACGTGCATCAGGCACGTGCATATCCTTCATTTCAAACCCAACCTGATGGCGCTGCGCATGCGCCGTCATTGCTCCCCTCCCCCCCTCACCCTGAGATTCAACTCCCACTACTGCCGTTGATGGTAGTTGCTCCAGGTAACAGCACCAGGCGCATGCGTTCCCATCCCCCCTTCTGCCCCCTCTATGGATGTTGATGGCTGTTGCTCCTGGTAACAGCCAGTGCAAAGAGCATGCGCTTTTCCTGCTCTCTCCCCTCCCCCCAGTTCCTGTTCTCTCTGGCTCTTGATGGCTTTTGCTCCAGGTAACTGCCGGACATTACGCATGCGCTCTCATCGCCCCCTCCCCCCACCCCGAGAATCTGCCTCCCCCATAGATGTTGATGACTGTTGCTCCAGGTAACAGCCGGAACCGCGCGCATGCGCCCTTTTTTGCTCTTTTTTTTTTTTTAAATTTTTCCACCGCCACCCTCCCCTCCCCATCCCATTCAGCTCCCTCTATGGCTCTTCACGGCTAGGTAAAGGCCAGTACCGGAATATTACGCATGCGCCCTGCTAGCTTTCCCACCTCCTCCCCCCATTCAGCTCCCCATATGGCTCTTCCTGGGTTTTGCTTCAGGTAAAGGCCAAGACTTGCGCATGCGTCCTCCTTGCTTCCCTCCCCCCCTCAGCTGTCCCTATGGCGCTTCATCGCCATTGCTGCCGGTAAAGGGAGAACATTGCGCATGCGCCAGCTTTACTGCGCTGCAGGTTCCCCACCCTTCTGCTCTCCCTCTGACCAGAGACGCTCCCCACCCCCGTCAATTACCAGCCAGCGAGTTGCGCATGCGCCTTCATTATACAGCCTTCTAATGATTCACCTCCTGCTGGTGTGTTCATCCCTCTATATGTACCTTCCCTGTATTGCCCCGCCCCATCTCGTCTTTAAAATAATTTCATTCGGTTTCATGAAGCAAACAGATATTGCTTAATCTCTTCCTGCGTGCTCATTGGGGTTGGGTGGGTGATTGCGAGCTTCTGGGGGTGGAGCTAGAGACCCCCTGAGAGGTCAGAGGGCTCGGCCTGCATGCGCACTTGCGAGGACACAAGGCTCTCATCTCGGGGGCGGGGGAGCCTTAGCCGGGCCGGGGGAGGGGGAGGGGTAGCGTGATGTGGTGCACCTGTGTGGTGTGCACGCAGTGAGCTCTCCGGGAGGGCTCCCCCTCCGGGAGGGCTCCCCCTCCCTGCTCACCTGCTGTTACCAATCCGTGAAGACCCCCTAGAGGAGGCGCCCCCCAATCCCCCCCCCCCCACGCCAGTGCCTGGAAGGACTGGAATTTGACTAGAGAAAATGGGGAGGGGGGGGGGGAGCAGGAACTGCCTGAGAAAAGAGGCAGGCAAGGGTCCAGCAGAATCTGGGAACAGTGAGCTGTCCATTTTGTCTCAGTTATCCTCTTAAAATCCCCCTTCATTCACTTGGAGCCCCCCCTCTCGTAGCTACACACACACACACACACACACACACACACACACACACACACACCACACACACTCTCACTCGCGCACACGCACATACATGCACACACGTTCCTCACATTAAAGACTTAATAATCAGGGCTAAACCTATTTTTCAGCCATATTTCCTTTCTCCTTCCTCCCCCTCCCTCTCCTATTTCCCCTCTTCGTCCCTCCATCTCCTACATTCCCTCTTCTTCCTCCCCCTCCCTCTCCTACATCCCGTCTTCTTCCTCCCTCTCCTATTTCCCCTCTTCCTCCCCCCTCTCCGCTTTCCTCCTCATCCCCCCCCCCCCTTTTTCCTCTTTCTACCTACCTAAAAGCATGTTGCTAGCTCTGTGTGCCGTTTCAGCTAGCTTGCAAAGGTGATACAGGCTGCCGGCTTGCTGCCCAGCGCTCAGTACCTTATAGGAAGAAAGTGCTCCGTCCATATTTGTTAAATGAATGAATGAATAAACACCTAAGAGCAACACAGTGAAGGCATCAGTAAACTTTATCTAGGTGAGCTACCTGTGAGTCTAAGCCATCTGTCTCTCCCTCAGAGCAGACAGCCTGTTAAACCATGGTCACACAGGTGGTAAGAAACAATTGAGATTCAGTCCTAGCACTTCCTCCTTAGATACCTAAGCCCTGGAAGTCAGGTCGTCAAGCTGCCATGACACTCAGCTATAAAACATAACTGGAGAAAAAATGATGCAGCATTACAGAAATAAAGGAGTATCTTCCACCATGCTGTCTGTCAGCACTTCATAGGTAAGATTTGGTAGAATACAGGCCCTGGTTGCATCCCTCCCAACTTGTTTTCATTTTTTTCAATCAGACACAAGTTCATCAGTATAGGCAACCCCCTGTCCTGATGCCACTGGGCGCCAGCTCTCCCCAGCTTTTAGTGTTAGAGAGTTGCCTTGGGTATTAAGAGCTTAAGAGACTAGTGTAGGACCACACAGCTCATTTGTGTAGTAAGTGAGCCTTGAAACCTGCTAATACTGTATAATAAATCCTGACTTTTAGAAATGGTGGCTTTATAATGAAAATAAATCTAGTAAATTTAAATAAATATGAATACAAATCCAACTGGTCATTTTAAAGAGATTGCTTATATGAAAGGCCAGGGCTTATAGAGAGGCTGTAGTGTGTTGGGCCTTGCCAGGGATTTCTTGGTTCTCCATCCTGTCTGTGCTGTAACTATGTCACATAGGTCAATCCTGGCAACAGAATTTGGTAAAGTCACTTTTTCCAAAGATGGAGATGAATGGGAGACTTTGCTACTGGTCAACTGTTTTGTGGCCAGAGACGGATGAGTTCAGTAGTGAAAGGTAATTAGCCTCAGTGAAAGGAATGCTATATTCTAGAACTGGGTCATCAGGCCTCTGAATAAGGACATCTCGTTGAGTCTTTGCCCTTTGTTATTGTAGGTCATACCAGATGAGAAAGAAGAATGTTGCCCCAGCAGAGAAGAGTTGGTTTCTTGTTTCATTTTTGGCTGACCAGAAGAGATTTGTGGGCTTGGGCAAGAGCAAACTATGCCTGGAGCTCCCTGGGTTTATGGCTTCACCCTGGGTTATACTACCCACTAGACTCATGGTACTCATTAGGACTGAAGTCAATGGACTTGAAATTTTGCCTTTTTAAGATTGGAGCAGTCCTCTCCTAAAGAGCCATGTTTTATGAAAGTAGCAACTTAGATGTGGAAAGGAAATGATATTGCCAGGGTCATCCAGGGGTATTTATCAGAGCTGGGATTTGGACCCAAGTTCTCTGACTTGAGAATCAGCCCTCCCTTCTGGAAGCTTCCCATCCTCTCCCCACCTGGCATGGTTTGGGTCCCTGTTCAGTGGACAGCTCTTTCTGCACCTCTCCATCCCTCCCAGCAGGGGGTCACAAATATCCCTCTCCTGCTAAACAGAATGGTCCAGAGGCAGGATCCAGAAGAGAGATTCATGTATGTCCCCCCTCAAAAAAATTCATGGATTTAAATTCTTGTATTTGGAATGTATAAATTATATAGTTACAAATATTCCATAAAACAGTCTGTTGTAGATAGAAAGCTTTGCCTTCATAGGATTATACATGTAGAGCTAGAAGGGATGAGAGAAGCCATCTGATCCTGACCCTCTTATTTGACAGAGCTTAGGGAAGGTAAGTGACTTGTCCCCAGTCACCCAGGGAGTAGGTGGTAGAGTTGGAAATCAGAAATCAGTGCAGTGCACAAAAATCTACCCAGGCAGTAAACATCTCCAGATGAGTGGAAAAGATTGTTCAGTTTCTAGTAAAAATGACAGAAAAGTACAGGGTTCGAAGAAATCCAAACTGTGATGCTAAGAGACTGTGGCAATCTAACTGATATTTCTAGGGCCCTTGCAAGTTGCCAGTGTGCTTTGTCTCCATGATCTCAACTGATCTTCCCAACAGTCCTAAGAGGAAGTTACTATAGGTGACACTACAGAGAGTGAGTGTCCCTGAAGTCACATGGCCTTCCCAAGGCCCCACAGCTATGAGTACCAAAGGCAGCATCTAAAGCCACAGGTTCTGTGTTGTCTGTGTGTGTCTGAGAGAGACAGCCAAGTGTTTGAGAATCGAACCTCCCTCAGTAAATACAGGCTCTGTCAATATGCTCTATGAAATCTTAATTGAAATGCTTTATTTGAATCGTCATGTATTTTGTTGTTATTGTTGTTCAGTTGTTTTTCAGGCAAGTCTGACTCTTTCTGATCCCATTTGGGGTTTTCTTGGCAAAGATAGTGGAGTGGTTTGCCATTTCCATCTCCAGCTCATTTTACAGATGAGAAACTGAGGCAAACAGGGTTAAGTGACTTGCCCAGGGTCACACAGCTAGTAAGTGTCTCAGGCCAGATTTATGCTCTGGAAAATGAATCTTCCTGACTCCAGGCCCAGCACTCTCTATACTGTGCTACCGACCTGCCCTGGTGTCCCTGGGTGAGCCTGTGATGATCATGTGTCAGGGCTTGGATCAATATGTGGGAGCTTCTCAGTCAGTAGAAGGTAAAAAGTTGACCTGAAAGTATTGATACAAGTTCCTCACTCCGACAGCCACTGGCTGTGTGACCCTGGGTAAGGCATGTAACCTCTCTGTTTTCAGGCAATACTAAAAGCCTAAGTTTCTTAGAAAGTATTGACCTTCATTGATAGAGGGATTTGCCATCTATGGATGAAATCTCGGGTCTAGTCCCTTCCCCTTTCACTAGAGAAAGATGATCTTGAGCTCTTGGATCTGGGTTTTATATGGGACTCTAATACTCACTGCTTTCTCCTTTCTTTGTATCCCCAGTACTTAGCACCATGGCTGGCACATAGTAGGTGCTCAAGAAATGCTTAATGACTCGATGTGATCACTTTGAGCTTGGTCAAGAATGCCAGAAAGGTCAGGGATTTTCCCCTCTTCTGCTAAACTGAAGAAAAGTTTTTCTCCAGTTATTTTCCTGTCTGGTTTCAGGGCATTAGTTATAGCCAGAAACCAAGAGTGATGATCCATTTCTCAAGCCTTCAAAAGCAGGGGCAGTTTGATTGAGATTATGGGTGAGTGCTCCTCTGGACCTCCAGCCTCCATCCCCTGCAGCTGCAATCAATGAATGTGTCACCTCCTCCAGCTCTTGGGGGATACAGGCTGTGGAGGGTGTGTCTGAGAGAGACAGCCAAGTGTCTGAGAATCGAACCTCTCTCAGTAAATACAGGCTCTGTCAATATGCTTGATGAGTCAGGCACTCAGATCCTGTAAGCCATGGCTGATTACTGGAAGACTGAGAGGGAAAAGAGAATTGCTTTACCCAGACTGGTGTTCACTAGGGGGTGGCCCTTTGCAAGGAGGACTAAGGATGCATTTGGACAAAAAAGTCAGATTTCTCAGTGCCCACAAGAGGAAATTTAATCCTTGAATTCTCTGATGTTTTAAATTAAAATGGTAGCAATGCCTTTTGATTTTATCCCAAACATTTCCAGATATACATCTCCACTTACCCTGGCCCCCAAGGTGTCAAAGAGAAACAAAATCAAACAATTTAGTCATCTCATCTGAGAGGCTATACAGCATTTAGCTATCCTAAGCCTTCTCCCCGCCTCCCACAACACAAGGCACACACCCCTCTCCACCACAGGGAAGAAGTACTTTTTACCCCACTCCTTATCTGGAGCTGACTGGTCATTATAAACATATCAAGCTTCACTTGAATGTCCTCTTCATTCATATCATTGCCATTATGTATATAATTTTCTTTTGCCCAATCACTTCATACATGTCTTTGTCATTGTCATTAAAAGCATGTCGTGATGCTTTGTTAATGTCACACAGAGCCTGACCCTCAGCTTGAGCACCAGGGAAGTTACTTTCACCCCTGTACTCTTAAGGACTGCTTGTGTCTAGGATCTCTACAGAGAGCTCCAGCTTCATCAGCAGTTCCCTTAAGTGGAGGGGAGTACAGATCCCCTGTACCCTAGTTTCATTTGGTGAAATGTAGTTGGATTAGCTTTTACACAGAAATATTTTCTTCAGAAGCTATAATCATAAATATACATACTTACTCCCCCAGCATGTGGGGCCTTAATCTCATCTCCCCTTTGTACCACCTCAGTTTCTGGGAAGGGGAAAGAGGATTAAGCTCATAGCTTAATTTGGTTCCAATAGGGCACAGTCCCAGTTTCGCATCCAAAACACTGCTCAGGCTCCAGACCTAGGTACTCTGGCTTCTATGAGGACTTCTGCACCCAGTTGGCTGACTGTACACCTTTCTCTGCCCTGCCCTGCCCTGCCCTGCATACAAAGAGCAGAGAAAGGAAATCCTTCTCTCACCATTTCAGTTCATGGTGCCCATGCCGTGGGTGCACTGGGGTCTTCACCCTCTGGATGCAACTGAAGAGAGAGCAACAGAAAGAGAAAGGGGGGGAATCAAGTGGCTCAGTCTTAGAAGTTTTAAAGACAAGGTAGCCAGTTGTAGGAGGCTCTCCCCACCTGTATGGCAGGCAATCTAGTGTGCCCCTCATGGCACTTCCATCTTAGTTGAACTGGGCATGTCCAGAGAGCCTAAATTATGTTACTCTGGGCACTAGGCAGATGGCCTTTCTGACGTCTGGATCTCGTACCTATGTAGAGATTTAACTTTAACAGTATGTAATATACTATGTCATCTTCTTTCATGTTAGTTTATATAGTGTTGCTTCTGGGACTTGTAGTGAGGACTTGGTTCTGCTGTAGGAGTGTTTAAATACGGGTGTGATCTTTCTTGCTAGATCAGGACCCCACCCCTACTCTGCCCAATGGAAACCTCTTCTCTCTGACCCCAGCAGTTATTTCTACCCAGCCCCAGTAGGGCAGCAGGTAGAGTATAGAATGAAGGCACTGAGTAGCCTGGCCATAGAAGAAAGGATGCTGAAGTTCACAGTTGTACCTGTCAAGACTATGATTTCCTTCCTGGCACTGGAGATGGGGCAGAGGAAGGGTATTTGTTTTCCACTGGTTTGTGAGAGCTTAAGAACTATCCCATTGCATTGGGTTTTCTATTATGTTTTGTTAACATGGTTCAATTAAATTCTTTACTGATATCTTTCTGGTGATTTATCTGGTCAGGGAGTAGAGTCTTCATTGGGTAAGAGTTTGGGAAGCCAATTTCCCTGCCTCCATTGTGAATAGAAGTAGATCTGGGATCCCCAAAAAGCAATGGCACCCAGAAATCCTCCTCTAGTAGCTCTGTATTCACCTTGTATTCTCTCTGTATTACTTTTTTGTTTAAAAAAATAGATATGTTTGCCTTCATACCTATGAGCAACTTGCATGTGTGATGCCCCTAGGTCTCTATATCGTAATAACCTTAAGTAATGCTTTGGTATGGGTAACTGATCAAAATCAAGCATGAAAGCTATGGCCAAGCAGGAAAAGTCCGTCTCAGTGAAAAGGTTAAGTTGGGTTTTTTCTGTTTTGTTTTTTGTCTGAAGAGGCTGACCTCTGAGGCATAACTCAGAGCAGAAGATTTATTACATCAAACCTAATCTCATTGTGAATGCAGAGTAAATAACCTCATTAAGTATTTAGTCCAAAGGAACTCCACCTTTCCAGAAGGGTCATAGGCATGAATGAGGCAAGAGGAGGAGGCACTTACCTATAAGTCAAGTCAGAGCCTTTGTGGAGGGGGAGGGTAGGCTTTTCGAAGTGTGAGTCTCTCTTAATTCCATTTGAGAAGTACTTGTTCCCCAGTTAAAGCTGAGTGACTTGCTAAGAATGACCTCATCATGAAAAGGTTGGGAGCCCCTGGGATAGAAGTCTCCAACCTAATATCTTCTTGACCAAAGTCTATAAAAATGCCAAGAGGGCACCCACATCCCCATAACTTCTGGGATCTTGACAATTTTGTTAAAACTGGTTGCCAGTAACCTGGGAGTTTCGTCATCTGATATAAATGACATCTGGTTAAGGAGTTGTATGTGGGGTCTGTTTAAAGTTTTCAGTTGAGTAGGAGAAGTTTCAAGTTCCACAGAATGAGTTCTAAGATACACAGAATGGTAGAATAGAAGAAAGCCATCTAGGTGGCACAGTTCATAGAATGCCAGGCCTAAAATCAGGAAGGCTGAGTTCAAATCTGGCCTGAGACACTGGCTATGTGACTCTGGGCAAGTCATTTCACTCTGCCTCAGTTTCTGCATCTGCAAAATGAGCTAGAGAAAAAAAATGGCAAAGCATTCTAGAATCATTGCTAAGAAACCCCCAAAAGCAGTCACAAAGAGTTGGAATGAATAAAATGACCAGGCAACAACAAGAATAGAGTATATGATTGTTAATCCTACACATCACAGGCTGGCATTGTGAAAATGGCCTAACCTGCTGTCTACACATGCTGGATCTCCCAAGCTATTCTTTCTTCTCTCTTTCTCAGACTAGTTCTAAAAAGAGCAGTTACTACCCACTGCCTACCTCACCACCCACTTTTTTCTTTTTCCTTTTTTCCTATTTTTTTTCAAAGAAGCATCATAAGCCTCAATTGGAAACTCCAATATGATTTTTCATAGATGCATTTTTTTAACCCCACATAGGCAAATGTGAGAACAAATTATAGGAATTTTTTAAAGTATTTTTTTCCTTAAGAACTTCAAGGTGATTGTAGCTTGGCATGCACACCCTTCCCATTTGGCTTTTCAAGCAGGCTCTGACTCAGACCCTGATACCTGGGTACTGGGGTTAAATTTTGTGAACTGGCCTTAGTGTTTCTCCCTCTGCCCTCTGTCTATGCCTAGATCTCAGTGGAGGTCCTGGCTAGTCTCTCTGGTAAGCATTTTGACCAGAGTGGTTCCAGGAAGACAAGGTCAGGCCTAGGTGAGAGCCAGCACAGGGAAACCATGAGAAATCTCCCCTCCCACACGATACAGGTTTGTTTGTTTCAGAAGAGACTCAAGAGGAGGGCAACCTGGCCTGACCCACTACTGTTTCTAGTATTCGCCTTCATTGCCGCATTGACTTGCTACGTTGAAATTGTTCTCAGGCATCTTGATTTGTGATAGAGCTTTGCCTTTTCTAGCTTGCCCTTCTGCAATGGTATGTGATTATTCCCTATAAACAGCCCCTGCTACACTTTTTCTTGGTTGAAGGATAATACCAATTGTTGGCCTGGAGAATGACCAGGAATTTAGTAGCTCAACTGTAGCAGGTTTCCCACTGGACTGTGGTCCTGATAAAGCTCTCTTGGTTACCAGTGACTCCAAAGTGCCTAGTTCAATGGCCTTTTCCTTTGAGCTCACCCACTGGGAACTTTCTGTAGCACCTGATGCTGTTGATACTCCTTCCACTGTTTTTTCCCATATTCTTCCCTCCTTACAGCTTTTGAAAGGGTACCCTCCTTGTTCTCTTCACATCTGACCATTCATTTGGGAGGTCATACTACTCTCTTGCTTACAGTTGCTAAACCAACAATTTGCTGGCACCTAGAGTTGACTGTGTGATGTTCCCTGATTCCTTTTAACTGTAAAGGAGAGGAAGTGCAAAGGGACCATGCCTTTAGGGGGTATGGACCACTTTGTACTGACTCTATTGATCTGAAGACTGATAAATGAGGAAGTACTATGTTCCCATCTTCCTGGCTCCAGGTCCCATTGTTGTTTGTCCTTTGTTTTTGAAGAGGACTTATGGTATCACTGGGTGATGTCTTGACCCATGTGTAAATTGGATTTAAGTGAGACTGAGTTGCCCAGATGTAAAATGGGTATTTATAATAGCCAAAATAACTTATTCAGCATGTTCTTAAAACAGTATTTCTGTTCTCGTATACAGCATTCTCATGGTTCTGCTCATTTCACTCTCTATTATGTCATGCAAATCTTTCAATATTTTTCTAAAACCATACTGTTCATCATTTCTTACAGCACAGTAGTATTCCATCACAATCATATGCCACACCTTGTTCTGTCATTTCCCAGTTGATGGGTATCCCCTCAATTTCCAGTTCTTTGACACCACAAAGAGAGCTGCTATATAAATGTTTTAGAGCATAGAGGTTATTTTTATTTTCTCCAAATCATCTTGGGAAATAGACCTAGTAGCAGTATTGCTGGATTAAAGGGTATAGGTACTTTAAGAAATCCTTGGCCATAATTCCTGATTGCTCTCCAAATTCCTGTGGTTTAATGAACATCTCTATGATGATGAGTCACTCCTTCACTTCAAAGCCTTTAACATACATCCAACTCTACTCTCTCCCCTGAACTCCAGGTTTTTGTTTTATTTCCAGTTGCCTGTTGGTTGTCACTGCTTGGAAATCCTAATACTTCAAATACCACATATGGACAATTGAATTGATCATCCTCTCACCCATCCCATTCCTAACAGAACTTTACTGGTCCTGGCAACCACAGCACAGCTATTCTTCTGCTCACCTTGAACTCTGACATTTCCAACTCTTTAACTTTCACATCCAACAGTTTATTCAAGATCAAATCAAATATTAAAATGGCTTACTCTAATGCTTTGGGATCATGTCATTAATATTTAATATTTTATAGCTTATTTTTCTGAGGAATTTTTTGGGGGCAAGAGGAATTAATTGTTTAGCAAAATGAAGCCAAACACTGAGTAATTATAATAACCAATCTTAAGCTATAAGAAGAGATGAGAAAATGTATCTTTTTCCTTTCTTTGGAAGATGAGGAGAAATGAATATAAAATATTACATACACTTCCAGACGTGTTCACTATGTCAGTTGGTTTTGGAAAATTTTCAAGGGTCTTTATTGCAAGGGGAGTTTCATTGTAGTAGTTGGGGGTGAAGATAGGGAGGGGTTTCTCAAGAAATGACTGTGATATATCAATGAAACTTAAAAAAAGATTGTTGACATTGGAAAATGTGAATTCATTAATGGAGCAATTTCACATATACTACAGTCAGCAGTCATCATGAGTGTGGTCACAGTATGATCTCAGTACGGTACATGAATTTTAAGTGAGAAAGCCATAGGGTGACTTTATATCCGAAATTCATGAAAAGCAATCTACCTTTGGAATGAATGAAATTGATCCTGGCTCAGAGTTTCTAAAACAGGAAACAGCTAGTCCCATTGTGGAGAAGCCTTCCGACTTTGTATGTAAGAACATACGTCAAAAGTTCTACATTGTACACATAATGGTAATGTTGCCTACACAATGTCATATCTCTCCAAATTACAGCAGAATAAGGAAGGAACCGTTTTGTAAAGTTGCCCATAAATAGTAATTAGAGAAACGTTTGATAAGATTTCATTCCCTAAGCTTTCATTTTCCTAACAGCTGGGTGGGAGCAGAAAGAGAGCCAGATAAAATCTAAGTTTTGGAAAGCAGTCAAAGGTATTATAGTATTCTACACAGAGCATGGGACCCAGAGTCAGGAAGACCTGAGTTTGAATCTCACCTAAGGTAGCTACTATCTGTGTGATCCTGGGTCTGTCTTTGGACCTCATCTCTACAATGGGGATAATAATAGCACCTACCTCCCGGAATTGTTGGGAGACCCAAATGAGAGAATAGCTACAAAGCAATGTGCAAATCTCAAAGGCCTCTGTAAACATGACCTATTATTAAAACTGTCAAAGATGCAGAATTTTTAAAAGTGGCAGTTTTGTGGCAACTAGAAATGAATAATCATGGAAACAAAGCAAATGCCCATCAATGGGGAACAGGTGCAGAAATCTGTTATGTGAATGTAAAGGAATATTACAATGCCATAAAAATGAAGAATATAGAAAACCTTGGAAAGACTTAGATTAATCAGTGCTAAGTAGAGTAATTAAAACTAAGAAAACTATAGCTACATCACTATCTACAGATGTATACATCTATACCTATGTATGTCTAGGTCAATGTATCTATCTCTATCTATATGTATGCTCTAACAGTGTAAATAAGGGGAACAGAACCAAACTGTAGCAAGAATTGAAACCAAATACTGTAAAATTAAAATAATGAAGCTTGACCCCAGAGAAGTGATGTTATAATGTACCTTCCTCCTTTCTTTGCAGAGGTAGGGGTCTCTAGCTGATATGTTCTTAGTTTTGCTAAGCTGATTTTATTCTCTTTCTTTTTAATTTTTTGCTGTAAGAGATGTCTCTCTAGATGAAAGAGAGAGGAATGTATTGGGAAATGAAGGTTACATAAAAACAAAAGCTATCACTAACTTTTAAAAGCAAAAAAGAGAGAAATGAGCTGTAACAAATTATCCATTATATGCAATCATCTCTATTCAATGAGATGTTTCCAAAGAATTGTACCTTTTCTATATGGTATTTATCTGAGAGTACTCTCTGTTTTAGTTTTAAAGATAATGATAGGGACTGGATCTTTGATTTCACTAGTCTGAGTAAGTCCCAGGTGAGGAAACTACTTCCACCAATGCAGATGGACACTCGTGCAGTTTTTAGTCTTAAACAATTGACTAGAGAGCATTGAAAGATTAACTGACATGCTCAAGGTCACACAGACAGATTTCTTAGGGGAAAGATTTGAACACAGGCCTTCCTGGCTTTGAAGGTAGCTCTCTGACCCCTGGTTTGTGCTGCTTCTCACAGGTTTTCTCAAGTGATATCTCAAATGTAGAGCCAGTCACTCTCCTGAGTTCTTCTCTCATATTTCCAACCAGTTAGCAAACATCTCCAGTACCTTTGACATAGTAGATGCTTACTAAATGCTTATTGCTTGACTGACATCTCAACTTCAGTATGTCTAAAGCAGAACTCATCTTTGTGCAGATGCCTCCATGCTTCTCTGGATCCTGCATATATTTTGTTTCTTATAGCTCACCTTGAGGTTTCACCATTCAAAGAAATTTGCTTCTGCTAGCTTTATAAGGTCAGAGACTTTCCACAAACAGGGGTAAACCAGAGGGTGCTGAGCTTCCCAATTCCTTCTGTCTACAAAACAAGACCTATTTTAGTCAAGGCTCAATTCCTCTTTGTAAGTAGTACCCTTGTACCCTTTGTAGCCGGCTTTAAAAACATCTCTAGGAAAGAAAACAATATCTCTGGACATTTGTAAGGTGTGAGTATTGCCTGTTGGAGCTTCTTATGTCATCTAAGAAAATACTGGTTATATCAGTATTTGCAAGTCTCATGGCATATAAAGAGTTTATGTTATTAAGAAATCATATTTTTTGAAATTCACTATGCAAGCAGTTATTAAGTACCTAATGTGTACAGATGCACATGACAGAAACCAAACATCCCTTGCCCTAAGAAATTTACATTGTCTTGGGGGAATCATAAGATTATTAGAGGGCAAAGGGCAATAGAAGTCATCTAGTCTAATGTGTCATTTTCCAAAGGAAAAAGAAGAGTGGCTTTTAGTGGACCACAAGCCACTTGTAAAGGATCAAGGTGAGATTTTTTTTTCAACCCAAAAAGCTTCCTTGAGCTTCAGTTGTATTATGAGATGGAAACTTTCCGCCAATAGGGAGGTGGTAGTCCCTTGTCAGAGCTCACTTGGAGTATTTTCTTCTATCTAAGGGGTTGAGAGTTTCCAGACAAGAGCAGTCTGGATGGAGAGGCACCTTGAGCCCATATCACATGAACATTAGTTGAAGGAACTGGGTATATTTAACCTAGAGCAGACTGAGGGAGTGGCAGGGGAAAGGAGAGCATGCAGGATTGTCACAGCAGCTCTGGGAGGCAGGTCCTACAACATTATTGTCCATTCTCTTCTATAAAGTGAGTGAACTGGAATAACTGGCCCCTGAGTTAGTTCACATTCTATGATCCTACAATTTCCATTTTTGCACATGACAAAACTGAGTAGAGCAGAGGGTAAGTGATTTGCCCCACACCATATTCTCTTTTGAAGATATACAGTCTCTTGCTTTGGATTGACACTGTAGTAGGTCTTTCCCATTAGCCTGGTGCTTCTTCACCCAAGTCCACTCTCCTCTCATGGTAGAAATGGTGCATTAACATCACATACCAGAGGCTATATCTTAGAGTCAATGCTTTTCCTTCACAATATATAATCCCAAACCAAGCTTTTTGGTATAAAAAAAATAAAAAAAACCTCCAGTGTTCTAGATTTTTATTGAAGCCAAGAAGCCATATGAAAACTGTGTAGAAACTCAAGGCATAGATGAATAATTGCATAATCCCAGAGTCAGAAGCAAACTCAAAGGTCCTTTACATGAAGCATGATTATCCGTCTTCTGCTCGTGCACCTTTGGTGGCTCTCTAGCTCCCAAGACTGGTCATTCTATTTGGGACAACTTTAATCATTAGGACATACATTGTTCCTTCTATTAGCCTCCCACATATAACTGTGACCCTAGTCCTGTGGCCAAGCAGAAAATGCTTAATCTCTCCTTGACATGACAAGCCTTTAAATAGTTTGACAGTTAATGTACACCCCATCTGAGTCTTCTCTAGGCTGTACATCTTTAGTACCTTCAGCTATTCATCTCTACCTTCTATCTATTTCACAAGATCTTATAGCTTGTGTATGATTTTCAAATTATTTTTAAAAACCTTCCCATTTTTTATGGACAAAAATCTCTGACATATGGGATCAAAAGTACTAACTCTACCTGAAAAGGCTATACTGGTGTATGTCACATCCCTTGCTGGAGTAAATCATTTGATGGTCATCTTAAATGGAACAGTCACCTACTATTTGATCCCCTGGGATTGGAAATGGACTGGGGGGAAATGTAAGCCCCACACTGATTGTCTAGGAAAAAATTGCCCCATATCCTTGATATATTTCTGCCTACATGCCCCAAAGACTTCATTGGGATTTTGCAAATGGGCATCAACACATTTGAAGATCTCGATGTCACAGTTGCTGGTACAGAGAGAGAACCCAGCCAGATGCTGATGTTGGAACTAAAACATTTGGGCTTTCCTAAAGGCCCAGAGGAACATCACTGACAGTATGATAGTGCTCACTGCAGATCACCTTTCCATAAAGAGCCCCAAGATAATTCAGCAACTTTCCTTAATTAATGTCCCTTTGGCAGCTACATCCCAATGTAAGATGTCTTTTGACGTCTTGACAGCTGTGATTTGAACACTTGACAAAGAACATTGGCTGCAACCCTATCAGGACCTGTAACAGGGCATTTCCTCACTGATAATCTCAAGGAATTAGACTTGGGAAATTGGATACATGGGATTACTATGGATAGAGAGAAGTCAGAAAGAAGAATGATCTGGTAGAGTATGATCATTTTGGACAGATTGCACTTGAGGTCCTGAGTGTGACCTCCTGGCAGTGGTATGGATCTAGAGCTTGAAAGGGTAGCAATGACAATTTGGGAGTCATCTACACAAAGGTGATGCTGGGAGAGTGAATGGGATTGCTGAGAGAATACATGTAGACTGCAGTGGTTCTCAACCTTCCTAATGCCGCAACCCTTTAATACTTGTATGTGGGTGTATCTGCATGTGGGCAGACACGCCTGGAGATGGATAGAGGAGCAGTGTCTCGCTTCCTAAGACCATCAGAAATATGTGTTTTCCGACGGTCTTAGGCGACCCCTGTGAAAGGGTCTTTCGACCCCCAAAGGGCCTGCGACCCACAGGCTGAGAACCACTGAAAGAGTGTTGTGTTCAGTTTTCAGTGCTCCATTTTAGGGAGGACATTGACAAAATGGAGTGTTTCCAGATAAGGAATTCCAGCATGTTGAGGAAACTGGAGATCATGCCATATAAGGATTGACTGAAAGAATTATGGATGTCTAGCCTGGAGAAAAGAAGCCTTAGGAGAGATTTGATAGCTATGTTCAATAATTTAAATGAGTATGGAAGAAGTATTAGGCTTAATGTGCTTGATGCCAGAAGGCAGAACTAAAAGCAGTGAGTAGAAATTGTAGAGAGTTCTGTTTCTACCTGATGTGGGGGAAAACTTACTAAAAATAAGAGCTAACTCACATAATTGTGAATTACCTAAGGAGGTAAATAGTTCAATGTCACTGTGGGGGGGGGGGAGGTCTTCCAAGCAGAAGCTTATTGGGTAAATTAAGGGAAAGATTCTCAGTATTGGATGAGATGACTTCTGAGGATTCTTTTGACTCTGAGACCATAGCACTCTATGATTCTCAGTTCATTTATTGACATCTCTTGAGCTTTACAGAAGAGGGGATGAATTTAATAAACCTTAAATCAAAATATTTCCAAGGGTAGTTAAAGGCTAAGGAACTGGGAATAAAGCTCTTTTGAAAACCTGGTGCATCTGAATCTGAATATCTGATTAGAACAGTGGTGGAGAACCTGCAGCCTTGAGGCCACATGTGGCCTTCTAGGTCCTTGGGTGCAGCCTTTTGACTGAGTCCAAGTTTTACAGAACAAATCCTTTTAGTAAGGGGATTTGTTCTGTGAAGTTTGGATTAAGTCAGAGGGCCACACCTGAGGACCTAGAGGGTCATATGTGGCCTCAAGGCTGCACTTTCCCCACCCCTAGATTATAATATACAAGATAGAGAGTAAAGAGGGACAGTCACCTACTTGAGATCTTTATGGTTGTGGATGTTAGTAATTAAAATTGATATCGCCTTTGCCTATATGATCTCATTTGATCTTTACAAAAATTCCGAGAGGGTTGTACAAATAGGATCATCATAAGTTTATAAAAGGGGAAACTGAAGTGCCAGTGGTGACTTGCACAACATCACACAGCTAGTAAGCTGCAGAGATAGGATTTGAATTCAAGTTTTGGGCTTTTTCCACTACATCCAGGCATCTATAGTTGTTGATGTCTCTCAGAATGGAGGAACGTAGTGTCGACCATGGATGTGATTGTCATTTGTCTAAAGTGGTTCTCATGTTGGCCTTGACTCATCCTTTGACCCTTGGCTCTGTGTTCCCCTGTCCCACTACCTGTTCTGGCCTTCAGAATGGAACCTCCCCTGAAGTCAGCCAGGAGAGTAAATAGGCCAGTACAACTTAGCCCAGGGATCTCTAACAATAAAACCTTTAAACAATTAGAAGCCTTAAAAAGAAAGGAACTTTTGAGCTATAAACTCACCAGGAACAGGATTTGTATGGAACAGGTGAATAAGTTCCAGTTTCTAGTTAGCAAATAAGTTAATATAGTAGAAAGGATTTAAAAGCAAAGGACAAAAGTCTGAAGGTGGAGACTCATTTATTGGTAGGAGACATGTTAAAGAAATGTTTATCCTGAGCTATATGATATCTTGAGTAAAGCAATAATCAAATATAGCCTGGGGTGAGAAGAGCATGGGAACATCAGGAGCATGGGAACATCCCCTTTCAGGAGATACTAGAGTGGAGAAGAAAGCACCGAAAGTGACTGTAGCAGCAAGCACCCTCGTATACCCAGGATGGCTACTAGCACAGGTTCTTTGATCTGCTTTTCTAAAAGAAAGCAACTCAAAAGAGGTTAACAATCTTACTTTAATCAGTCAAACATATATCATTTACCTATTTCAGGGAGAAAAGTTAGCACCCTGAACTTCAGAGAATACAAAAAGAAGTTACAAGCAGACAAAAATACAGACAGAGAAAATAACACAGTTCAGCAGACAGGGCTTCTAGCTGTCTGACCATCACATCCATACCTAGTTAGTCACTAGAGAGTGAAGCATCAACATCTGGGTTTTCAAAGCCAAGGGGCTCAACAACTACCTAAAATCTCATCTGGCTAAATCACACAACTCTTTCCGTAAGCAAGTCCCAAAGCAAAACCTCACCTCAGATGTATACATAGCCTTCTCCAGGGTAAGAGAACATCACAACCCTCCCGACCCACTTGACTACAAAGTAACAAAATTTGTGCCTTCCTGAAAAACAAGTCTCCCACTACAGGCTCCAAGTGACCACATTCAGCCTATTAGGGGGCAGAGTTTATTTTCAAATTAGGAGCAGTCCTCAAATTCACCTAAGCCTATTAAGGGGCAGGGAAGATCTTCAAATTCCTATTACCATTACAATGACACATAACACAGACCTTATAACTATGAGCAGACAAATGGAGAGTGGGAGAAAATGATGGATTCATGACTTGGAGTCACATGCCTGCTCTGCCACTTACTACCTATGTGACCTTGGGAAAATCACTGAATTCTCTGGGCTTCTGTTTCATCATCTGTAAAATAAGAAGCTTTGACTAGATAATTTTGAAGACCCCTTCTGGCTCTAAATTTAGTGATACATGATTAAAGAGAATGAAGGCCAACAGATAGCCACTTATTACTCTAGCTTACATCCACAGAGGGCCAAGTTAATAGGGAATATTATGACTTGAATGGAGAGAAAAATGGAGAAACAGAATTGCAAAATGGCTAGAGTGCTGGCCTTGGGAGTCAGATCCTGTGTTCAAATCCTGCCTCTCATATCCACTAACTGTGTAACATTGGGCAAGTTACTTAGTCTCTCTGAAGCACAAGCTACTCTCAACACTATAAGTTAGAGACAGGCCATGATCTGCCCCGATGTAGGGAATTCCTGTGCTAAGCCCTTCCAAATAGTCAAATTCCTAGATCCTTCATGTGTAGACAAAATATGGATTAATCTTAGAAGACCAAAAGAAATATCAGGAAATAGTTATCATATAGGCAGTGGTAGTAGCGTGATTCCCTTGATACATTCTCTGATAATAAGATTTCATCACCTGTAAATGTCTCCCCCAAAGCTGATGTGGATACAAAGGTGCCCTAAAGGTTGAGTTGCCCTTTCTTAGGATACCTGAAGCACAAACCAGTTACACTGTTTCTCTGAAAACACCTATTTAAGGCCAGTCCAAGGACACAACAAACCTAGGAGTCAAACTTAGAAAATTCACAGTAGATTTGAATATAATTGCTATCAATATCAAATTATTGGAACAAATTAGCTTGCAAATAAAAATTTAGCAGGCCTTTAGAATAACACAAAAAGATTTTGTTTTGGCAGGTAGCTTCCCAAATATTTTATAATGTCTACAGTAACTTTAAATAGGGTTTCTCTTACTATCTTTTGCTGTTGGACTTCGTTGGAAATATATAGGAATGCTGAGGATTTTTATGGGTTTATTTTATATCCTGCAACTTTGCTAAATTTATTTATTGTCTCAAGAAGTTTTTTACTTGATTCTCTGGGATTCTCCAAGTATATCATCTGCAAAGAGTGATAGCTTAGTCTCTTCTGTGCCTAATTTGATTCCTTTGATTTCTTTTTCTTCTCTAATTGCTACTGCTAACATTTCTAATACCAGATTGAATAAGAGGGGGGATAGTGGACATCCTTGTTTCACTCCTGATCTTTTTGGAAATGCTTCTAGTTTATCCCCATTGCATATAATACTTAGTGATGGCTTTAAGTAGATGCTACCTATTATTCTAAGGAAAACTCCATTTATTCCTATATTTTCTAGTGTTTTTAATAGGAATGGATATTGTATTTTGTCAAAAGCTTTTTCTGCATCTATTTTGAGATAATCATATGGTTTCTGCTAGTTTTATGAACCAGGAAAAATTTGTACACAATCACAGACACATTGTACGTATGACGACCAACTTTGATAAACTGGACTCT
>CM053582.1:46283112-46332560 GCA_028627135.1 Pseudochirops cupreus | reverse complement strand
GGGGGGGGGGGAGAAGAGAGGGGAGAAAATTTGAAACTCAAGGGATTGTGGAACTGAATCTTGTAAACTAAAAGTAAATAAACA
Organism: Pseudochirops cupreus; assembly: GCA_028627135.1. Taxonomy (NCBI): domain Eukaryota; kingdom Metazoa; phylum Chordata; class Mammalia; order Diprotodontia; family Pseudocheiridae; genus Pseudochirops; species Pseudochirops cupreus. Next base: position 46,332,476 of record CM053582.1, on the reverse strand, counting down.
AGTCAATGAAAAGAAAAGAAAAGACTAGAAAATGCATATAAAATTTTAAGTTAATGACATAGGGTACAGAGACCTAGAAACTGGGGTGTCGGGACCTCCAAAGAAGACCAGGTACAGAGTCTCACAGGGTACAGAGACCCTGAAACCAGGATATAGGGACCTCCAAAGAAAACCAGGCACAGAGGCCCACCTACCCATCTCCCCCAATGTCCCACGGTGAAGGGGAAGGAACAACACAGGGTTAAAAGTCTGCTCAAGCAGAGCAAGGTGTCTTTTCTTTAAGTTTTGGAAACCAAATTTCTTACTAAGTTTGTTTTCTTTAGAGATCTCCTTCACAAATCACTTTTCTAGATTATATCGAGGGCAGGCTGTGTTCCAGTGGAACACTAGGCACTTTCCTTAAGATCTCCGCCCCGAATTTCCCTCCTAGCAACCTCTAGCTGCTTGTCCCAGCGTCCCAGGACAGAGGGGAGAAAACAAATGTGACCGACCCAGCACAAGGGTGTCCCCTCATGTGAGGGTCCACATTCTGACTGAACACCCAACAGTCAGTGGAGCTTCAGACGCTGCTGGCGGCATCTGGGCATTCCAGGGGTCTCACTGGTAGGGAAATAGTGGGAGCAGAAAGATCTGGGTAAGAGAACAAAGAAAAGGACACTTACCTGTTATCCCAATGGCTAGGAGAAGATCATGGGAGTCCAATTAATACTTGGGTTCCCGGGTTTCAGCACCAAAATGTTGAGATTCAGAGTTGGGAGAACTGGTTCAAATTTAGAAAGAATTCAATCAGAGGGGCAGCTAGGTGGTGCAGTGAACAGAGTACCGGTCCCTGGAGTCAGGAGGACCTGAGCTCAAATCTGGCCTCAGACATTTAGCAAAAAAAACTAGCTGTGTGACTTCGGGCAAGTCACTTAACCCCAATTGCCCTGCCCTCCCTCCTCCAAAGAGTGGGGAAACAAAGAATTCAATCAGACCTTCTCTTTAGCCAAAGGGAGATTTATAAATGCAAAAGCATGTGGGTCTGAGATTCAGCAAGGAGCTAAACAAAGGCATTGATATAGGACAAGGACCAGACTTATATAGACAGAAAGTTATATAGCCTGTAGGATGATAATGTAACTTTAGGGTTTCTAAGGGGGGGTTGGAGATTTAGGGACAAGATAAGTCTTGCAAGATGAGGACATGAGATGAGGATGATGAATGATACAAGATAAGGGAATTTTATGACACAGGATGGGAGGAGACAAGGAATTCTGTGGGCCAGGATAGGGGGAAGTTTTGTGGTATTTCAAGATAAGGGGAGATTTTAGGACACCAGGGAATGAGCAACTCAACCTTAGGGCACCTCTGTATTTTAGGGTGCCTTTAGAGGAAAAGCCAGGGAAAGGGCAACTCAACATCAAAGCTGTAAATAAATGAAAAGGCCCTCCCCTGTATTTCAATGTTGCACCATAGTCTTACCCACCCCTGTCTCACTACCAAATCACATTCTTCACTTCTGAGAGCATTTCATTTCTTTTCCAATACATTTCTTTACAAATCCTAACCATAAGCCAAGTTGTGAGGTGGATATTCAGTCCTATTTCCACTTAGTACCCCTTTTCTTTTCCTAGTCTTCACCTATCTCAGGGTCATTTTTATATGGAGGGAAGTTAATCTGGCAGGACATTAACACTTCAGGATGAATTCATGTGATGTATTATCGCTCCCAGGGATACTTGCTCTTTAAAAATATTACATAGAAACCTGCAGAGAGGCATCTCCAGTGAGAGAATTTCTGACACTGTTTCCTAGCTAAGGAAATATTTGGGGAATTTGAGACCTTCCTGGTTTCCATGTAGGTAGTAGCCATCTCCACTCCTACTAGGATGGATTTGGATCCAGCACCCTGGAGAGCTCCCAACTCTTTGCCTGGCAAAGATAGGTATTTGAGCACTAAAATACCTTTCAGGTAAGGTGCACTGGTGGAACTGGCCTGGGCTAGCTACTCAGGAATATGTGACCCTGGGGCAATACATTAGTGGAAACCACTCTTTGTTTGTTTGTTTGTTTTTTAATAGGAAACTACATTTGTAATTTTATGAGAAATGTAGTATGTCTTATTACCCAAGTTAACTAATTTAATAATATTTTTAGTAGCAACTCTCAGTTATGTAGGCTTTAAGGTTCAAAGAATGCTTTTACATACATTATCTCATTTGATCACAGTAAAGCCAAATACCACTTAAAATCATTATAAATTGAAGGATATCCTTTGAATGCCTAGCCAGAGTGGTATGATTACCTCTACTTCTTATTTCTAGCACATAAGGAGAGATTATTTAGGGGAAGGTAGACTTTTTTTTAAGAATATTGAATAGAGTAGCATGAGTGTCAAGAGTAATAAGGTCCATCATTCACTAATAATGAATTAAGAGCATAATGAAAATGGCATCATTTGAAACAGGCTGGCAAGTAGACAGAAACAGTCCTCCTCCATCAGTCAGCCATCTACACTCCCATAAATCCTTCAGCATTTCTTTGGAGGTAGGGAGCAGATGTGAATGAAAGTAGAAAAAGTAAGCATATGATAGAGACATTCCCCTCCCTCTCTCAGTTCTAGAAGAGGACCAAGCCCCCTCCCCTTCCTGACCATGTTAAAAGACTGTATATTTCTCTCCTTGCCCACTGCTGTAATAGACCCTGAGTCTCTATCTTTGCTACACAAAAATTAGGGGAAAAATAGATTCTAGTCGTGGAAGTGGGGAAGTATCTTGGGGGAAGCAAACTTTTTGGTTTGCTCCTGAAATGTGATCTTGGGGGAACAGTGGGTTAATTTTACACCAGTTGCAAACAAACAAACAAACAAAAATCCCCCCTTTCCTCTATTCAGCCTAATGTTAAATGCTTATAAATTACTCACTTTGCATACACATACTTTACTGGCCCCTGTTTACCTCATTACTTTGTGGAGCAGAATGAGAAAATGACTGTTAATGGTAAGGCATAAAATCAAATTCTCTTCAGTTCCATTTTATTTAAACTGTCACTCTAAATTGGAATCATGTGAAGTAGGCAGAGAGGTCAGAATTTTAATCATGTTGGGGAATATCTTGGATGAGAAATTTACATTTGCAACTAATTTAAGACTAAGGGATCTAAGGAGCCCCAAACTTTGGTTCAGTCACTGTCCTTCACTTGTCATGGTTTCAGATGGGGCCTCCCTGTCCCACTGGAAGCAACAGAGCATCTGTTATGAGCTGGCCCTGGGCAAATGACTAGCCTTTTGTCCTTGGGACCCCTACACTGTATGGTAGCGATTCTTCTCCACCCAGACACCACAGGATCTTATGTTGTCTCCTAACCTCTCTGGTCACTGAAGTTATGTTTATCAAGCACCTGCCACATGCCAGGCACTGTGCTTGCTTCTGGGGATACAAATGCAATGAGTGAAACAATCCAAACTTGCAAGGAGCCCCCATTTTAGCAGGAAAGATAACGAGAACATAAAGAAGTCTATGAAGAAGAAACATAAAGAGAATGCCTGCAAATAAATGCGAAGCAGTAAATACAAGGGATCTTGAGAGGAAGGGACCTCAGTGTCAATGAAGTGTTAGGCCCAAAATTCATTCCCTCTCCCAGGAGTTCTTGTTTTGTGGCAAGAGGGCAATTGGAGAGAGCAATAATTCAATACCTCAAGTGGGCCCAGTGCTCTATAATGAAATTTCAAGCATTATTGGGAAGGTCTTTGGGGCCTTCTCAAGTTACTCCAGCTAGACATATCCCTGCTCCATCCATAGCCATTACTGGTTCAATATCTAATATGTCAGAAAGTGGCAAGCACAGGGGTCGTTTTAGTATATGGTGCCTTGGTCTCTTATGAAGAAAACCTGAAACAAATTAGTTATAATGGACAGCTGTTGAGTAGCACCTGTGCAGGAAGGAAGGAAGGACACTCAGACAAGTACAAAGACTTCAGGGAAGTATGGGAAGACTTTCATGAAGTAGTACAGAATAAAGAAAGAAGAACCAAAAGAAAAGCATACATATTTGCAACAAAAGTGTATCCATATATTGTGTGGAGAAGCAACAAAACTCAGGCTGAAGACAAGATGGATGATGGTGATACTAAATGGTGATTAAATGTAAGCATAGGACCTTTCTGTCAGCAACTGGTAAACCACAAATTCGCTAAGTAAGGAACCCACCCATCACAATGACTACATTAGATGATTTTCTATTACTGTTGTTGGAGAAGATGTTTTTGGAGGGGGCAGGGAGAACTGCATTGTTTGAAGGGTTTCCGGGAAGAGTCTGTTATATCAAAACAAACCATATCCCTACTAATATATTCTTAAAATATGTTGTACCTATAAGGAAACTATTTTTTAGCTAAGAAACATCCATTTTTTTTCTTTTGTACAGTCCTTAAGAAATAGGTTTATCAGCCCTAAGTAAGAAAGAATCATCATATAAATTCACCAGTTTGGGTTATGATTTTTGTTTGATTGGGGAATGTTTTGCCCATGTAATCCATTGAGAAGATCACAGTCTAAGTAATGATAGTTTTTTGTGAGGGTTTTTCATAATCACTTCGGAACCAGCCAAAAGAACACATTTTTCTTGTTAACTCATTCGGGCTCATCTTCATAAAACAACGCCACATGAGGAGTTGGTTAAGGGAATGCAGTTGGTGGGTCGTAGGAGACAAGATAGCTTGCAGGAGCAGGGGGTGAGGGGAGAAAGGCTATTGTCTTCATGTGTTTGAAAGTTAGTCATGGTGGGAGAGGGAGCCAGCTTGTGTGGGCATGGCTCCAAAGAAGAGAACAAGGAACAGAAGGTGAGTTTCAAAAGGAATCTCAGGAGAACCTCCTTCTATGAGGGAGTTGTCTAAGAAAAAAACGTCTATAGTTTGTTAAGATCTCTTGACCTGATTCTGTTTTCTTAGGGTTTGGTGTTTTGGTGATGTGTTTTTTAGTAAAAAGAAAAAAAAAATTACTTTTTTCTTTATCATTTAACCACAAAAGCAGACCACCCTCTCCTCGGGGCAAACAGTGAGTTCCCTGTCACTAGTAGTCTTCCAGTGGAGAATGGAAAACTCTTTGAGATACTGTAGAGGAGTATAAATCTCCAGGTAAAGGTTGACTCAGATGATCTCTAAGATTCTGTGATCTTGCTTAAATCACACCATTCTTTTTAACCCACAGGATCAGATTATAACCCCTATCCACAAGATAGATTTTGAGACTAAGGGTTATTGGGGTCCTCATAGTGAGAACAGAGTTTCCCAGTTACATTATGTTGTGACAGGAACTAAGCCCATTTCCTGCATATCTTACTTGCATATTTCAAGGATATCGAATTCCAGTGCTATGGGTGCTCTATACACCAATGCAGATCACCACTCTCTTGGTAAGAGGTGTGAGAAATGATTATTTCTCTCTTGTATTGATAACTGATTATTGAATCAGAACCAAGGTTTTTCCCCTTTTCTACTTCCTCATCCAGAAATCAGCTAGTGTGGGAAATCTCTCGAAAAGACTTACCCAGTCAGCATGACTGAGGTCTAATCAAAGACAGTAAAAGAAAATTCTAGGTTTGGGCTGACTGGTTCATTCCTGCTCATTGTGTTTGCTCAGACAGGTCTGGGAAAATGTGGATCATCCCTTTTATGAGACAGGTGATATGGAAATAGATAAGTTTCTTTGACTAAGGCTTGAGTGGTCTACCTAAGTACCCCTGTATCCTCTCATTATAATATTCACACTCTCATTAATTGTTAATCAGAGTTGATTGCCACCCTTGGGAATACTTGTTCTTACAAGGGCATATAAACCGTGAGCCTATCACCATGAAGGGTCTTTGGTCTAAGAAAAAGATGGCTAAATGACCATTATTTTATTAACAAACATGCCAGAGTTATTAATAAAATGATTAAATTACCCAGAAATTATGTCTTTTGAACTTTTAAATACCACACAGGAAATGACCTTCAAGATTCACTGTAAAGAAAACAAAATTGGAGAAACTAAGGTCATGTTCACATGACAACAAAACATCATAAGGAGAAATGACCTTAGTGAAGGACTCGTCCTTTAGATGGGAAAAAGTATTGCTCAGGGGCAAGGAGAAAAGATAACCCTTGAAAATCACTTTGAAATAGTGCTTGCTCTACTTCAAACCCAGTTCTCAGTATTTATTATGACAAAAAAAAATAAAGCTGAGGGCTACACCTTCTTGTGGGGATAGAATTATCAGAGCATCAACCATTAAAAATGATTTTTCCATGTATTTTTTTTCAAAGATGCATTGGGAGAAAGCATCTGGTGTTATCTATGACTCCAAACTTGAAAACCTGAAAGCTCCTGCATTGGCTCATTACACTCATTATCTGTCTTCATTTCCTGGCCTTTTTCAATGGTATCATTCACTATCTCCTTCTGGACTCCTGTTATTCTCTGCTTCATTAACTGCTAATGAGTTGAGATACAATACAACACGTCTTTTCTCGCTCTTCCTACACTTGTATTTATGAGGGCGTTGTCTAAGGAAAAAAATGTCTATAGTTTATTAAGATCTCTTGGTCTGATCCTATTTACTTAGGATTTGGAGTCTGGGTGATTTCTGGTAAAAAGAAAAAAATCAGTTTTATATTTTAAAAAGACTAGGGTTGTCTTTTAAAACAGTCTTCAAAGAACATCACTGACTTTACCAGCTTTCACACTTCCTAAATCTCACAGCCTGTGTGACCCTGGAAAAATTATGCAATCACTCTGGGCCTCAGTTTACTTTTCTGTAAAGTGGAAATAATAGCACCTACCCCCTAGGGTTGTTGTGATATTAAAATGAGATCACATAAAGTGCTTTGCAAACCTTAAAGTGTTATCTAAATGTCAGCCCTTAGTATGATTACCTTCTCCTGGACCTAGTACATTTCTGCCTTGCTCAAATGGACAGATGTGGGTTGGATACATTGGGACTTTCAGTAGAATGGGAACATTCTCCTTCAGTATGGATAACAACTTGGCTATCACTTGGGAATTAAGTCTTAGGGGTTTCCTGGGGCACTTAAGAAGTTAAATTAATGCCACATAGCATCAGAGGTGAGATGTGAACCAAGGTCTTCTATCTCCAAGTCAAGCACTCCATCCACTGTCAGGTTGCCATATTATTTGACAATTTGAGAGAAACTGCTTATTTCCTTAAACTCCAAATCTGCCCCCCTCCATGTACAGGTAGTATATGATATTTAACATACCTCTCAGACCCCACTTGATTCCATTCCTATATTCCCACACTGGGGTATATCTGTCATTGTTTCTTTGCAGCATTCACTTCCTTTCCCTAGAGTAGTGACAAGGCAATGTATGTTTCTTGACCAGGCCAATTTTTGCTTATTACTATATTTTGTTTTGATATCTATTTTGTTTCCCAAAAGGTTCCTCCTGTTCCCAAAGTCATCCCTTGTAATAAAGAATCTAAAAAGAGAAAAAAAGTAGTTCAGCACAATTAACCAACAAAGCAACAAAGTGTAACAGTACATGTACTTACCCACACCAGTAGTCCCCCACTTCTGTAGAGAAGGGAGTAAGATACACACATTAGGTGCTCAGTAAATATTTTTAAATAAAAAAAATAGATGAGTTTTATCTACCACATTTCCCCAATCTAGTAATGCTGTCAAAAATGAAGTAAAATTAGTTTGGCACAGTCTCTTCCTGATGAAGCCATAGCCTTTGTGGTCACCACTTCCTTTTTCTAAATGTTTTGTCTCTAATAGTACATTTTAGAATTTTACAGGGAATCAGAGTTAAGCTCACTGGCCTATAGATTACTGATTCCATCCTATTTTTTTTTTTTTTGAAAATCAGAACACATGCCCTTTTCCAATACTGTAGTATCTCTCCAATTTACCATTTTCTTTTTCTTTCCCTTCCTTCCTCTCTGTTAAGTGTGCATTTTTAGACACCTACTATGTGTCAGGCACTGTGATAAATGCTTTTAATTCAAAGAAAGGCAAAAGACAGTATGCTTTCAAGGAGCCCGCAATTTAATGAGGGAACCAGTTTGTAACCAACTATGCACAAGCAAGATAAATACAGGATAATTTGGAAATAATCTCCAGGGCAAGGTTCTACCATCCAGGGGCATGGAGAAAGGCTTCTTGAGGGAGGAGGGATTTGAAGGACTCTGGGGAAAGCAGGAGGCAGAGAGAAGGTGGGCTAGAATTCTAAGTATGGAACACAGGGAATTAAAATGCCCAGAGTTGGGAGATAAGGTGTCTTGTATAAGAATGGACTGTTGAGTACATGGCAGAGGAGAGTGGTGAATAATGTGTAAGAAGGTTGAAAAGATAGTAAAGGAAAAGGTTATGAAAGGTTTTAAGAGTGAACTTGATGATTTACTATTTGATTCTGGAAGTAATAGGGTATGACTGGAGGTAATAGGAAGTCTGTTGGATGGGGCATGGGTGGCATGGTCAGACCTGTACTTTTGGAAGATTACTTTGATAAGGGATGGGCTGGAGGGGCATGAGACTTGAGACAGGATCCTCACTAGCAGGCTATTGCTAGAGTCCAGGCATGAGATGACATGAGCTTGCCACAGGGTGGTACCAGTGTCAGAGGAGAGAACAGAGAATGTGTACCAGTGATGTTTTGAAAGTGGAATGAACAAGTCTTGCCAAATGATTGGATATAGGGGTTGAGAGAGAAGTTAAGGATGATGTCTAGGTTACAAACCTGGGTGACTTGGATGATGGTGGTGCCCTAGACAGTAATAGGGAAGTTAGGGGGAAGGGAAGGTCGGAGTGGGTATAATGAATTCAGTTTTGGACATGTTGAGTTTAGTATGTTGATGGGACAAACAGTTTTTTTTATGTCCAGTAGGTAGTTAGAGATGAAAGACTGGGGGTTAGGGCTGGATAAATATATCTGAGAATTGTGTATTTAAAATATGTTTCTTAAGCACCTTGAATGTGTCAAGCCCTGTGATAAGTGCTTTACAAATATTATCTAGAGATGATCATTGAATCCATGGGAGCCGATGAGATCACCAGCAGAATAGTAACAAAGAAGAAGAGAAGGTGGACCCAAGACAGACCCCTGGGGGACACCCAGAGTTAGCAGGCTGTATTGGTAATGGGATTTGGAGATGCCCCTGTATTGGCTTGGTTTTGGGTTGAATGTTAAAATCCAAAGCTTGTGAATCCCACTTGTGGGATGGACTTGTTGACGTGAAGAGAGAGGGCTGAACTGGGAGGAGCCATGAAATGGGAGAGAGGCCCAAGCCTAGAGAAGGCCAGAAGGACTTTGGGAGAGCTGTATCCAGTACTGTGGAGTCGAGTTGCTGAGAGAAAGATGGCTGAGAGCCCATTGGAGCTGCCCAGGACTTTTGAGAACTGCCACCCAGAACTGCCAAGAACTGAGGAGAACTGAGGAGGCATGGCTATGATGCCGGTATTTTGTCTGTTTTGATGTTGTTTTGCCAGATTCACCTGATGGTGAAGGACAGTGCTGCTGTTGTGGAGGTCCTGGAACCTAGCTGTTGGTTCAGAAACCCTGAAGGAGGATTTTCTTGTGGTACCTGCACAGAAATCCTGGAAGAGGGCCTTGATGATATTTTCAGGGGTTCTGGGACTGTTCTACAGGCAGAGAGTGACTTGATGAGGAAAATGGTTATGGCTTTGTTGAGCCTTGTCTCCCCAGGAACTGAGATTGCTGAGGGATTGCCCCAAGTGAAGATGAAAGAAGGCCCTTTCTTTGGGTATTCAATGCTGAGCTTAACTTTGTTGTAACTTAAGGGTGGATGGCCTTTTGTGCTCTCCTGCCCCTTTTGAGATTCAGGAGTGGGAAGCCTTTGAGTGATTGACCAAATGAATGTACTTTGTTTGTGGTTAGAAACTAATCTCCATTTGAGAAGAGACTTTTGACTGACTAAATGAATGTACTGTCTAGGGGTGGAGTAGTACCTGGATTGAATTGAGAACTTACTTGCTAAAGCAACAAGTTACACTGCATTTTGACTTTCTCTGTTCTGTGAATGTTTGCTGAATAAATGGGGTTTACTGTGCTGGTAATCCAAACCTTGGAAGTTGCCTTTGCTTGGCATTACACAGGCATGATTGGGAAGACTAAAGAGTGAACAGAGAAGTAGGAGGGGACCCAGAAGAGGACATTGTCCCAAGAACTTAGAGAAATGAATGTAGAAAGAAGAGAAGGCTCAGCAAAAGCTGCAAATACATTAGGAAGGAAGAAGAATGAGAAAAATATGTTATATTAAGCAATAAAGAGATAATAGGTAACTATGGAGGGAGCAGTTTTCATTGAGTGTTGAGTTTGGAAGCCAGAGTACAGTGGGTTGAGAAGAGATTGAGAGGAGAGGAAGTAGAGGCAATCACCGTAGACAGCTTTGTCAATGAGTTTAAAAACAAAAGAGGTGAGAGATACAGTGAGACAGCTAGTGTGGATGGATAGCTTAAGTTGTTTGGGGAGGCTGGGAAGGACCTGAACATGTTTGTAACCTGCAGGAAAATACGTGGTAGACAAGGAGAGAATAGTGATGATAGAATTGACATTCTGCTGGAGAAGAATAGGATTGAATTGGTTCATTTGGGCAAACTCAAGGGTTTGCCCAAGGCATTTGAGAGGTAGGAAATGAAGAGAAGAAGAGAAAAGGGAGCTCTCAATGAATGGTCTCATTTTTTCAGTGAAATATGACGCAAGGATCTCAACTAAGAAGGTGTGGGAGGGGGTAACCATGGAAGGTTTGAGGAGGGATGTGAAGAGGTTTGGAAAAATTGCTAGTGAGTGGGATAGTAGGGCAAGTAGGGAGATGTAAAAGGATGGCCTGACATGTTAAGGCCACAGTTGAGATTATATAACCTAAGTTTTTAGTGGACCTACCCCAAAGTTTCATGATTTTCTTCTGCTCCATTCAATAGCACACAAATAGGAACAAAGCCAGTGGATGGTGGGAGTAATCACAACTTCAGCCTTGACAAGACAAGAGTAGTGATAGAGTAAGGGACCTGAGAGAAGAGTTTCTTACAGAGTTGAACTGGTTCACCAATTGGGCCATTATGTGGAAGAAGCAATATTTTAAGTGCAGGTGTGATGGTCTAGGAAAGCACTTGGGGATTGCTGGATCAGAGGTCATGGTGAGGATAAAAAACAGGGTGAGGGGTTCAATTTAGAGAGAGAGGTGGAATCACACCTAATTATGGTCAGATAAAGATAATTCAGAGTTCACAAACGTGGAAGAGAAGTATTTGTGGGTGATGGCAAGATCAAGTGTGGGGCCATCTCGGTGTGTGGCTGAGGTTGGGTAAGATTGCAGTGAAGGTATATGTTGAGCAACTAAGAAGTTAGTATGTTTGAAGGAGTATCAATGTCTGGTGAAATCAAATGTTTATGGGAGCAGGAGTTGGGGGCAAGATTGTGAGCCATGAACTTACCTTATTGAGGAAGGATAGGCTATGTCCTGAGGTTCCATAGATAATAGCTACCAGAATCTTAATCAGGTGATAAATGTGGAATAAATGAACCTTAAAGGAGACAAGGTCATTGAGTGTTGGCAAAAAAGGAAGAGTCTGGAAGTGGCAATGGGGAGCAAGGAGTATTGGGATGCCTCAACAACAATCAAAGAGTGGGAGAGAAGGTATGAATGAATGTAACTGGTGCTGGAAAGGGTGGCCAGGGAAATTGTATCATCAAGAGAGAGCCAGGTCTGAGTATAGGAATATGGAACGAGAAAGTAAAAGGTTTATAATAGAAAGCAAGTCAACCAGTAAACATTTATTAATGTTTATTGTGTGCCAGGTACTGTGTTAAGTCCTGAGGATTCCAAGAAAGGCAGAAAAGAGTCCCTGCCCTCAAGGAGCTTCATATCTAAAGGGAGAAGACAACATACAAAAGAATGTTGAAAACCAAGGGAGGAGGGAGGGGTTATCATGGTGGGAGAGGTCCAGAGGAGTTCTGACAGTGGGAAAGGAAGAGAACGTGAGACTGGGCCTCTACTTAAATGAAGATTATGATTTCAGATCTATACCTTATGATCAAAGGAAGGAGGGCCCCACAGGCCCCAGGAGACCCTACTGATTGAGGGTAAGTTTCAGATCTGAAGTGATCCTTCAGAATGAAGAGGTTCCCTGGGCATGGTGGAGAAGTCCAAAGGAGGGCAGCCAGATGGGAAATGAAAACAAAATTGTTACCTGTGGAACAGACGTTCCAGAAGGGCCAGTAGAAGTTTGAATTAGAGTCTGGGATTGAATTAGGATTTGTCTCAATGTTTGCAGAATTTAAGGAGAGGCCACAAATGGGAAGCCATTGGATCAAAGCCATGGTAACTCTTAGTTCGATACCTGTCATTTCTCTGTCTTCCTCATCAGGTTCTCCCCTGATTTATTATCCTATTCCTTCTGTCTAGCACCAGATCACTCCAGCAGACCAGGGCTATTCAACCTCTTTCCATGATTTGCTCTCAGATCTTTACATTGAACCAAATCAGTTTGCTCATGATTTTGCTTTTTTTTAAAAAATTGGGTTATGTTTAAAGTCCAAGTCCTCATTAATATTCACAACAAGAAGAGTCAGGAAAATGCACCAATTGTACTTCAGCTCACAGGTCTCTTATCCAGTTCACTTTTAAAGAAAGGCTTGTAGCCTTGATTAGGGCTGGGAGGGGGAGAAAGGATAGTGTGCAGCTCTGGGGCTCACCTGGCATGCAAATGGAGCTCTTGCTGCCTATTGGGACACCTGGGAATCATACTTATCAAACATTATCAAACTTATCGAACAATCAAAAGAGATTGTTTCTTGCTGAAAGAATTTTCCATTTCTTAGTTAGACCCTATTCAAGATTCAAAGGATTAGTCATTCTGTATATACATGTCCCAAAAGTCATAGTGCAGTTTTCAGTTTTAATAGCTTATATTAAGCTGTGTGGATGTGTTCTTTCTCCTGGTAGAAGATGCAGGTTCCTGGAGAAAATGTAAGTGGTTTCATCCTTTCTCCTGGTAACCCTAGCACAGTGCTTGGCACATGATGGGTGCTTAATAAATGCCTGCTTGCTTGAAATATATGAAGAAACAACCAATGTTCCACACCATATTCCTGATTGAACTGTATACTGTGTTTCCTTTTTCTTATTTATTATGAATACATGATACTATCTCTGCACTATTTCCAGCCTTGTCTTATGTTAGCAAAGCCAGTCTGTTGTCCCTCTAATTATATAATCTCTCCATTTATTCTCTCATTCATTTATTCATTCTTCTTTACTCATTTCTATAGGTCTTTGTCTTCTGTATCATGGAAACTTCTTCACCCTGGAATCTCACTGCATTCCTGGGCTGCTTCTCACATTGGCGGTACCCTCTGTTCCTAAGGCCTCTTCCTCTGGTTGTGTGGTTCCTCCTAGAACCTCCATTTTAAGGATGAGACCCAGGCCAACCAAGTCTTTGTTCCTCTCAGTGTCACCAGGAGACTACTGTTGCTAAAGAGATGGGCTGTTGTTTCATAGAGAAGCTTAGGGTATTTCCTCTTCAGCCTCCAGTCATCTCCACAGGACTTGAGTTCATCTTCTCCGCCTACTCCCCTTGCTTTTCAGCTATCTTTTATGGGTTGTCTTCTCCCATTAAAATACAACCTCCTTGAGAACAGGGACTACGTTTCTTTCTGTTTGTATCTGTATTCTCAGTACTTAGTACTATGCCTGACTCATAGAAAATTTTTATAAATGTTGTTGACAGATTGATTCACTTATTCAGCAAATGTTTATTGTGTCTAGATCCTTGTGCTAGGAGCTGGGAAGGATGCAGAATTTCAGTAAGAGAAGATCTTTCCCTCCGTAGATCTGACAGTTCACTAGGAGTGTCTAGTTTGGTGTGAGTATAAGAAGGGAGGAGTCAAGGATGCCTCCAAAGTTCTAAACATGGGGGCTATAAATAAATGATTGACAGAAATGAAAAAGTCAGGGGAAAGTTGGCAAGATCCAGACATAGGTAAGTAACTATGTACCAGAGAGGTGCAGAAGCAATTTCTCCATGAAGAGCCAGGGGAAAGATCATTACCAACTGAGAGGAGGAAGGAAGGCTTTATGCAAGAGGTCCCATTTGAATTGGGTATTAAAACATGTGTACTGGAAAGGACAGTTCATGCATGGGAGCACAGAACATGGTTGGAAGGCAAAGAGTGAATAGTCTAGTTTGTAGAGTATTAGGGATGAGATAATTAAGTCTGGAGAGGTGGGTGGCACCCTATTATAGAAGGCCTTGAATGTCAGGAATAGAATTTTAATTTTGCCCAGGAGAAAATAGAGAATCACTAATAATTTTTGAGCGAAGGAGCAGTATCACAAAGACTTATGCCTATTTCAATTTCTTGATGGATCCATGATCTCATTGGTGTGGGTACTCCCTTTATTGTTTTAAATTCCATTTCGTCACTTATGGTTCCTTTCTATGTTTACATTTTATTTTTGGATGGATCCATTGATATTAACATGAGTACTTCTTCCAGTGGTACAAATCACCACACAGAAGGGTGCCTTCTTATTTTGTGCAACTTATGGCCATGTCTTCTAGTATATCTTCCATGAGGGGAGGGAAGAAAAGGGATCCAAATTTGAAGAGACTTTCCTCTCTTGTTATAACATAGATACTGATGGAAACAGAGTGCTGTTCATTAGTCATCCCTCTGTATTTTCGTGTGACCAATCCATTTCCTTTTCTGATCATATTTCTCTGGATCATATCTTTTATGTTTATACCACATTTAGTTGTTTATTTATTTTTTAGTCTCATCTGACTCTTTGTGACCACTTTTTGGGGTCATCTTGGTAAAGAGTCTAGAGTAGTCTGTCGTTTCCTTCTCCAGCTCCTTTTACAGGTGAGGAAATCAGGGCAAACAGAGTTAAGTGACTTTCCCAGGGTCACACAGCTAGCATGTGTTTGAGACTGGATTTGTACTCAGGTCTTCCTGACTTCAGGCCTGACACTCTATCTACTGTACCACCTAGCTTTCCATATATACCACATCTTATACCAAAATCATTAGAGGAGATATCAAGTCATTAGGTGACCTATAACTAAATTGCTTCAGAAACCATGGCATCCCATGACCTGCAGCTACAAAACATTACAAGAAGACTTTTGATGTGAAAAAAAACGATGAGCTACTATTTCAGAGGGAATCCAGAGGTAATTTAAAACACCAGGTAAATTCACTAGTACAATTCACCTCACTCTCCTCTTCCTGTTCAATTCCAGACCCCATTCCACTGATTGTTCATGAGTGGTATCCATGCAAGATATAGCTAACTGAAGAGGGCAACCCTGAAAGTATAGTTTCCCCAAGTTTTAGCAAAGCTTTTGGTAAAGTATCTCAAAATCTTGTTGTAGAGAAGATAGAGAGATGTGGCTAAGATGATAATATATATTTGTAGATTTAAAACTGCTTGAGTGGCTGTACTCAGAGTTGTCATTAGAAGTTTAATGCCAACTTGTCAGAAGGTCTTCAGTAAAGTACCACAGGGATCTGGGCCATTTAACATTTTTGTCAGTGCTTGAATAAATGCACAGATATCATGCTTCTGAAATTTCCAGATGGTGCATAGCTGAGAAGGATATCTAACACACTGGATGGCAGACAGGACCCAGAAAGATCTTGACAGAGTACAACACTGGTGTGGATCTAATAAATCAAAATCCAGTAGTTAGCAATGTAAAATTGTATACTCAGGTTCCAAAAGCCACATTCAGAAACATGGTTATATAGCTGTTTATCTGGGTTTTAGTAGGCTACAAACTCAGAATGGCTCAGCAATGTGATATGGTAGCCCAAAAAGTGAATGTGATTTTGGACTGTATTAAGAGAGAAATAGCTATGATGAGAAAGCAGACTTCAGAAAAAAAAAAACCTGGAAAGATTTGAATGAACTGATGCCGAGTGAAGTGAGCAGAACCAGGAGAACACTGTACATTGTAACAGCTATAATGTGAGATGACTAACTTTGACAGACTTATGTCTTCTTAGCAATGCAAGGATCTAAGACAACTCCAAAGGACTCATGATGGAAAATGCTGTCCACATCCAGAAAAAACAAAACAAAACTATGGAATATGAATGCAGATTGAAGCATATTATTTGCTGTCTTTCTTTTTTCTTTTTTTTTCTTTGTTTCTTTTTCTCATTGATTTCTCCCTTTGGTTCTAATTCTTCTTTACAACATGAATAACGTGAAAATAGGTTCAATGTGAATGTATATGTAGAACCTATATCAAATTACATGACGTCTTGGGGTGGGGGGGAGAGGAGAGGTAGGGAGAAAATTTGGAACTCAGAATCTTATGGAAGTGAATGCTGGAAACTAAAAATTATTTTTAAGTGGGAGGAAAAAGAGAGGAATAGCTTCCTGAAATAATCATCTCATTTTTCTCTGTTCCCTTCAGAGCTCATCTAGAGAACTGTGTTCAGGTGTAGGTTCCACAATTTAAGAAGGACATTGATAATTCAGAGAGAGTTCAGGGATAGACAACCAGGATGGGAAAGTGACTTGGGTCTATGCCTTACATGGATCAGTTGAAAGAACTAGGAATATTTAGCCTAGAGAAGAGAAGACTTGAGGGTTATGATAGCCATCTTATATCTTGTAGAAGAGGGATTATATGTGTTCCCTTTGATTCCAGAGAACAGAATCCAGAACAGTGGGTGAATGAATGAGCAACTGAAAAACAATAAGGTTTTATTAAGGTCTTACTATATGCCAAACATCGTACTGAACTTAGAAGATACATCGTTTTTAAATAACACAGTCTTAGCTCGTAAAGAGTTCATACTATTTGAGAAGAGAGGGTGACAACATATAAAAGAACAATTTCAAGGTGGATGAAAAAGTCAAGAAGTCCCAATGGCA
Organism: Pseudochirops cupreus; assembly: GCA_028627135.1. NCBI lineage: Eukaryota > Metazoa > Chordata > Mammalia > Diprotodontia > Pseudocheiridae > Pseudochirops > Pseudochirops cupreus. Next base: position 46,315,583 of record CM053582.1, on the reverse strand, counting down.
AGGCCCACAGGGCCTCTAAGGTACATCACTAGGTTAGATGGTAGTTTCAAGGTCCTTTACCTCACTGGAAGAGTTGGTGACTACTATTCCAGTCAAGCGGCGTGACCACTGAAACATTCTACATGTGTTCTGGGTGGCCTGGAGCTAGGAGAAGGAGAGAAAGAAAGGCAAAGAAGGAAAGATGCCCTTGGTGATGATGGATCTTTCCATTGTTGTACCATTCTGCAGAGATGGAAGTTGTAAACAGGCAAATATAGGTTTGAGGACAGAGAAAGCTTCCTAACAATGAGAATTGTCCAGAAGTGGAGTGGGCTGCCTCAAGATGTGATGAGTTCCCCTTTTATGGAAGTCTTTTAAGCAGAGGTGGAATGACCACTTTCAGAAATGTGGGAGATTTCCTCTTCAGTGTTAGGCCAGTCTCTTTATAGTGATGACGGGGATTATTTAGGAGTCTCCAGAATGTGCTTGGGTTTCATGTAATCAGGCGAATAAAATCTCCACATAGGGGCACCTAGAAGACACCAGATATAGGAAATCTCTCTTTTATTTAGATTCTTTGCTGGAAACCCTCCTTGGCAATAAGAAGTTCCTTTGGGAACATGGATCCCCCTGTTTTATACTGGGTTTTCTGGTAATAAAAGAACTTTTAAAACTTGTATACTTAAAACTTTTCATTATTGAGTGAAAGAAATTTAAACTTCCTATTGTGTCTTTGAAGGAATCTTTTATGGGTTTACCATGTGCATGAGAAACATCTTGTTGGAGGAATACTTTTACAATGGTGATTTGTTCCCCTGAATCAAGTGTGTTTTTTAAGTCACCAAACAGTCAGAACTCTGGGATATTCATGTTCATAGCTATGCGGAAGGAAACTTGCTCTTATACAATGGATTATGGCAGAAAGAAAACAAAAATAAGACTTGTTGGGACACAGTTGCAAGAGTCAGTCATTGACATTTATGGAGTGCTTGCTGTGTGCTGGGAATACAAATATGAAAGAGAAAGATAGATTCTGCCCTCAAGGAGCTTACAAGCTAATGTGGGAATACATTACGAAAAAGGAAGCTGAAAAGGTACAGAGAAATGATAAACATGTCCTAAGGAGTGCAACCCTATGGAACACACAGAGATTGCTAGCCTGAGCCCCCTCCTTACATTGGTTGAGAGGAGCTTTCTCTAGAAGCAGCTCGATACACTGAAGAGTGTGCTAGGCTTGCATTCAGGAGAATTAGACTTAATGCCCACTTTGGGTACATATGGTGTGCCTATGCTCTGGGCAAATCATATCTCTCTGAATATCAGTTCTGCCATTTGTCAAGTGGGAATAATAATAGCATCTGCCCCAAGGGATTGCTATGAGGATCAAATGAGTTAACATATGTCAAGTGCTTCACAAATCTTGAAGTCTCCATTCTCGCTGTTTGCTAGAGTCAGAATCTCCTAGCAAGCAGATCATTCTTGCATGTTGGTATTTTAGTCAAATAACAGTGAAACCATGGCAGTTGCATTAACAAAAGAGAGACTCCTGAGGTTCAGGGAATTTTCTATCTTCCCTGTGTCTTACACATAGTATGCGCTTAATAAAATTTGGTTAAATTAAATTGAATTCAAAAATCCCTCTCCAAAGCTGACAGTTTTACTTCCCATCCCTACCACTCTTTCCCCCGCACATTTGAGGTTATCTTTCTATGATCAGAAAGACAACTTTAGAATATATGCAGATCTTTACAGACCACGTTAATGAGATGTGTTGATTTCTCTTTGCATTTGGTGCTTGGTGATCTGTGTTTGCTATTTTAACAAAGTGCTTCAGTTAATTCCATTGCTTGATGCATAGACAAGTGAAAATGGGAAAGTTGAAATCCATGGATTTTTAAAAATAATATGTTTGTTAAAGTCTGAAAGTGTGGTGATGTTGTTTCTCGCCCCTCCTGAACAATATCAGTTATCTACACATCTAGCAAAGGAATAGGGTAGGAAAGGCTTGGAGTCAAACAATTAAGCACCATTTTGTAATACTAAGAGAAACTAGTGATGGGATTGTAAAGTTCTAGACTAGAGAAACATCCTACTTAGAACCAGGTGTGGTAGCTCTGTTATAAATGAATTTTTTTCTAGGATACATCAGTGCTTCTATGGGAGGGGGGAAGAGGGGCAGTGGGCAGGGATTCCAGGGGTCCTCCATGAGCTTCAAGGGTCTTTATATGCTGATAGCTTTACTTCTGGGCCATTTTACCAGCTAAGGTTTGTAAGTTCCCCCAGAGGGCTCCAAGACAAATCTGGTAGGGTTTCCAAAGCTGATCCATGGAGGTGCCCTCATATTGGCTATACCTGGGAAGCCTTTTGGAAGACCTGACTCTGAAGGCTCCAGGTTAGTCAGTCAACAAGCTTTTATTAAATGTGGGCACTGTGCTAAGAGCAGGGGATCCAAAGAAAGGAAAAAAAAAACAGTTTCTATTCTCAAGATGCTTACACTGTAATGCAAGAGGCAACCTGCAAACCACTGAGTACAGACTATCTAGAGTATAAATTAGAGATAATCAACAGAGGAAGGGCACTGAAGGCCATGCCATCCTGAATGCAGTACTTCAGGGGACATTCTAGACATTTTCCTGCATTGTTTTGAGTGTTTACAGAGTCACAAACACAAGTTTGGTCCAGAACTCAAGCCTTAAGAAAATAGAATACTCTGTTTATGAAATAAGTACTTTAAAAATAAAAAAGCAAGCAATGTAATCTAATCCTAATCTAAAATACTGTGGCCATCCCTGTAAGCACTGGTTAACCCTTTGTCAAAATGCTTATTTGCCTGAGTCCTAGTCTAATATTGTTTTATAATTGTTGATTTTTTTCTTTTGTTTTTTTAATTAAAATAAATTTTATTGATATCTTCTGTTTTAACATCTGCTATATTTCCCAGTGCATGTTTCTTCCTACATCCCCTCCCAGAGAGCTTATAATAAAGAATTTTTGTAAATAAAAAAAAAAGATTCTTGTCAAGCTATCCACAATATTCAAGAAGTCACATATTACATGCAGTATTCCACACCCATAGTCTCCTGTCTCTACAACTTAGCAAAGAGAAGTCCCTTTTCATACCTCTTCTTTGGAGCCAAGCTTGATCATTAACATTTCATAGTTTTGGTTTTGATTTTTTTGTTTCTGCTGTTCTTTCCATTTACTTTGGTTAAATACCAGTGGGTATATTGCTTTCTTGGTTCCTTAATTTCACTTTATATTAGTTCATGTAAGTTTTTCCATGCTTATCTGCATTGATCATATTCTTAGTTTCTTGACACAATAATGTTCCATTATATTCATGTGCTACAACTTTATTCCCAACTGATGTACATCTACTTGTTTCTGATTCTTTGTTACTATAATCGTTTTATTTTACATATTTTGGTGTATGTGGGCTCTTTTCTTTCTGCCTCTGACCTCCTTGGGGTATATGCCTAGCAGTGAGACTGCTGGGTCAAAGGATATTGACATTTCAGTCACTTTCGTTACATAATTCCAAATGACTTTCCAGAATGGTTTGAGCATTTGAGAGCTACACTAGCAATGCCTTAGTGTGCCTGTCTTCCCACAGTAGCTCCAACATTGACTCTCCTCCTCTTTTGTCATCTTTGCCATTATGCCATGTCAAGTAAAACTGTGGGTTGTTCTAATTTGTATTTTAGTGATTTGGTTGTTTACAATTGATAGTTCTTAATTTTGGAACTATTTGTTTATGTCTTTTGACCAGTAATTGTGGAATTGTTTTGTAGCCCTTCTTAGCCTGTGTTATATATTTATAAATTTGTAAATATGCTACATGCATCTGGAGAGGAAGATACGGAGCACATCCTGAGACCATGAGGACAGTCTGTGCTGGGGAGGGATATGTGGAAGGGCAGGAGATGTTCTTAGGATGAGGGAAGAAGAGATAATAATGCTTTACTTGAATTTTGTGCCCATCCATTTTAATATACTTATTCATTATTACATTTGTTCCAGAAAAAAAATATGATTGAATTGGTTTGTGCAAAAACCTTATGACTCTAAATTAGAGACATATTGCTAATCTGCAACCAGGGAAGGAGTTTTCATACTGAGAATTCCCTTCCCTGATGAAGTCATAAATATATAGGTGGTACAGTAGATACGAGCACTGGACCTAGAGTCAGAAAAACCTGAGTTCAAATCCAGCCTCAGACATTAGCTGTGTGACCCTGGGCAAGTCATTTGACCTCTGTTTGCACCAGTTTCTTCATCTGTAAAATTGAGATAATAATAGTGCCTGCCTCCCAGGGTTGCTGGGAGGAACAAATGGGATCATACTTGTAAAGTTCTTAGCGCAATACCTGGAAATAAATGTTCCTATTGTTATAATTATATTCCCTACCTAACAAAATCATTCTTATGTATGTATGTTTATGATGTATGCATGCATATGTATACTTGTATGTGTATATATATATTTGTGTGTATATTTATACATGTGTATATATTATGTATACATACACATGTGTATAAACATACACATATTTAGAAGAGCTGTGATTTAATTAACATAAGGATTTCCAGGTAAGAAAACCCCACCAATGCAGATCATCAAATACTTTGCAACTTAGAATCTTAGAGCCTTGCCTGGGAGCACTGGGAGTTTTAGTGACCTGCCCAAGGTCATACAGAATGTGTCAGAGGGTCTTCCTTACTATAAGACCAGCTCTCTACCCACTTGTCTACCCTGCCTTTCATCCAGGAAGGCTAATTAGATGAAACATGTTCAAAACAAAATTTATTGTCTCACCCTACCACCACCATGAAATCCTTCCCTTTCCCTAATGTCTTTGTTTTTATGAAGAGCCCCGCCATCTTTTTAGTCACCTATATTCATAACCTTAAAGTCATGCCTTTGTTGTTGTTGTTTTTTAACATTTATTTTATTTTTGTTACATTTGAATTCCAAGCAGTTTCCTTCCCTCCCTCCCAACATCTCCCTAGAGAAGGCCAACAATTGATGCAGATGTATGTGTGTGTGTGTGTAACTCTGCAGTCCATGGCCCCACATGTCACTTCTTCCCCTGGAGGTGGACAACATCTTCCTTTGCAGGTCCTTTGCAGTTGGTTTGACTATTCCTATAACTTGGAACAGCTTCATCATTCACGTTTGCTCTCCTGGAAGTTATCTTTAACTCTTCCCTTCCTCTTATACTTCAATCTATTTGGATGCCACATCCTATCAATTCTCTCAACATCTCTTGTATATAAATCCTTTTCTCCACTCACATGGCCACCATTCTAGCTCAGTGTCCTTTGCCTGCACTATTCCAGTTGCTTTTTCATTGGTTTCCCCCTTCTTTCCTTTCCTCCTCTTAAATTCATCCTCCACAGAATAAATATTCCTAAAGCAAAGATGTGACCATGTCACTTCCTTCCTCAGGAAGTTTCAGTGGCTCCCCTGTTGTTGCTAGGATACAATGCAGACTCTTCTTTCTGGCATTTAAAAGCCTTCACAATATGGCCCCAATCTACCATTCTGAATGGATGACCCAGTACTCCTTCATTTGCTGTACCCTGGAGCCATGATTGACAAAACTGCCATATTTATCTATGTTTTATATTCATCTGTGTGTGCATATTATTATTATCTATCTGTAGAATGGAAGCTTCATACAGCAACACGTATTTCTGTTTTTGTCTTTGTATATTTAGTATACTTTGTATACTACCACTGTGTGGTAGCACACAGTAGGCAGTCAGTCGGTGCTCACTGAGCTTAATTTAGCCTTTACAGAGCTCTGTCCTCACAAAAACTCTGAGATAACATCATATCTTCACCCCCATTTTGCATAGGAGGGGAACGAAGGCCAGTTCATTGGATTCTGTGTGCATTGGTCTTGTCTGTATGTCCCATTTCTTCTTGCCCCAAACTCCATGGCATTGCAGATATCCCTGTGGGTGTTGTCTTTTTTCAAGTTCTGATTCACTGATTCTTGAATTAGGAAGAAAAATGACATTTCTTGGCACAATCCCCAAGGAAGAATTCTCTAGACCAGCTGTTCGTTACCCACATTAGAAGTTGCTCTAGTAGCTCCCTGAATAGAAGGATCTCAGAAGATATAAGCAGGTGATGAAACAATCATATATGCCTATAAGTATTCCCAAAGCATGCACCGATTTGCAGGTCCGCGGCCTCCATACCCTCAGTAGCCATCTATGTTATAGCAGCCCCAAATGGGAGCTCTACAAGGCTGAGATCTGCACTCATTGTTGTTAGGATGATGTTGTAAGGGGCTAGTTGTTTTCAAGTCTCACATTTTTTCTGCTGGTTAAATTTTAAATCTTATCATTGATCCTCATTCCCAGGGAGCCAAAAAGCATTTCAGGTTGCTGGTCTTTGACTTTTTATGTGAATGCAAATTTGCTAAATGATAGAATTTTAGATCTGGAGACGCTCTAGGAAATCATCAAGTATAAACATGATTTTTCTAGAGAAGGCCCCATTAGCAAGGACTTGCCTGTGGTCATACAGACAGCAAGTGACAAAGCTAGGGCTCAAACCCACACACTTTGACCTCCAAGTTCCTTTCCTTTTTATAACAATAATGCAGTCTAAAAGGAAAACTTAAGGGAAAATGAGTTTGGCACTCTGGAAAGCAGCTAAATGATGCAGTGGGGAGAGCACTCAATTTCAAATCAGGAAGTACTGAGTTCAAATGTGGCCTCAGTTGTATGACCCTGGGCAAATCACTAAATCAGTCTCTCCCTTAGCTTCCTCAACTACAAAACAGGGCCAGTAATAGCATCTACTCTGCAGGTTTGTGGTGAGGATCAAATGATATAATATTTGGAAAATGCTTAGCCCAGTATCTGATAGATAGTAGGTGCAATTTAAATGTGTACTCCCTTCCTCCTTCCCACTCCTCCAGAAAAGGATGACATTTAGTGGCGTGAGGACATTAATTTGGAAAAGAATATTCAGTAACTTTCTCAGATACCTCCTGACTTTTAAAATGAAAGTTACTGTGAATGCTGTCTTAATTTCCCTTATCAATATATCTCTTTGCCTTTGAGCAATTCCAGTTGGTGAAACAAAATGTTACCCAAATGCACTTCGAGATCTGTTAGGCCCTGCCTCATGTTATTCCCTGCAGTATTGTGGAAAGAACATTGACCTTGGTATTAGAAGAGACTAGAATTCAAATCCCACCTTTGACACCAACTGTATGTGCTTGGGCAAGTCCCATCAGCTCGATGAACTTCAGTTTCCTCATCTGCAAAAATGAATACTTCATTGGATGGTTGAGAAGGTCAAATAAGGTCATGAATGGCAATAGATTTTCTTGAATAAGGATAAATGTAAAGGATTACACACAGATGATCAGTAGATAGAGTACAAGAAAGGTGTATGACTGAGCGACAGTTATTTTTTTTAAAAAGATCTGCAAGTTTTAGTGAACTCCAAGCGTGACACAAAGCATTGATGATATAGCTCATTCCTTCAAGGGATCTCATCAACATGAATACTCACTCTCCTTTCGTAGATTGTAATCTACCCAAATCTTCCCCTCTTGTGCTTTTTTTGCCTGTGTCTTTCTAGAAACCCTTGAGAGAGGAAGGATCTGACATGCTGGAGGCCTTCAATGAACCTTTGACATTTCATGGATGAGCAGACCTGTTGGGCACCTCGACTCTGAAGTTTGAATGAAAAGAGACACCTCGAGTCCATCTAATAGGTAAATGGAGGCTGTTTTTTTGTTTATTTAGGGAAGGATTTTCAGAGAAGGAAAATAGTGTTCATTTGTGATTCCTGTGTCCATGTTGGTCATGTTGATGGGCTTAGGTGAGAAACCAAAGAGAGGGAGATGCTCCAAACCTGCAAGGGCTGGTTGTTTTGGACTTGGGTATTGAGAGGTCATATCAGTGCCCTGAGCCTTAGTCACTTGGGCCAATTAAATCTGCAGGCAAAACTCAGTATTTTTTTTTAAAAGAAGAACAAGCCTGACCTGTATAGGGGTGGGGCCTTCGTATGCCACTCTCACTACATTAGTGCAATAGTAAGGCCTTGACTCATTCACAGCTCAAGGAGTCCTTGTCAGATTGAATTGAACTCATGGTATTATGGACTCTGTCTTGTTTAATGTGGTTTGATCTGTGAAGTTTCCTTTGTAAAGATTTCTCTCTCCTTTTAGAAGCTGTTCTTTTACTCTGTGTGGTAGACACATTTCTTTCCATTTTGAAGTAGTGATGAAGGGAAACTGGGCTTAGACCTAACTGTTCATTCAGCTGTCTCACCATGAGTTCTGAAAAGTGCTTTACAAACCATGAAGCAAAGCACTGTCCAAATGTCATTGTCACTGAGAGACAGAAGAATGTGTTCAAATGAGAAGCATCAGGAATAACAATAGCTGAGATTTTATAGCATCTCCCGATTTGCCGAGAACTTTTCACACATTATGTCATTTGGTCCTCTCAACAACCACGTGAAAGAAATCCTGTTGTTATCTTGATTTTATGGATGGGCAGTCTGAGGTTCACAGAGGTTAGATCAATAACTTGCTCGTGATAACACAGCTAAGTGTCCAAATTGGGATTCCAGCTCAGAGCTGTCCTCCAGACTCTCCATTAAACCAAGAAAATTTGGAGAAAACCCATTATTTTGGTTAAGATCATCTCACAACATAATCATTCTGTAAAGTTGTACAGTCACAATTTTAGAAAGTAAATGTGCAGCAATATTTATATTCATATTTCTGTATCCTTCTTTCTGAAATTTATCATTGCTTGTATGTGTATTTACATGAAATTCTGTAATTTCAAAAATGCCCCATAATTGATGATGGAACTTCAAGTTGAACATAAAGTGGCTTGGGAAAAAGACTGGACTTAATTGCAATGTAATGTACAATGTCTCTTAGAACAAATCCCAATTCTTTCTGCATTATGGTGGAAAAATTCCTATGGTTTTCCAGATACAGTCAGGCATCTCTCTCATTACACCTCACATCCTGACCTGATCAGTCTGTTCCTTTCCATGTTCTTCCATAATTCTAGGAGACATTTTAATTTTTAGTGAGCCATAAACTCCACATACTTGAAGTCATTGTCTCACAAGGCAGTAAACAACTTAAATATCATATTCAGAAGGTCGGATGTTCTGGTTTTACCCCTCAGAAAATGTTTTCTCCATTCACGATGACCTTTAATGGGGAATAATTAGGAAGGCGTACTAACTGTCACATCACAAACCACCTACACACTGCCTTTTCAAAACAACAGATGCCAAGAAATGAAGATTTGCCAAATGTGAAATTACATATGATTTCAGAGTGGCCCCAGATTTATAGCAGATGAGGAAGTTTCTCCATTCTCATATAGAGAGGCAACTTGGATTATAGTATGTAGAGCACTGGACTTGGACAGTCCATACCAACTATGTGACCCTAGACAAGTCACTTAACGTCTGTGAACTTCAGTGTTATCTTTTGTAAAATAGGAATTACTCTACCTGCAGGGCCTGCCTAGCACAAAGGACTGCTCTAAGGCTCCAACGCTTTATGTAAAGCGTTTTGTTACTTGTAAAGGCTGTGCACATAGTAGGGACTACATTAGAGCATTAAAGAAATACCAGTTATCATCATCATCATTATTCTTTGGAATATGTGTAGCATTCTATTTTACTTCATGTTCTTTTCCTGGGCAAGCTTGCACATCTGGGAATATTTGTTCTCATCAGAAGAGTGATCCTTAAACAAATAAGAAAATCAAAAGTTTTCCTCTTGAAGGAAAAAAAACCCTTCTTTTTAAGGTGACATTTCCCAGAAGACAGTGCAGTGACTGTTCAAACAATGCTAGTTATACTGTACTTGGAGAAACCTGATTGCAGTTGACAGGAAGATTACTGGTCTCTTCAGCTATTATTACCAGGCTTCTCATCTTTAGGCTCTGTGAAAATATCAATGTTTCACCTTCATCATTGATGAATTTGCATTAGCATATTTGTGTTGAAGACAAGCTTATTGAACAAGACCCATGGCCAGGCCAAAAGCTACATTTTTCCACACTAAAGCCCTTTAATTTCTAAACGCAGTTTGTGGCATACTTTTTTCCCCTTTGGATTCCAGGGGATTTTTCTTTTTGTATCTTCTAGCATATATCCATGAATCTTGGCTCCTCCACTCACAGTCTCACAGCTGCTTCATCCAAATACCCAAGTGAGTTTGGAACTTCGAGGAAATCTTTCATGGAGAGTAAAAACTTTAGAATTTTTTTCCCCTGGGAGAGAACCAGTCCAATTCAAGATACTTGAAGATAAGTAGGAATACTGGTGTTTGGATTCTATTCTCTTCTTTGCTGTAGAACCTGATGAATTCAAGACTGACTTGATGGCCTTGAAGATATAGAAAACACACACACACACACACACACACACACACACACACACACACACACCACCCCAGAAAAAAACTGATTATGAGTCATAAGTTTAGATAAAAGTGGAAAAAAGCTCAATGTGTTATTGAAAGTCCCTTGAGGTCAGAGAATGTTTTGGTTTGTTTTTCATATTCTTGGCACTGTTGACAGTGCCTGTCACATAGTAGGAACTTCATAAATGCCACTACAGTTGACACGAATTGAGCTGCATGTGGTCCTTGTTGCCATCAGGCACTGGACTTGATTTCAGTGAACCCAGTAAATAAGAGAACATAGCAAAGAATTGAAAGATAGTTTCCAAAGGCTAGTGAAGGTCAAAGCCAGCTCCCTCTAATCATTGGCTCCTTTAAAGGTTGAGATAATTAGGGAACCTGCAGACAGAACTTGAATCTCTGTTGGATACTCAATATCAAGCTTCCTTCCTAACATTGCACCCATTCCCTAACCTCTCAGGGCCTCACTCTTCTTCTTTGCATTTTTTTATTTGAGAGAAATATACTCTGCTTGAACAAGTATCTTAACTATTTTTCCTAAATGGAAAGTAAGAGATATTGCATTGGGTGACCCAAACCAATCAATGAAATTTCATAGGATTTTTAGACCTCTTCCCTCTCCTGTCCCATTTCATGGATTGTATTTTAAAATAGCATTTTCAGCCATCCTGACACTGGAGAGCAAAATATAATGTCAGAAAACATATTCTTTTAATTAAGAATGTATATCCAAGACAGCCCACATTAAAAAATGGTTATGAAAAAATTTGAAGCCAGAATGAAGCATCAGATAGTCTCATATAAAAGATGCATTTTGTTCACATTGGACATTGACCAAAGATCCCATGGTATAACAGGCTCTTCTCAGAGTCAGAATTGTAGTTTCAATGAAAAATGAATAAGTGATGAACAGAGGAATGGTCAAAAAAAGAATGATATTTTCCTTATTGGATTACATGTGTTTGCTGAACTGTTAACTTCTTTAAGTGTGCTTGTATATTATACAGAAATTGGTTTAGCTTAGTATTTTCCTGGGGGTAAAAAAGAATTCATATATTTTTCCTGTCAACTGATTTTTAATATTAGAAATGAATGTTCTTTTTATACTCAAATCATCTCACTAGGAAACTTTGAAACATTATTTATACCTAAAACTTTATTTATGGCCACTGTATTAAGAGATAGAAAGGAGAGGTTTACAGAGGATTTGTGGTGCATATATGACAATGCAGAAATTGAATGTTTTTTTATAAAGGTGTCTGAGGATCTTAGAAGCATAGATTTGGACCTGGAAGAGACTCAAGGGGTCATCTAGACCAACCATTTTACAGAGGGAAAACTGAGGCTCAGAGAGGTGAGGGGACTCATTTAAGGTTCCCCACATAGCAGTTGGTATCATAAAGTAAAAGGTTTTGTCAGTGTCCCAGTGTGAGTGAGATCTTTCCCAGAATTCTCTTAGACTACTTCCTGACAACATTGCTGGCTAGAATCCCAATGGCAACAGCAAGATACAGTAGCAGAAACTTCAACCACTTCTGAGAAACAGTAGTACCTCATGTTGGAATAGAATTTTAAGGCTGTCAGAGTACATTGCCCATAACAATTCTGTGAAGGGCGTGACACTTCCACTTTCATTTAACAGATGAAGAAACAATGTGGTACCTTGGAGAGTGCCCAGTCTGGAGTCAGATGACCTCGGTTCTCATCTCAGCTCTGCCTTCTCCTGCTTACATGAACATCCGCAAAGAATTTCCCCTTTCTGGGCTTCAGTTTTCGACTCCATTAAATGAAGGTGTTAAACAAGGTGATCTCTTAAATACCTTTCAGCTCTCGGTTTCTAAACTGAGCTTCAAAAAGATCATGTGTGTCTCTCACGTGTGTCTCGCTCTCTCTACTCATACTACCAACTGCTATGTCTGCTACAGACACACATCAGGTCATCCATGGACTGTTGCAGCAGCCTTCTGATTGTTGTGTTCAGATCTCTCACTACTTCAGTCTACCCTTCGCTTAATCATCTGTGATCTTTCTGAAATTTAAATCTGCCCCTTTCTCTCATACACATATTCTCTCTCTCTCTCTCTCTCTCTCTCTCTCTCTCTCTCTCTCTCTCTCTCTCTCTCTCTCTGTCTCTCTGTCTCTGTCTCTCCCTCCCTCTCGCTCTGTCTCTCTCTCTCTCTGTCTCTCTTTCCCTCCCTCTCTCTCTGGCTCTCTCTCTCTCTCTGTCTCTGTCTCTCTGTTTGTCTCTCTCTCCCTCCCTCTCTCTCTGTCTCTGTCTCTGTCTGTCTCTGTCTCTCTGTCTCTCTCTTTCTCTCTGTCTCTCTCTATCTCTCTCTGTCTGTCTCTCCCTCTCTCTGTCTCTCTCTCCCTCCCTCTCTCTCTCTGTCTCTGTCTCTCTCTCTCTCTCTGTCTCTCTCTGTCTCTGTCTCTTCCCCCCTTCTACCACTACCCCAACCAATAAACTCTGGTGGCTCCATATTACTTTCAGAATAAAATATAAAATCCTCTATTTCACCTTTAAAGTCCTTGACAACCTGGTCCCTCCCTTCCTACCTTTCAGTTTTCTTACACTTTACTCCTCTTTGCATGCTCTGTGATCAGTTAACTTTATCTTCCTTGCTGTAGTTCCTGAAAGTTTACACACCTTCTCTTAATTCTATGTCTTTTTCCCAGCTGTTAACCCTTGTGTGGTATGTTCTCTTGTTGCCACATCTTGGTTTTCCTGGCTCCTTTCAAGATTCAGCTCAAAACTCCCCACTACTAGTTTCTTTCCTCTGAGATTCCTTTCCATCTACTCTCACATAGCTTCTATGTGCAATCTTTATCTGCATGTCATCTCCACTCCATTTGAATATAAGCTCCTTGAAGGCAGGGACCATGTTTTTTGGCTTTCTTCTTATCTCCAGAACTCAGCACAATGCATGGCACATAGCAAGACATTATTAAGTACCTGTTGAATGACTTCCCCAAAGTCATCCTGCTACTGTCGACCCCAAAAGTTTGACCTAGGAAAGCAAACTAAATTAGGTCATGTGTGTGTCAATGTTTTTATTTCTCTCATAAGCTGGCTTGACATGCATTGCATGGGAGTTCCAATCTAGAACTCGACCCCCCTTAGGGGACCTGTCTAGAACTAGCTCGGTTTGGAATTGGGGGGTACTGGGTTATATGCCCTGCAAAGAGTAGGTGTTTCCAAGGAGTGTCATTCAACTCTGATTGGTCAACATACTGGGAAGTGGGCTATATTAAAATGAGGTCTTGAGTATATGACTGGGGTCACTTAATCTTAGTACAATACCTTTTCATCAGGGGCTGATATCACCAGCCATCATTCTATCTTCTGATAAAGAAAATACCTGTTCAGTCAGACCAACCTCCCATCATACCAGACCACTTCCAGTCTTGGGCTATCTAGGCAGAAGAATCTAACTCCGCCCAAGCCTGAGTAGGATAAAATCAAATCAGGTTTGGGTCCAGTATGACCAGGATAGGAGGATTCAATGCAATCTCATTATCAGTAATGTCCTTCTGAAGAACTTTGGAATAGAAGATTGGAGGGTGGAGCTCTGAGTCTCCAAGATATCAGAACAAGAATTTAAAACCAAGTCTCTTGACTCTAAGAAGACTTTGCTCTCTGTCACACTATGCTTCAGCTGCTTGAAAACTGTAAGGGAAATATCATGCAGTTGGGAGCCATCTTTCTGGGATATCCTCTCCCTCCTTTGACACTTCCTCCCTGACACTTTCCCTGATATCTCTTGCCACCATGCTGCAGGTGATATGTCCTTCCTTTGATTTCAGGGCTACTTTTTCATGAGTACTAGCTAATGTCATTTGTGTTATATTTCCCAGAATATATATCTTATCTCCCCTAATAAATTGCCAGCTTCATGAGGGTACTGGTGGTGCACACATTTGCCTTCCTCTTTGAAGTGAACCTAGTACAAGTCCTTGTACCCAGCAGGCACTTAGGGCAGAAGTGTGAACATGCCCTGTCCCTGCTTCAGGGGCTTTCTATTGCCTCTAGAATAAAATGCAAAGGCTTTAGTCTGACATTTAAAATTTTCTGCTTTCAAGATCAATCTGTTTTTAGAGACTCAGTTCCCATCACTCCCCCAACACACATGTGTGCCCACACTTCCTCTACTGCACTGGTTCTCAACCTGTGGGTCGCGACCCCTTTGGGAGTAGAACAACCCTTTCACAGGGGTCTCCTAAGACCATTGGAAAACACATATTTCCAATGGTCTTAGGAACCAAGACACTGCTCCTCTATCCATCTCCAGGCGGGTCCGCCCACATGCAGATATGCCCAGCTACGTCCACATATGAGTATTAAAGGGTTGTGGCATTAGGAAGGTTGAGAACCACTGCTCTACTATATATTTCAGACAAACTGACCTCCTTGCTGTTTTCTCTACTCAGTGTTCTATCTCTTGCTTCCAGACCTTTGCAGAGGCTGTGTTCTATGCCTAGAATGGCCTTCTTCACTTCTTCTTAGCCTATCTAGCTTCTTTCAGAGCTCTGCTCAGGTGCCAATTCTTACAGGAAGTCTTCCATGATCCTTTCCCCTCAACTTACCTTGTATTTACTTCTCTGTGTATGTTATGTTCTCCCTTTCCCCCCTCCCCAACACACATGTATTGTAAGCTCTTTATCTTTTGTATCCACAGTGCCTAGCACAGTGGCCCGCCTATAGTAAATGCTTATTTAATGCTTCCTACATGTAATTAAATGAAAAGATGCATGGCTACTGAAGAAAAGAAATTTACTGCTATATACAGCTGTCAAACCAGCCCCAGATGAGGTTACCCCAGTAGCATCCATCAACAAACTCAATAATAATTTTATCACATATATTGCATGTTAATGTGCTTCAAAACAAAGATGGGCCTCAAAGATGCTCAGACTCCATGAGTGACATCTCTGAGATTTCTGGGTATCTCTGCCACAAACATAATCAAATTTGGCGTCTGCATGTGCAGCCTCCTTTCCCATTTAACTATAGTTACTGGGAATTTGCCACAGATTTACACAGTAACATTATCAATGATTGAACTGTATGAGACCATGACAATTGAAAACATTTTTTTTCCTCTTATGCAAAAATGGATCCATTTCGCAGTAGCTCTTCAGGAAAAAAAATGTAACTCCCTAAAAAGGACCATGCAGACAAACAGTAGGCAGTGATTAAATATTCATTGAACAGTATAAGAAGAATCAATATGATGGCCCAATAAATCTTCAGAATCTGGTGGCATTGATGATTAACTAGTTGTACCCCTCCAAAAAAATTAAACGAGTTTTATTTGAGAATTTACTGGTCTAGTTTTCATAAGAAAATGTGTACTTTCTTTGCCATCCAGTTTTGACAGGGCTATATGTTGAAACTTATGTTTTATGATGGGACCTAGGTACTTTTTGGGCACTGGCTATTGGTTATCCTGACTATCTTATAGCTCCTTGAAGAGTCTTTGACTGACTATTCAGTGGCCTTCCCCATGGTCATTTGTCAGTCACAATCCAAGCCCAGTGCATGTGTGGAGAGAGAAAGAGTGAAGGATCAAAACCTCAGAAAGCTAAAGCTCAAAGGAATATGAATGCTCATCTGGTCCAACCTCCTCATTTTCCACCTGGGCATATGTGCCTTGGCTCAGTGGGGAAAGCCACACGCCCAACCAAAGGACACATACAATCAGGAGATATTGATCGTGAGGTAGACGTCAAGCCTCCACGTACATGTAGATGTGTCCACACACATACACACACACACGCGCGCGCGCACACACGGCACACACATGCACACACACATAAATACACACACAGTGGTCCCAAATCTTAGCACTTGGATACCCTGTATTTGTATTGTGTATATGATATGTGTGTGTGTGTGTGTTAGGGCAAGGTTTGTTTCATTTTTATCTTCACATCCCAAGCATAATGCATGTTATACAGCAAGTTCTTAATGAAGACTTATTCATTGATTGTTTAATTAGTTTATATAGATGGATATGTGTGTGTATATATACTTAAGTACATACATGTACATATCTATAGAAGAAAATAAAAATATTGCTCAGAATACCAGTGAGCCCACATTTAGATAGCATTTTGCAGTTCCCTAAGTACTCCCTGTTCTGTCTCATTTGAGCCTCCCACCTAACCCTTAGAGAAGAGGTATTGTTATCTTCTTTGTTCAGCTGAGCTACCTGGGGCCCGGATGGGTTAAGTGACTTGCTCCAAGCCAGATAACTAGACTGATGGAGCGAGGACTCCATCTTCTCTCTTCTCACGTCAGACACGCGTCTGCCTACGTCTGGCGTACTTTCCACTAGGAAATGAAGTATAAACGTTTTTCTGCTTTCCCTATCAGATTTTTTGGATAGGCACACAATGATAGGGCTTTTTGTTTAGTGAGACAATGGCAGCTAATAATGTAAGTCACGAAATCCCCCAGAATTTCAATGGTCATAAAAAAATCCCATTAGTAAATATCAAGTTTCTCCACTGAGGCCATATTTATTAATTATCTCACATGGAGCAAACTTTCTGCCAATTTTAAATATGCAGAAAAAAATTGTAATTATTGTTGGAACCTATTCATTGTGATTACCAAACAGATAACTGGAGAAACCAATTGTTCCCTAAAATTAATAAGGGACAATATCAGTTCAATATTTCTTTTATGATATTATATGTAGTTAATAACTCTCATTTTTGATGTAGCAAAGGCAATGTGAAATCTAATCAAAAGGGCTTTAAACTAAGAAGGCTGGGAGGGGGGAGAAGGCAGCATGTGTGTATCACCCAAACTTGAAGCTACTGAGAGGAGCTACTCAAGGGCAGAGCAATTGCTGTGGGTCCATTCCTAAGGTGATAGGAGATGAAATCACAGAGAGCAGTCAGTAGGGAATGATCCTGCCATCAGGTTTCTTTACCACGGGAGTTCTTCACCATGTTTGTGTCCTAGGCCTCTCTGGGAGACTAGTGAAGCCTGGGAGTCCTTTCTCCATGATTTTCAATGCACAAGATCGATACCTGGGAAACCAGTTCTATTGAAATGCTGTTATCAGACTATTAAAAGAAGGTCACTAGCTCCAGGTTCAGAGCCCTTCCTCCTGCACACAGACATCAAAGCTTTGGAAAACACACGAGTAGCCAGAGAGCCTAAGGCAAGGAAACAAACTGAATCTCATTGGTACTGCTGAGACTTGGTGAGATGAAACCTATTACTGGACCACAGCTCTGCACAGTATACCACTTTATTTCAGAAGAAATGGGATAGGTGAAGGGGAGTGTGGGCAGAGGCACGATTGTCCATTCAAAAGCTATACTCATGGGATACAGTGCAGGACATTGTTGGGAGCTGGAGGAGGGAATGATGGAGTGTTTGGGTGAACCTCAATGAAGGAAGAAATAGATGCAATATTGTTATCAAAATATACCATAGAGCTGCTGGGCAGAAAGAGGGGAGAAATACCTACCACAGAGATAAAATGTGGTAGTGATGAGTAACTTCATTAATCCTTACACACCCATTTGAATGCTCCCTCTCTCCCTCTCCCCTCTCCTCTCATTCCCTCTCTCCATCTTCCCCTCCTCCATCTCTCCCTCTCTCTCTCTTCCTTTCTTTCCTTTCCTCTCCTTGTTCCCCTCCCTCCCATCTCCACACGTCCCTTGTAGAAACAGAACAACTAATAACTTCTTTACTTGCCTCATGGATGTTATCATCCTTCAAAAGATAAAGGAATCCACTAAGTTGAATCAGTTCTGGCTCTGATTCCCCTGTGACAGGGAAAAACTGTTTGCTGAGGTAGAAAGGATGGAATATTTGGGAAGAAGTGACCACTCCCTTCCTAGAATTTGTGATCAAAGAGAAGAAAGCTAGATGTACCCTAGATTTGGGTGGGGAAAGCAGATTTCATAGGATTCCAGGGAAGGATAGTTAAGGCCCTATAGACTAAAGTGCTGCAGAGGAAGGTAGAGAGGAAAGATGAGAGATGCTTAATAATGAAGTCCTGAAGACAAACGAAAAAAAGTGATGAGAAGGAAAATGGGAATTGTCTGAGGGGCCCAGTGTAGATGCAGTCAGCTAATATTTTATGGAGAAGTAAACAGAAATGAAAAATTAGAAATAGCCATTTGGAAACTTGGCAATAGATTTTCGCCATAACCAATTATTTTTAATTCAGTCAAGGATAATGTATTTATTTTACAGATTAAATACAAAATTGGGGAATGGCGCAGGATTTGCTCTTGGGTACTACCATGCCTGTTGTCTCCATTTTTTTTTGCCCTTTTCCACTTGGATACCAGTTCTGTTTTTATTCTACTTCCAGAAAAGTGCATGGCTGGTTTTCTTTGTTTGCACATTCCTTCCTAACTCTTTGGCCAACAGTCCTGAAATTTGGCCCGTGATTATCTTAATTTCCTTGCCTTTGCATGAGGTACTTGACAGAAAGTTTGTTTTGTTCACACCCAAAGGTGGCTGTGCTTTGGTGGCTTTCCTGTATTTTGGCAAAGACAGCTTGTCTTCTGAGATTCTCTGAGAACAATCCAACAATATAAAATAAATGCAAGGAAATGATATTTGCTCATTTTTAGATGATATATTGAAGGAAGACATTAAAATTGACCTTAAAGTAAATAGTTCTTTGGGAGATTTTCCTTATTTTCTTGGACTGTATTTTTTTCTTTTAAAGGGTTAGATCAGTGGATATTTGCCTGTTCTCCCAAGTTTTAGAATGGCTATGTAAGCATCCAATTAAGTAAAAATAGATGTGATAATGCAAGTATACTTTATTTTCTAGCAGCACTGTTATCAGAAACCAGTCATCTCAGCTTTAACACAGTTATACAAGTTCATGTTATCTTTTTCAGGCAGCTTTCCCAATGATAACCTGCTAAGATTCTGGCATTTAAAGAAAGCAGAATGTGAATCTTACAGTGCTTTTGCTCTACATCTTTGACCCCCCTGAAAAATCATTTAGTCTGATATGAGTTCACTCCATGAGCAACGAAAGGGTAAGATTTGCTAGGGTAGATTAAAGCTGGATTATTTTACAAGAGTAATTCAGTGGAATTGCAAGGAAAGTACAAATCAGTCATTAAGTACATTAAGCAGATATGGGGAGTGGTTATAGGACATATTGAAGAACTATAAACTAGAAAATCTTCACTGTTTTCACAGATGTCATACTGATATACTCTTGAAAAGGATGACAGACATAATGGTGAGTGCCTTAATAAACCTGAAGGTGAAAATTATGAAGGTGGTACTGAAGGCAATATTAGTCCTCTGATTATTTAAGGTCTTAATGGGACCCAACTGAAACTTTGGGGAAAAGAAAGGAGATTTGACATTGGGAGACTAATAAAACATACCTAGACCTTCCGGGTTTTAAACAAGCAGCTCACATTTTGAACCTTAGAGTTGAAAGAAGTAAAGGAATTGATGTCATTAATATTCAAAGAGTGATGGATTCCTGGTCATAGTTTACTGATGTCAATGAATATCAGTCACTCAAATTGTTCATTGAATTAATTAATCAACATTCTGTACCTCCATAATACCTGTCTTTTGTTTTTATCTTTCTATGCTCATGGCCTTAATAAATATTTTTAAACTAATTAATTGATTAATATAATCTGTAAGAGTTTTAAAAGGGAGAATATGTGAAATAATCACCATAAATTGGGATGCGGTCAGAGCTCAGAATTCAAATCCTGGCCTAAGAAGTAGAGTTGAAAGAAAAGACTAACTGTAAGGGCATTAGGTAGATGGGACCAACCCTATTCTTTGTTCTGCAGAGCTTGGCATCTGGGAATAAAAATCAAGGGCTTCCAAGGTGGGAATGAAAGAAGATAGTTGAGGCTTCCTGTTGGTCCTCAGACAAAGGCTTTCCCACCATTTTTAAAAGGACTAGATGCAAACCTACCCAGAGGTTCTAAGTCTAAAGTGAGAGAGTGTGATAATGCCTGCTCTTGAGGAAGAAATAGTTCCGAATTTTGGCTGAACTGAAAGCTGTGGGCAATGGAACCTGTAGCTGAGAAGAATCCAGCCTCAGCCTCTGGTGGAGGTTAAGTATTAGAAGGGCACAGGCTCAATCAGCAGAGACTCTAAGAGGAGCAGGAAGCATTCCAACCAAATGGACTCTACATGGTCAGCAAAGCAATCCCATCCAGCAGAGACTATGAGAGCACCAGTCCTGCTGGAACATTGTGTTTATGTCACTAGAAGCCATCACTAGGTAGCCGTATAACTAGAAGTGGCTCTGCAAACTTTGGGACCTAAATTACCCTTTACTCATGAGCCTTGGTCACTCATGTTCCTTGAAAGTGTCCTGTGTTTATTCCTTAGTCACATGTGTTATTTACACATGTGTCTCCATACACATATGCCTCATTGTACATCCCCCTATATGTGTGTCCCTTAATAAATGTGCCCTGGGTAGACATGCTTAATATGTGTGTCTTTCCATGTCTATTCCCTGTTTGTGTGTCCATTCTTCCCACTGATGCTGTAGATAGATATAGGAAAGCATACCATAGGCCTGTGGTGGGAATATTTATTTCATTTCTACTTTTTTACTATGCCATTTTATTATATGCCTTTGCTTTGAATGAACTATGACTATACAAGGTAAATATCAGTGAGGGCTCTTGAACTACATCTGAGGGGTATGGATACTCACTGGACAAGCAATCCATTGCAGGACTCACCCTGTGAGGATGGAAGCTGTTTCAACCACTCCAAAATGATCTAGTAACTCAGTACAGTAGAATGTAAGTTCTTTGAGGGCAAGGACTATTTCATTTTGATCTTTATGGCCCTAGAGCCTAAGAGAGTTCTTGTCACATAATAAATGCTTAACAGATGTTTGTTCAATTCCATATTCCTTTCACCTGATTCTCCTGTGAAACAGATCAGTGGCTAGGCTGCACTGTGTTGTATATCCACTGTGATTCTCCTGCCTTTAGTAGCTGCCATTCTATTCCATTCAGTTCAGTTCCACCAACTTCTGTTAAGGAGTAGAAATATAAACAAACTGTGAAATAATCTTTACCCTCTAGGAGCTTACGGTAATAATTAATGGTAGGGATCCCAGTGACTTTATGGAGTAGATAGCACCTGAATACAGGCATGCCTTCCAGGCTTGGGGGAATGATTTGGGCAAATGCAGAGACAGGGACTGGAATGCCAGGGACTAGGCTAATCTCTCTCATATACTTATGTGCCTGTTTTTAAAACTCTTGGTGGGGAAGGGGAAGTAAATGCCAACAATTGGATTCTTCAAGAACTGGTGATTTCCTCAGTATGGATAATTCTTATGCGCACAAAGTACCTTTCCTTGGCTCAGTTAGATGGCCTTTCAGGGATGCTTTGGCCCGAGAAATTTATCATCCTGCAGCCAACTTGAGAATCCTCTGGGAGCTCAAGGAAGCTTTTGCTCAGTCTACAATGGTATATGGTCTATCACTGAGTCTATACTCTCAAGCACCTGTTAAATTGATGATCTGACCAGAGGGAATTCTAGTTTCTACCAGCATTTGAGTTGAGAGAACTACAATAACTCAAAATTATTTATGAGAGCTTTGGGCTGAGTCTTTTGCATGTGAGTATAAGAAAAGTAGAAGTCAAGGTAGAAATTTTACCCAGACGTATATTAAAACAGGTATGTCAAAACATACTGCTTCTAGTTGTAGGTCACCACACTGTCCTTTTAAAAGAAAACAAATGATATATGTCCTGGGCCTTTAAGGCTAGAAAGAAAAGACTAGGGAAGAGTTAGGTAGAATAAAGAGAATAAAGAGGGCAAAGTTTAACAGCATCTAACATGAATGAGTGCTTCAATATTGTGGGATTGTTTTTTTTTCCTCCCTCAACACTCCTTACTTTTCCATTCCTAGAATTCCCCCCTCCCCCCATCCTGTAAACACATATGCAAGTGTAAGAAACCAAGCACATTTTTCTCTCTTTACATTTACCCTGCAGGATCCCAGCACATAATTTCTGTTAAATGTCTCAAGGGCAGACAAGGTGTCTATGCCAATGGACAAGATCTTTTCAGTTGTAGATCTTATTAGAAGAGGAATTTTAAGTTACCAGTCACAGGATTTTGTTTTATTGTTGTTTTTGTTTTGATATCTACCATTTCCAAATATACTCCTTCCCCATTCCCTTCCCAGGTAGTCTTCCTAGTCCAGCTATCCAATTTGACAACACAGGCCCAGTTCTCTACCCATAGTCCCCTACCTCTCTAACAAGAAGAGGCAGTTACGCATCCTCACTCCTCCTGGACTAATACTGGCATCTGGTTTCATGTTACTGTTCTTTATGTTGTATTAGATATTGTGTGTATTCTTTCTTTGATTCTGCTTACTTTGCTCTATATTGATTCTCAGAGGTCTCATCTTTCTCTGGATCTTCCTCATCTTTGTCATATTCCATGATCTTCGTATAGCAGTTAGTTTGGTCATTCCATGGATGATGGGCACCCAGTTTGTTTTCGTGGCTTTGCTACCACAAAATGTTCTACTTGGAGTAAATAGACACATCTGAAACTTTTCTTTTTGTCCATAACTTCCTTAGGGTCTATGTCTGCCAGTCTGATCTCAGGGTCAAAGATTATGGATGTTTCAGCCACTTGAGGACCAAAGAGATGTTTCCTATTAGCACATTGCAAAGCAACTCAAGTGGGATCTCAAGTCATTTCACATGAATGGGTTTTGAAAAGTAAAAGCCTGAAGCATGAGGGATGACCAGAGAAATCCAAACCACATCTGACTGTCCGTGACTTTTTCTTTCCCTTAGGATAGGTTCATGATTTTAGATCTGGAAGAGACCTCAGAGGTCATACAGTACAACGTTTTCACTTTATGGGTGAGGAAACAATGACAGAGAGCACTTAAGTGAGTTACAGAGGATCACATGACTAGTACCTAATAGAGATGGAATTTGATCCCAGATTCTCTGACTCCACACCCAGGGGTTTTTCTACCCATGACTTGGTTCACCTAGTTAGGCACACAATCTAATTTGAAGAATACTTTTGCATTTGACTATGTTAAATTATAGAATGTTCATATTTTATGGAATTTGCAGTTTGCAAAATATAGTATCTAAGGGATAGAACTGAGGTGCCAAATGCCAGAATTTCTTTAATTTTTTTTATTTAAATATATTTTAAAACATTTAAACTATCTGAGAAAGTAAAGGACATCTCATTTTCCTTGTCTACATTGCTCAAATTCGTCACAGACCCATTGTTTCAATGGAGATTCACCATTGTCCCCTACTTTATTCAGCAGCCTTTGTAGCACCTGGTAGCAAGCCTCTCTGAATGTCACCAGACTGATCTTCAAAGGACACTCTGTCTGAGGCTCTCACCAGACTCATACTCAAAGTCTTCCCAGCCAAGCAGGCCCTACTAGATCTTGTGGTCTCCTGGTATAAGTATCATGAACTCTAAGTCCTCACAGAGCCACAATAAAACCTCAGAGGAACCATTGGAAGGTTTTTTCCCAATATTCTTGTCAAATATAATCTATTTCCCCTAATTATTATGGTGATATTTTAGATTGTATATATATTAAATAGTTATCCAGATATAGATAAAATCTATTTTTAGTTAAGAGGCAGTATAATATAATGAATCTAACAGGCCACCCTTAGAGTCAGTAAAAATGATGTTCACATCTTGCTGATATGTGACCATGGAAAGCACTAACAGAGTGAGGCCTGGCTCCTTTCACCTCTGACCTTTACTTCAGAGGTGTCCTTACCTGTTAGTTTACGCTCTCCTCAATTGTTTTCATCTGTAGTCCGCACTCTTCACATCTGTGTTAGTGGCACTCAATGGGTTAGCCAAGTAGCATTTTTCTGCTATTTGAATATGTTTTCATTTTCACATTTTGCTTTGTAAAACATCTTGCTGACAGAATGAAGTGCTCAATATAACTTAGCTAAGAAATGGCCAAAGAAAGAGAGGCTGAGACTGTAAGTGTATGAATTTGGAAAGTTGAGTCATTTGCTGCCCTAACCATCTGGAGCATGACTTAGGACTACTCCAGGAGGTCCAATTGAAAAGTCCTATTTTCTCTTTAACAGCTACCGGTCTTGAAATCAGGCAGAGAGAAGGTTAAAGGGCATAGTGAGTTGGTACAGCAGGGAATTGTTAACTATATACAATTTTAAAAGATTCCAAAAAGTAGAAAAGATCTTCTGTCCCTGGTCAAGCTCTAGAAATCATGGGAACCAGTGGCTTAAATGTTTGTAATGGATTTCTTTCTTTCTTTCTTCCTTCCTTCCTTCCTTTCTTTCTTTCTTTTCTTCTTTCTTTCTTTTTTTCTCTTTCTTTCTTTCTTTCTTTCTTTCTTTCTTTCTTCCTTTCTTCCTTCCTTTCTATCTTCCTTTCTTCCTTCCTACCTTCCTTCCTTCCTTTACTGGGAAATAGGAAAATCTTTTCTTCTTTTTCTTTTTCTGAGGGGGAAACACTTTTAAAGTTCAGAAGAAAAGTTCACTTCTAATAATCACCTAGAAAATTCATATGCTGTATGGGAACCTGTAATTGCAGAGATAAACGCATACAACCTTCACAGAACAGTCCAAATCTTTCTTAAATTAAGACAAGCAGTTAACTGTGAAATATTATTTTCTCCTTCCCAAATGAAGCCCTCCTCTGATGTTGCAGTTGTAGTAGAGAAATGATCCTGAAATTTTGAGGGGGCTGCCAGATCCCCACACTCTAAGCTGGCAAGATTTTAAGTATGGGCCTAGTGCCAAAGGCATGATGAACTAGCCTCAGTAGGCAGTGGGTCTTCTATCACTGGACATCTTTAAGCAGAGCCTAGATGACCACTTGACTAGAAGCGGCCACTCTTTGGGAACTAATTGGTTCTTCATAAAAGGAGATGATTTCTGAAGGCCTTTCACATTCTGGGCTTCTGTAAATCTAGGAGTAGCTTAATCGTGTCATCAGAGCTCTATCCTCAGATGTTTGGCAACTAGGTGATGTTTTTGTTTGACAACATGAACTATTGAGGACTAAGAGATGCAGAGGATTTTCCTAACTTCTAGACTCTTGGATTGTTGCAGTATCAAAGTGAGGTCCTTTTTGAATGATAAAATGGAGAAATTTCATACCAGTTATGTTGTCATTCCTATCCAAAAATGCAATTTGAGGATTAAATCATATTGAGATGTCTCTTTCCTGGTACAAAATAAACCATAGGTAATCAAATTCCCTATGAACCTATTTCTCATTTTGAGAGATCATTTGTTCCCCTTTTGAGAAGAGAAAATCCCCACCCTTGCCATATTCTAATTAAATTTTAAATTTGATTTCATGGCTTTTTTGTTAATAAATATTTTTTTCAATAATTACCACTCATTTGGAATATTTTACAGGATAGTTAAAACAGAATACCTCCACACAATAAAGCTCAAATGTTTCAAGGTTATGTGTCTTAGCAACCGCATCCCACTAGGTATAGAAGTGTACAGAGGGGAAAATAACTTTCTTTTCTCATTAGCATAATGAACTTGGGATGTAGAAGCTAGAATGGTCTTACATCTGTGACTGAGGGACTAAACCAAATATGTCAATTTGGATAAAACAAAGAAGTAATCTAAGTTCAGCATCATATTGCAGATGAATTGTCAGCACAAAATTGATGTAAGGGTAATTAATGTTTAGGGTGTGAAGTCACTTGAGTAACAAAGTATGCCTGTAGACAACTCCTGTGTTGTCAACATTTGTGCAAGGCCTAGCCTTTTCAGATGGGCTGCTCCACGTAATTAAATCACCATTCCTTCTGCTTATCAGCTAAATAAGATGATTAATGACTGGGACCTTGATTTTTTGGGGGGGGGGTGCTTCTCTCTTGTGCTTTTGACAAACCCATTTTATGGAATTGTGGGCTGCTGCTGTTAGCCTTTTCAAAGTTTCCTGCTGAGTTAGCCTTGTTTTTGTTTAACCTTGTCTTGGAAGCATTTTCAATATCCTTCACTTACTGCAAAAAGTTATCTCATTTCAAAGATGTGGCCAAATCATCTCTCTGCTCCCTCTTCAATGATTTTATTCTACCTCTGATGAGGATTTTAGTTTAAGGCTCTCAATAACCTCATAGTCAGAACAATCCACAAATGGAGTCAACAAGTCAAGTCCACTAGCATTTATTAATCACTACGTGCCAGGTACCATTCTACATGCTGGGAATATGAAAAAAGGCAAAAACCTTCCCCAGGCCACCAACAGTGTAATTGATTAGTTGAACCACGAGGAAAAGAATACAAATTAGAAATTTTATCCATGTAAAGATAAAAACAAAAAGAGGGCAGTTCTGCCCATCTCCCTCTTCTTCCTTCCCCAACCAACTTTGAAAATGGAATCAAAGAAGAGTATTTATATGACATGACCCAGAAATCTGCCAGACATTCTGGGCTACCTTCAATTCAATTCAAATCAAAGTCACTTGATAAATATTTCTCATGTGCCAGGCACTGTGCTTAGGGGGCTGGGAACAAAAAAGACAAAAATGAAAAGAACCTCTGCCTTCAAGGAGCTCATGTGCTACTTGGAGTAACAAGTAGATGGTTAAATACAAGCGCAAATAAATAGTGTTGTTGGAGGGTGTGCTAACAACTGCCTTGAAATATAACTCAGTCTACAGAGGAAAGCAACTTGTATATTCTGTGGGGAACAAGTAATGAGTTCAACCAGTTTGGCATTCTACAGACAAAACAACCACATAGCCAAAATACGTAGGAGGGATTTTCAATTTGGTTTTGTTTTATGTCCATATGCCCAGTGCCTTAAGCCTTTTAAAGTGCTTAATTAGTGTTTTTAAAAATTGGATTGGATTAGAATATCACAGTTAGGTGGTACATTGGATAAAGTGTTCTTCCTGGGGTTGGGGAGACTCATCTTCTTCAGTTTAAATCTGGCCTCAGATGCTTACTAACTCTATGACCCTGGGGAAGTATTTAACCCATTTGCCTCAGTTTCTTCATCTGTAAAATGAGCTGGAGAAAGAAATGGTGAATCCCTCCAGTATGTTTGCCAAGAAGACCCCAAATGGGGTCACAGAGAGTCAGACATGGCTGAGCCTCACTGAACAACAACAGGATGTCAGGAGACATCAGTGTCTCAAGATAAATCTCTCTTCCCCCCCCTCTTTCTCTCCTCCTTCCCCCCTTCTCTCTTCCTTCTTTCTCCCTCTCCTCCCACACATACGAGCTAAATTGAATACAAGATTGTTTAGTCTTCTGCAATTCATATCAGAAAGCACCATTCAGCCTTGCTGCCACTTGAACAATCTGAGTATCCAACTTGAAAAGATGCACAAAACACAATTTCCTTTAGCAACCAGGAGGAAAGGACATAGCTGTGTTCCTAGGATTTTAGCAATTATTTGTTGAGAGGCAACTGTGTACAAAGTACTGTTAGGCACTGAGGAAGATACAAAGCTCCATAAAACAATTTCTAAAATACTGACAATAGCTGTAATTACAAATTACATGGTGTGTGTGGGGGGGAGTCAGGAAAAAAGCAAGGCCTGATTGAAACTGGAAATGAGAGAACTTCAGAATCAGAGAAACTAGATTCTGTGCCTGTTTTCCTTCTTCCATTTGAAAACCAAAGGTGACCATAGATTCATAAAAGGGTAACAGGGTATTCCCCTATAGCCCCAGGGTCCCAGGACAGGAAGATCATATCTATCCCAGTGGGATGTTGAGCAGATATGAATGGTGGTAATAATGGTGGAGTAGGAAGATTTTCTCTAAGTCGCTCTGGCCAACTCCAAGTTTCATTGACTAGAACCAGTTTCAAAGCAGCCTGAAGTGGGAGCTGTCCAGGGTTTTGAATTTCAGGAACAGCTGCTTTGAATTGATGTTCAGAGTAAAGTGAACAGCTTCTGCCCTTCCTTAGAAGGTTTAGGACAGTGAAGGGAAGGGGGTATTCAAGTAAGTTCTAGCCACTCCAGAATGGCATTGTGCGACTTTTTTGAGGAGAATGGTCTTGTAGGTTTGGGAACCAGTGGAAGTTTTCTCACAGCATCCAAGACCTTTGAAGAGAATTCCTAGGAATGAGATGGATCTATGCCATGCCTTCCACACCAGCAGACTCTGCCTCTCCTACCAACACAATATTGAGTGTCCATCCCTTCTACACCTACCACCCTCACATCCCTTAACCTTCTGTGCTCATTCACAGTGCCTAATGGCAATAGCAAACATTTGTCTTTATGCAGTCAGGAGCTAGCTAACCACTTCATATCCAGCAAGGGAGGGATATTAAGGTGGCTCCGTGATAACCTCCCAGTTTTAAATAATTTCTCAGTATTCCCACATGCTCGAACCCTCCCCAACCCAAAGAACACTCTCAATCAATTGGTAAACATTTATTAAACACCTACAATGTGCCAGGCACTGTGCTAAATGCTCTCAGGCCAGAAGTGCTGCTAGAAAAGTTCCAGCAATAGTTGTAGTGGTTCCTCTTGTCCTCTCTCAATAGATACCTTAAGGTGCTGACTCATCTTCAGCAGAGTATCATCTCAGATGATGATCAACTTTCAGAAAAGAACGATAGTTCTCAATTAGAACAATACTGTTTCATTACACTTCCATTATTTCCTCACCAGTTCCCCAACAGGTAAAGATTGATTTGGTTTTTAGTATTTCATTGCTATAATCAGTCAGACAATCAATAGGCATTAAGTGCCTCTTGTGTGCCCATTCCTGTGCTAACTGCTGAGGATACAAATAGAAAAAAGAAAGACAATCCCAACCTCAAGAAACTTACAGTGGAACAAGAGAAGACAACACACAAAAGGAAGCTGAAAAGTGGGGGAGGGGGAAGACACTTGGAGACTTTGTTACAGAGTCAGGGAAATCTCAAAGTAATGCAGCCATGTGAGAAACAAGGTGATGCTATGAAGATTTGGTTGGTGTAGGATCTCTGTATGGTGGACTTCCTTAGGGCACATATCTGGTAGAGCAGTGGTCTCAACCTTCCTAATGCCATGACCCTTTAATATAGTTCCTCATGTTGTGGTGACCCCCAATCATAAAATTATTTTCGTTGCTACTTCATAACTAATTTTGCTACTGTTATGAATCATAATGTAAATATCTGATATGCAGGATGTATTTTCATTGTTAGAAATTGAACATAACTCACAGGTTGAGAACCACTGTGGTAGAGGGATTACTAGATGAAGGTGTTTGGGTTTTGTTTAATTCTATGACCTATCTTGAACCTCTGCTACATTTAGGGGTGGGAAAGCGAAGTAGAAAAGGGTACACAACAGTAAAAAGAAGGTTTGTTTAACTTGTCAAAATTCATTTGTTGCCAAATTAATAATTTTTGGTTCATTTTATTCATATTTATCTGAGTAACAAATTTTTATGCAAATTCAGAGATTACAATCTTTTTTCTTTACATTTTAACCATTCTATATGAATTTTAATATCATAAAATTTTTTAGTTTCCCTTCCTCCTTTTCTCCAAGATGTGCATGTTATACTGAGAGGAAGCATGTCAGAGTAAAGAAGTGGCCTGCCCACCTTTAATGCCTCCTACTCTGTCTCTGTGACAAGTCATTGAGCTGTTTATCAGCTACTCCCTAAGACTTTGCTAAGTTGCAGATTTGGTAGATAACATAACAGTAGATTTGTGTGTATTTGTACATATGGGTATACGTATGTGTGTGCATATGGGTATGTATATGTATATTGTGTCTCTGTATTATATTTATTTGTAAATATGTGTATACGTTTGTGTATATATGTATGTATGTATATCTGAATAGATTGTGTATATGTGTACATATGTGTATATATTTGTATATTTGTGTACATGTGCATTGGATATATGTGTGTATGTATATTTGTGAGTATGTATATGGGTGTGTTTCCAGTAAGGATAATCCCTCTTTAAACATTGCCAACTCTTGTGAAAGTCTTCCAGAGTTGCCTGGGACAAAGGAGAGGTTATGCATTTTACCTGGGGTCATAGGCTATGCTTGACAGAGGTAGGAAGATTCCAGTGGCTGTGGCAATGCTGCCTTTCCCTGTTTGCTGAACTGTGAAAATCTGTAGTATTATAATATATAGTCATAACACAGATCAGATTTAGGGGAAAAATCAGAAAAAAGAATGATAATGAGAAAATGATTGGGTATAAAATTGAACTTGGAATGGTCCAGTCTCTGAGGTGTGGTAGGAATGTTGATTGGTGGGAAGTAAGCTATTATCTGTTACCTCTGCTTACAGATGGATGTTTTGGTATCTTTGAGTACTTTAATTGGTTGAGGAGGATGAGAATATGGGATTGGAATGGTTCCCTATTTATTCACTTTTGGCTGTGATCCCAGGCACCATTTGAGCCTAGGCGGATACTTATCTACGAAGTTATAATTGGATAAAATGCTGGAGACCTTGGCTAGTTTTAAGGGTGAAAGCAAAATAAATCAAGAAGCAATTAAAATTTTGTAGGTATACAGGATGCCAGCCAATTAATTGGGGCATGACCCTCTCTAGGGAGTTCAAGAGGATGGCCTTGGGTTGTTTTCTCAAATGAGAATCAAAGACTCTTTGATGGATGTGTTTATAGTCCCCCACCTTTGGAATTCTGTATGTAATAGCTAACTTAGATTTTATGGGGAGGGGCAATCAAATTCCAACACAGCAATATCTTAACAAGAGGAAGAAGCTACAATTACTAATATAGCTGTGGGTATATATAAATGTGTATGTATGTACATATTTTCTAGAAAGCAATATCAATTCATTTGCATTCCTAAGAGGAGGGATGGATGGCAGTTGGAATTACAAAATTTTAAGCAGGAAATATATCCTGATACACAGGATAAGGAAGAGAGTAGAAATAACATATGAGGCAATATAAAATAAGTTGGGGAAAGTCATAGTTTGACAAGCCTTGTAACCCAAAAGCCGAATACAATCAAACTCTCACCTGTCTTGCTTTGCTCTGTGGTTCTTGGTATAGCTTTTCAACCTCAGGGGATTTCATGTTACTTTGGTAATACCTGTTGACTTTTTGTTTTCCTAGACACCCCCCCCCCCATTCATTCTAAGATAACCTGTTCTCTGACTGTACTTCCCCTATTCTTCATGGATGCAACTGATTTTTTGGAACTCAAATGTTGAACTTTATATATATGCCTAGTAAGTTTTATGTTAATTAATTCAACCTTTTTTTCAGCTCTTCAGAATCATTTTGGATACAGATTCTTCATCTAGCTTGTTAGCTCTATCTTCCTGTTTTCTGAAAATTTAAATTCTGTTCTCTGAAAATTTAATAAGGGGGGGGGGCAGAGCCAAGATGGCAGTGTAGAAGCAGCAAGGTTTCGCAGCTTGCACATAGCCACCTCAAATAGCCATAAAATACGACTCTAAACAAATTTTAGGGCTCCAAAACTCACATAAAAATACAGAAAAACATCTCCTGCTGAAGGCAGCTCAGCACAAAGGGCTCAGCGCAGCACGCTGAGAGCTGAAACCAGCCCAGCCTGAAACTGCAGCTTGGCCCCAGGGTGGCCAGGATGAGCTGCAGCTGGAGCTTCAGGAGAGTGGATCAGCGGCAGCTGTGGCAGTTTCCAGAATTATCAAGCCATAAGAAACAAGGACTAAGTGAAAGGTCAGTATATCTCAGCTAAATTTGGGGGAGAAAAGCAATCTGGCCAAACTGCCTCCAGGGCAGTTCAGGGAGATATTTCACATTGCCTTCTATTTTTTCATTTGTTTGGATCTGTTTAATAATATCTCCTTGAAAAAACCACTGACATTGAAAATAGATCCAGGAGAGACAATTTAAAAATTATTGGACTACCTGAAAGCCATGATCAAAAAAAGAACTTAGAAAGCATCCTTCAAGAAATTCTCAAGGAAAAATGCCCTGATATTTTAGAACCAGAGGGCAAAATAGAACTTGAAAGAATTCACCAATCACTTCTTGAAAAAAATCCCAAAAAGAAAACTCCTAGGAATGTTATAGCCAGGTTCTGGAGTCCCCAGATCAAGGAGAAAAT
>CM053582.1:46263263-46282612 GCA_028627135.1 Pseudochirops cupreus | reverse complement strand
TATATATGTATGTATATATTATTGTTATTATTATTAACTACATCCAACTGGGAATTAAGATATATAGACAGTGGGGTAGGGAGACCCATCCTGCCCTACTGGAAAGTCAGAGGGGTGATGGGGGAGGACATAGGAGAGGGAAGATTGGGGGAAGGGCTATACAGTAGGATGGATATTTTGGGGTGGTGGATAGGGTAAAGATGGGGAGAAAATTTGTAACCCAAAATCTTGTGGAAATGAGTGATGTAAACAAGAAAATTAATTAATTAATTTTAAAAAAAGAAAATTTAATAAATATTCTTGTGGGTCTCTAGGGGGCTCCACTGTAGATCTACCTTCACATTAATATAACCTGATTAATGACAGTTCTTTAAGATCCAGTCATTTAACCAATTTTAAATTCACCTTACTCTATAGTTTTTTTTTCAGTATCATCCCCAAATCACCAAATTTCAGAGATGGTGTGGACCTCAGAGGACATCTAATCCAATCCCAAAACCAAAAAAAAACCCTTCTGTCACATGATTTCTAACATATTCAGCCTTTCCTTAAAGACCTCAAACTGGGGAAATCCTACTGTCTGCAAAGGGGAGTTCATTCCCATTTGGGATAGTATTCATTTTGGGAAGTTTCTCTTTATAGCATGCCTAAATTCACTTCTTTGCAACTTTCAGACATTGTTCCTACTTCTGCTCTGGGGCCATATAGAACACGTAGCATTCCTTCCACATGATTTTTTTTTTGGAGGGGGGAGCGCAGGGCAATTGGGGTTAAATGACTTGTCCAAGGTCACACGACTAGTAAGTGTTGAGTGTCTAAATCTGGATTTGAACTCAGGTCCTCTTGACTCCAGGGCCGATGCTCTATTCACTGCACCACCTAGCCACCCCATTCCTTCCATGTGATTGACATACATCACATACATCAAAGACAGCTCTCATGTCCTCTCTTGGTCTTCTCTACTAGATGGTGAGGTAGTTGTTGTTTATTCATTTCAATTATGCCTGACTCTCCATGACCCCATTTGGGGTTCTCTTGGCAAAAATACTGGAGTGGTTTGCCATTTCCTTCTCCAGTTTGTTTTACAGAGGAGGAAACTGAGGCAAAGAGGGTTAGGTGGCTTACCCAGGGTCACACAACTAGTGAGTATCTGAGACTGGATTTAGACTTAAGTCTTCCTGACTCTAGGCCCAGTGCTGTATCCACTGTATGGCCTTAAGTCAGGATGACCTGAGTTCAAACCTGGGGGTGGGGGAGAGACAGAGACAGACAGACAGAGAGAACATGAACACATGTGCACCTAGGCAAGAAACTGAAGCCCTTAGCATGTAGGATGCCCCTACACACACATACACACACATCTGGCTATTTCACATATGTATTATATACATATAGGGCAATTCTGCTCCTCACCCACATATTCTCTATTCTGTTTTCTTTTGGATAATATATTTCGTTCCAGAGCCACATTCCAGGCTTCATGATGCCAGGAGGTAGTTCCATTTACCTCTTTGTGTTAGATTCATACTTTACTTTGCTTTTTATCCATATTTTGTATATTTGTACATAATTCTGAGGCCATGGGTTTTCCTGTTTATTCTCGCCTTGGATATTATTTCCTGAGAGTTATTGTTATGCTCCATTGCTAGTTCCTATATTGTACCTGCTATTCTTTGCGGTATCTAGCTTGGTGCCTAATTGCAGGTACACTCCTCTGCCCCTTTACTTTTTTCAACCTAAGGTCCTCTTGGCTCAGATTTATACATTTCTACCAGCCCTCATTTAGTACATTCCATTCCCCAGGCAATAGCCCATTATCTCTGTATTTGAAGCCGTGGTACAGAAATCCAAATCCTTCTCTTAGACCCCAGATACTCAACCAGCTAGGCAATTTTTGCATCAGTCTTTCTCTTCTGAAGCCCCTACTCTCTGCTGGTAGCACTGATTTTGTATGTACACACACATACACATGTAGAAAATGAAAAAGTATGATTAGGTATTCTGAAGGCCTAGGAAAAAAATGAAGACCTTAGGACATAGAAGATACATGTGTGTGTGTGTGTGTATATATATACATACATATATAGCTTTATGTATGCGTGTATTTCCTATGTCCTAATGGCTTCAGTTTCTTGCCCATGCTTTTCTTATCCCTAGTGATACTTTCTAATTTTCTCCTGGAAGTATTTTTCCCTACCATGAATCATTACAAGTGACTGTCAGACTTGACAGGTCTGTAGAGGTCTTCTGTCATGGTTCATATACCTGCCCCAGGAAAGCAATAAATGCATTTTTTTGTTTGTCAGTTTGAAAAATGGATGCCTTGGAACCCATAGTAGGCCAGAGGACCTTGCTGGCATAGGTTATGAAGGTTGATGTAGTTTGCTTATATAGTTTCATGGCTTTGAATCATTGTGTATCTAACCTTACCTTGTATCAACCTGTCTTTTCAATACAGGTATTCAAGTATTCCCCTGTCATGGTGCTATAGACTGATAGTTCTCCTGGAAGGGACTGTATATTGCTTCAAAAGTCCAACCTAACATTTCTGGATACCCACTAACCTATCCCTGGAAAGTTGTGATGTTCTCTACCATGTAAGGGATGGAGAAGGAACAGAAAAAGCCTTATAACTTCCTTTAAGCCACTGTAACACCTCTAGATGTATTTCTTCTGGTCATTGACAGCCTTTAGTTTACTGAATTCATGGTGTTCTGGGATGAGCTTTTGAATCTGTGAGCATGTTGGATCCTTTAAAGTGTTGATTAGTTATTCCAGGGTGATCTTCTTTCTGCTGTGCCTGTTCTTCATATATCTACTCATGGAGTAACTCAGTGTATTGCCTCTCTGAGTGAGTTGTAATGTCTGAGCAATGTCTTTTTATCCACTTTGTTTTTCCACTGTAGACTGACCTCGCCTCTGCCTCTTATTACTTCTGTGTCATTGGGCAAGTCTCTTAACTTCTGTGTGTCTTATTTTTTTCTACATGTAAAATTAGGATATGATATATAACTATAAATATATATGATTTATAAAATTCTTGGTAATCTCTAGGATACTGAGCTATGACCTGATGATTACTTCAGTGACTAGGGATATTATGGAGGAAGCCCTGTTATGCTCTGCACTTCCTACAAGGTTAGCCACAAAACGGTGCACTTGAGGAATCACATCATCAATACAGAATCGCTGTTCTATTTGGACTCTGCGTAGGATACCACCCATGACATTCAGGAACGATGTTGCAGGTATGTGCAGATCTTCATTTTATATGACACTTGATGTTGATGCTCAAGATTGTTAAAGAAAACAACCTCCATTTTTTTGCGTCTCTTAGTGGTTTTAATGATTCTAACACGTGGCTAATATCTTGTTTGAGGAGAACCTTTAAGATAGCGCTTTGTCCTACTGAATCAAATACTTTTGTAAAATCAGCAGATAAAAAATAGCAATCCCTTTTCTTCTTCTGGTCACTTCCATGACCTTTTGGCCACTTCTGCGAATCCAAAGTAGAAGATCACATGTGAAAGCCTATATGTTCCCTTCTTATCTTTCCTTCAAGGATACTCTCTATGTCCATTGAGATCATTTTCATCAAGATTTTGTATAGATGACAAGTAGATAGATAGCTTGGTCGTTGGTGATACCTCCTCAGTTATGCTTAAAAAGATATTTCACATTCTTTCAGAATCTTTAATATAGCTCTTTAAATAATCTTTAAAATCCATCCTTAAGTGCCTTTAAATGTATAACACCTCCCTCCTAGACTTGTCATCAAGATCCAACCACATGGATTTCTTTTGTATATTAGGTCAAGTTCAGTCATTCTGCCCAACTTCTTCCTCAAAGCATAACTTCTATATGACCTTATGTGAGACCTGTTCAAAACTTCTTGCTTATTAACCCTCTTTCCTTTTAAAATTACTTTGCGTATGTTTTGTATGAGATTTTGTCCCTCAGGGGAATGTAACATTCTTGAGGGCAGGAATTGTGTGGTTTTGTCTTTGAATCTCCAGCCCCTAGCATAATTCCTGTGACACCCTAAATGTTTAATAAATGTTGTTGAATTGAATTGCAATAAATTCCATCACCAACCCTCTACATAGAAGGTCTGTTATTGAGTTAAAATGGTGAATCTTCTTTTGCTCATGATGAGAATAAATTACTATTGACATACTTGTAGATGTGTTCAACTTCTTTCTTATTAGTTACCTTCCAGTATCTTCTACACTGATCAGGCTTGTCAGGACTGCCTCACTCCAAACTCTGCAGGCTCTTTTCCCTTTTGATGGTGCATCATTGTTGTACAAGGTAATGCCACTGTTCCTTTTCATTTCCTGTCCCTCATACAGATGAACTTGTCCTCTACCTCATGCAGCCATGGCTGCCATTTCTTTTGGCTCTGCATGAGGAGCAAGTGTTTGCTAACAATAGCAAACACCTAATTGTGGTGCCAGTTTTGCATACATTAGAGCACCCTAAGAAATGACAAGTGTCAATAGAGTTATTTTTGTCTATTTTCCATTCTGGGGAGTTGGCAGCTTGTTTAAGCAGGGCAGATTGGCACTATTATATCTATATGCATGCAGTACTTTCTCATCTTTTTCTTTCCTTCTAATGTGGTATTGATTTTTTACCTTTGCTAATCAGTCAGTGACCTGACTGCACACAAATAGCTGACTCTGAACTCATTCCCAGCTTTACAACTGGTTTAGATTTTTGTTCTATTCATGCAGAGTCTGTTTTATTTTTTGACCAATTGTTTAATGCTCATAATATATTTCTTTATCTTCTGGAATAGAGGCTGGCACGTCTGCTCCAGTTAGTTATCTTCGTGTTGGTTTCTTTGCTTATGTGGGTGGCATGGCAAGAGGGCCAAGTGTTGCCCCACATGATATTCCTTATTGCCTTTTGATGCATCATGAAACCAGCTTTGTTGTTTGTCTTTTTGAAAGAGAATCTAAGCTACCCTTCCATTTAATTGCAATATCCTTGTGTTTGACCATGTCATTCCTCTG
Source organism: Pseudochirops cupreus (assembly GCA_028627135.1). Lineage (NCBI taxonomy): Eukaryota > Metazoa > Chordata > Mammalia > Diprotodontia > Pseudocheiridae > Pseudochirops > Pseudochirops cupreus. The sequence goes on along the minus strand of CM053582.1, from coordinate 46,277,594 downwards.
CTCAATGAACTCCAAAGCCTTCCTATTACCTCTAGGATCCAATGCAAACTACCTGAATTTGAATGCAGCCTCAGACCCTTCATAGCTAGGTGACCTTGGACAAGTCACTTAATCTTTATCAACCCTACTTTCCTCATCTGTGAAAGAGGAATGATGATGATGACAATGATGATGATGACGACAACAACGATGATAACACCTCCCTCCTAGACTTGTTATCAGGATATATGTAAAGCCATTTGTAGACCTTAAGTGTTCTATAAATTTCAGTTACTAAGCTCATCTGTTTTGTATCTAAAGCCCTTCACAACCAGACTCTAAACTAACTTTTAAGACTTATACTTGAATCCCCTTCACATACTCTTCAGGTCAGTCAAACTGATCTTTTTGCCTTTCCTAGCATAAAAGGCAGCTTCTATCTCCTCCCCTTTGAAATACTCTTCTCCATGCCTACAGATCAACCAACAAGCACTTGTTAAATGCTTGCTGTTTGCCATGCATGGTGCTGAGTACTGGACATCAAAGGCCAAAGCTGAACAGTCCCTGACTTCAAGAAGTTTCTATCAAAGGGAGAAGAAAAATCTGTATATTTATGTATATACATACATATAAATGTGTATGTATTTTTGTTGTTCAGTTATTTTCAGTTGTGTCTGACTCATTTGGAGTTTTCTTGGTGAAGATACTAGAGGGGTTTGCCATTTCCTTCTCCAATTCATTTTACATATGGGAAAACTGAGGCAAATAGGGTTAAGTGACTTGCTCAGGGTCACACAGCTATTAAGTGTCTGAGGCCAGATTTGAACTGAGGAAGATATATCTTCCTGACTCCACACATGTTGTATGTGTATACATACATAAATGCATAGCTATGTGCACGTGTATGTATACACACACATTCACACATATGTTTCTGCAAAACATTTAAAACAGATTCAAGGTTACCTTGTGGGTGTGTGGGGAGAGGTACTAGAAGCTTGGGGAGGGCTGAAAACAGGAAAGACCTCATACAGAAGGTGATGCTTGACCTGCATCTAGAAGGAAATCCGAGATTCCAGGAAGTAGAGGTAAAAGATGCCTTTCCCAGCATGGGAGAATAATGGAACAAAAATGCAAAGATAGGAGGTTTGGCATGAGTGTTGAAGAGTAAGGCTGGAATGCATTCTTTCCTAACCTCTGCCTCTTATAATGCCTTGTTTCTGCTGAAACTCAATTCCTATATCACCTCCTACATGAGATCTTTCCTTGACCATCACCCCTAGAATTATCTCGCATGTACTTTGCATATATTTTGTGTGTATTTATATTGTACTTGCTTGTGGGTACATGTTATCTTCCCATATAGAATACAAGCTCTTAGAGGACAGGGATTGTTTCTTTTTTATCACTGTAGGCATTGCATCTGTCACAGTGCTTGGCACATAGACAATAAATTAGCACTTCTTGATTGATTCTGATGTCTTTTATAGATTTATACTGAGATGGTAAGGTTTTTTAATGTTTGAAGTATAACCCCAGAGTGAAGGGATCTTTTTTATTTTTTTTTTTTGTAGCTGATAGACATAAATAATAGAAATATAATCTAAAGGTCTAGAAGACAATGACTTTGCCTCTTTTGCCTAGGTTTTGTTCTGGCTTGAATTCATTTGCATACTCTTGCTAAACCACAGAGGATCTTGGGAATGAAGTATTTTTGTTTGTTTTGTTAGAGCCTCATGAAATGGATTTTGGAGGCACAGGCCTCCCATAAAGGCTTAATTGATAGTTACAAGAAAATTCTAACCATAAGTTCAATGGTTTTCTGGGCTAGTGGACTGTATTCAATCCCATAAAACAGGAGTCAAAAGGAAAAGCTTAATCTTCACCTGGGAACACTTTGTCTGGCTTTTGGTTGTTTCATCTTTAGCTGATTGTGGTAGCTTGTAGCCTACATTATGCCTAAAGAGTTTCATCCTGACCCTTTCAAGGAGAGCCTTGCATGTTATCCAAGATGGCCAGCAAGGTGGCCTGCTGAAAGGATTAAGTCTAGGGGCTAGTAGCAGAGAGAAGCTTATGAAAGCTACTTACTATAAGACCTCCATAAATGTTCAGGTGAGATGACATTTTGGCCAAAAGAGAGTGAGACAACATTCTCATTTGAGATGTCCCAACCACGGGTCCATCATTACAAAAGCAAGCAAAGATCAGCAGACAATATGATGAAACCACCAAAAGACGTCAGTGGCCTTTCACTGTTGGATGTGTTGAGTTACTCTGGACATGCCCATGCCTTCTACATGTGTTCTGTGACCACATGCATCCCTTATCTTTGTATGGTAACATGTATTCTGTGATCATACGTCTTCCATGTGTGTGCCCTAGTATTGTATCTTCTCTACATTTGTGCCCTCTCCCAGTGTGGTAACCTGTGAGAAAGTTTATTCTAATTGCTCAGAAGAGGACTCTTTTCTTATTATTTGATTCACCATGTTGTTTGAGGAAATGTTTTTGTTTGAACTGATATGTCCTCTGACTGGGTGGCTGATTAAAAATAAATTGCTGAGGGCTGATGAAGTTATATTTTTAGTAGTTTATGATCCATTGAATGCTCTAACCATTGAGTAGCATTCCCAAATGCTTTAACCATTAGGTAGTATTCCCAGTTGACTCAAGCATTAGAGGGAATATCATAAGGGCTACAGAGAGGATGTCTATATAGATGTAGTTTAGATATATGTAAGCTTGTTCATCATTAGACAGAGATCTCACATTTAAAGTACCAAAGGTTAAATGCATGTATGATTCTAAGAGAATAAATGTTAAATAAAATGTCTGGTGACTGGTTCAAACTGAAGCTCATCCCATAGATTTCCACTTAGAATTCCATTCTTGAGGCTCTTATTACAGCCCATTTTTACTATATGGATAAGATTCACCTCTAAGATCGTAATTTGTTGTTGGTGCTTTCTGATGGCGGATAGTAACAGCAGCTCACATTTATGTTTTACAATTGGTTCTCCTTTTCTCCTGCTCTTTTGGTAGAAACTCAGTTCAAAAGCAGTTCATTCAATTTTCACTTTTATCTAACCTTGGGGCCCCAGCTAGGGAAGAGACCTCAGATAATCTAGGACAGGGCTTCTTAAACTTTTTCCACTCACGACCCCTTCAGCGCTTCTGGCAACCCACAGTTTAAAAAGAGCTGATTCTAGTCCAGTGTGTACCGGAGTAGTAATTTGCTCTACTACATCCCTAATAAGTGGTCATCTCATTTCTGCTTGAAGACTTTCAGTGATAATGAATTCCTTAGGAGGGATAGTAGTTTTGTGGTAAGTACACTGGATTTGGAGGCAGAAAATGTAGGTCCAAATTCTGTCTTTACCACTCGTTCAGTTGTTTCTGCCATGTCCAACTCTTTGTGATGCCATTTAGGGTTCTTTTGGCAAAGATATTGGAGTGGTTTCCCATGATCTTCTCCTTGTCATTTTATAGCTGAGGAAACTGAGGCAAGCCGGGTTAAGTGACTTGCCCAGGGTCACACAACTAGAAAGTATTTGAGGCCAGATTTTACTTGAAAATGTGAGTCTTCCTGACTCCAGGCCTGGTACTCTATCCACTGCAATGCCCCCTAGCTGCCTGCTTTACCACTTACTACTTGTATAATTTGGGGCAAATTACTTATCCTTTCCGTGCCCCATTCTTCCTCCTCTATAAAATTAAGAGGTAATACATGATGAACTAGAAGGTCTCCCCCCTCTTTGTTTTACTTTTGTCCCTTGATCTCCCCTGAGCATGCTCTAGAATGCTCCAGATGGGCAATATTCTTCATTAAATGTGGTATCCTAGATATAATAGAATCCTCTAGATTTGGACTTACCCAAGGTAGAGTATAGCAGGACTGTAACCTGCCTTGTTTTCAATGTTTCATCTCTTAAGATCTCCTTATTTTTTGTGGCCACCATGTAGCATTGCTGACTGATATTGGCCTTGCCACCCACTAAAACCTTCATCTCCTTTTCACTTGGTCTACCAATGTGTCCCCATTCACTACTTGGGCATTTGATTTGTTGAACCAAAGTGTGAGATTCTAAATTTATCCCTCTTAAATTTCATCACGTTGGAATCCCTCGATCATCAGCCCATCTGGACTTGTGGGGTCTTTTTGGATTCTACTTCTGTCATGCATTGTGTTAGCTATCTTTCCCAGCACTGTGGGTGGATGGGCTCAGTGAAAATGCAAGTACTGCTATTACTGTCCATCTGCTTGGGGATGAGAGGGCTGGCAAGCATTATGTATGCGTAGGCTGCATGTGCACAGAAGCAATGATGTTTGACTGCAATTAGAGTGTGTGCCAATAAGACTCTACCACCAGTGTAATGTACATAATGAATTACATAGCACCATCGTATACCATTTGGAGAGATTAAAGCTACTTTATCATTAAATTAAAGCAATTGTCGTTTAATAATTCTAGAAGGCATAATTGAACCTGATATTGTTTTCTGGGAATATGTTGTTCATGCATGTCACATGAATGAAAATTTCTGGCCTGACTGCTCTGGGGACAGAGATCATTTGATATAGAGAATACTCTGATGCATTGTATCAGTTCCAAAACCACTCTCAGAAAAAGAAATGTCAAATAATTCCCTGCATTAGGATTTAGGGGAGGTGGGAGGGATAGGGCTTCAGACTTGAGATCATTCTGATGGTAAATGACAATTTGGAGGTTTTTTTCAGTTCTGTGCTTAGGGCTAAGCCATAGTACCTTTTTACTCCTTCTTTGCATTGGCAATACAACGAGTGATCTCTCTACCTGTTGCCCCCATTGCTCTATAAACCACACACTCAGCAAACTGGTTTTTACTGCTACTGAGAAGTAACATGGTAGAGGAAATAGAATGATGGACTTGGAGTGGGGGACACTTGGGTTCACATCCTAGCTCTTCCATTCACTATTTAGTTGACCTTGGACAAATCTCTTCACCTACCAACCCTCAGTTTTCTCATCTGGAATATGGGGCTAACGAGAATATAGATTTTAAGGCGATAATGTGTTAAAGCACTTTGAAGACTTTAAGAATGTCAGTTCTTAAAGCTTAAAGGCTCTCTGTGGCATGGTATTGTCCTCATTTTCCTACTATGTCTCTGATAGTTTCTCTGTGACCTTACTTGGCTTTAGATTTCTTATTAAAGAGGGATGAATTTGTTCCTCTAGTATAGAATCCAATCTCTTAAGATCAGCTGGAAGGGACATTTGGAGGTCATCTAGTTCAACTTTCTTTTTTACTATTGAGAGAACTCCGGTCTAGAGAAGTTAAGTGAGTTGCCTAAGGTCTAGCAGAGTTCAGATTTGAACTCTGGTCCTAAGACTCCAAATCCTGTGCTCTTTCCACTGTGCCTTGCTGCCTTCCTCTAAGTCAGTGGTTCTCAACCTTCCTAATGCTGCTACCCTTTAATACAGTTCCTCATGTTGTGGTGACCCCCAACCATAAAATTATTTTCGTTGCTACTTCATAACTGTAATTTTGCTACTGTTGTGAATCGTAATGTATATATCTGATATGCAGGATGTATTTTCATTGTTACAAATTGAACATAACCCACAGGTTGAGAACTGCTACTCTAAGTACATTATAATTCCCAGTGTAAGCTAGAGGCTAGAACGCTAGATGCTAAGAGTATCCCCGACTTTGGTTTGGGTATGTTGTAGAGGAAGCGGCAGCCTAATGGTTGTTTAGCCTGCAGATCCTGATCTTTAGCTCTTAATACTAAATGTCACATAGAATCCCGAAATGTTTGACTACCTTACAGTAACCCTTTAAAAGAGCTAGGATTTTGTCAGTGGGATTGGTCTCTCTGCAAGTGTAGATCATAGCCTTTCTCCATCTTAGTAGACCATCTCATCATGTGGTGATCTGCCTCTGTCCATGGCACTTTTCAGCACTAACTGCATTTTCTTACATTCTCATTCTTTTAAAATAGAGACTTGGGACATACCCAAGTAGCTCAAGTAATTAATCAGATATCTTATTCTCTTACCATTCTGAATATCTTACTGTCCCTTGTTAGTGTAGTTATCCCAGTGCAAGCTGCCAATTTCTAAATTCTGCCGAATTTTGAATGAGATTTTTATTTCATTGTAACTGTGCTGATTTGTAAACTTGAAGATGTTTTGTTCAGTTTGAATAACGATAAGTCACATTTATGTAATGCTGTAAAGTTTACAAAGAAATTGCCTTGCAATAATTTGAGAGAGTTAGTGCAAGGATTATCCTGATACTCAAAAAGGATACATCATCTGTTTACTTCAGAAGTTCCCTCCAGTGATGCAGATTGCAACCTATCTGGGCCTACCTGCCTTGTGCTTGTCTTGCTTCATCCTGCCATGGGTTGGTGACAGGAGGACCACTCATTGTGCTGGAAGCCTTCCAAGAAGGTTTGGAAGAGATAATCTGATGAAGGTCAGGAAAGACTGATGGATAGCTAGAGGTAGATGACTCCATTGGTACCCTTGCTCTATCAGAAGAAGTAGTATATAGAAAAGGAAACTGAGTCTCAGAGGGGTGAATGACTTACCCAAGGACACACAGCTAGTAAATATTGAAGTCAGTATTTGAATCCAGATGTCTCTTCATTCCATGCATAGCACCATTTCCACTATACCACATCACCTCTGAAACAGAAATTTCATTAGTCTTGTGAAAAATCTGCAAATATCTTGGGAGGTGATCTGTGTTTTGGACTGGAACCAATTGCCATATTGTACATAATTATAAATTTGAATAGTGTGAATTTGAATTCATGTGACTGCTTCACAGAATTCGTTATTTGTGCTAATTGGGACTTGGTTATAAATTCCTTGTATTTGTGAGGGAGCTATCTAGCAGCAACCTTAAGGGATCGTGGGCTGTGCTATACTGTGTGGCATGATTTTTTTTTTTTTATGGAATTGTGATCTCATCAGTGTAGAGAGCACATGGTGTGCAAATTCTTTCTACTGATCTAAATAATAATGATAATGATAATAATAATAATAATGGGTATCAAAAGCCTTCAGAGGTAGGTGCTATTGTTATCCCCCTTTTACAGATAAAGAAATGGAAGCAGACAGAAGTTGATTGACTTGCTCTAGGTCATGTAGCTATGACATATCTAAAGCCAGATTTGAACTTTCTGACTTTAGACCCAGTGCTCTATCCACTGCACCACCTAGCTGGCTCTATAGGAACTCCTCTGTAATTTGTAGTCTGAGTTTCCTGGTGCACTGAGAGCTTACATGATTTTCCTGGGGTCACATGAGAAATGAGTCTGTCAGAAGCAAGACTTGAACATTGATCCTTGGGCCTACAAGGCCAGTCCTGTGTTCCTATGCTTTGCTGTTTCTCTTGGAAGCATAGAATTTGTTTCAGTGGATAGAAGATGCCCATGTGTGGGCAAACATGTCTTTTCCACCATATATTCATCATTGGTGATTTTTTTTTGAGGATTAAGGAAATATTCACATCCATCATTATTAGGTATAATTATTAAGCTATTAAATTCATTGAGTAATATAAAATAATTTAAAATATTATATTAATATGTAATTGTTAAACAACAAGAGCTAGCATATAGGGCTTTAATAATCTTAAGCTCCTTTAGATATATTATCTTATTTTATCCTCACAATAGCCATCTGAGATAGGTGTTATTTTTTTAGGGGGGGGAGACCAGAGTTGTGATTTTATTGATACAGGAAATTCTTACATTTTATAATCCCCATTTTACAGATGAGGACTCTGAGCATCAGAGAAATCAAGTGATTTGTCTAAAGTCATGCAGCCAGGTGTCAGATACAGGATTTGAACTCAGGTCTTCCATCTCCAAATCCATTGCTCTTTCACTGGACCTGGGCACCTCTTCAAATAACTCTGTTAAAATGTGAACTTTACCACAATTGGAAATGTGCTGACAGTATTTTGGACTCCACATAGGTCTTAACAAAAGTTAGTTGAATTAATGAGTTAGGCCATTGCTGGCCCTGCCCATTTTAGTATGAACTAGTCTATCAGCTAGGCAGTTGCCTAAAAGACTGATGGCCTGAGATACTGGTAGCATTTGGTATGGGGAGAGATGGCACCAGGGAGCAATGTGAGAACTTTGGAAACCTATGGGTAGAGGAGGCAGGAGGGTGAGATGCCACAGTGATAGGGAAATCAGAGAGAAGTAGAATGAAAAGAATTGGAACAAATTATACTCATCACCCACTTTTGCCTCAGGCTAGCTATCCAGTAAGATGCCTTATGCTGGCCCTGTGCCCACAAGCCTTCTGAGTAGAATTCAATACACTGTGCATTTTGAAGCAAAAGGAAAACTCTCACATGTTCTGAAGGGAAGCCATTGTTCTTTGTGGCTGCCTTCCCAGTTTCCCATTTTAATGTGTTTGCCTGCTACTTGTCAGTTCATAGTTCTACTTATATGTCAACTGCTTCTTTCTATTTATATATACTCTGGGTGGTGGTGGATTTATGTTCAAGTTGTTGCCACATAAAATGCCAGAAATCGTGTTCCATTCATAAAATGATAAAGTTGCCCACGTTTTCTATTCCTAGCACTACCCCCTTCCTTCTGATAGCACTTACCAGAAAGTTAAGCTCACTGCTTTGCTTTCAAGTTTGGTTAACAGTTAGCCAGCCAATACACTGAGGTTCTACATTTCGGGCACAAATGAATCAAGACTCAGGACTTGACTCTCTCTAACAGGTTTACTTGGTCTGTGGAGTGAGGACCAGCCCTCTTGCCAAGAGACTGGTGAAGTGGGTCTTTGCCTTCCCTTGAAATGCCTGACCCTCTACTCTTGGTGTCAAACTTCCTCATCTATCCACTTCCTTGTCTATCTGCTGAGCACAGTGGAGAATGCTGGCCTTGGATTCAAGAAAACTTACTCTTTTTGTGTGTGTGACCCGGGGCTAGTCATTTCAACTCAATGAGACTCACTTTCTCTATCTGCAAAATGTTGACAGCAATATCTATGGTATGTACTTCATGAGGCTGTGTGGATAAATTTAAATCACGCATATGCTTTGCCAATCTTAAAACACTGTACAAATGTTAGCTCTCATTATGGTTAGAAGGAGGGCTGCTCAGCTACAAGCTATGTCCTACAGGACCTCCCCACTCGGCGTGATGGTCTAGGAGGCACCCCAGATGCCTTTGCAGGATCACCAACCCCTCGTTCTCTTATTTCTCTACACACCACCTCAAGATTATAAGCAGTTTCTTTGTGAGTTGCTTATCTACTTGTCTGGTGACATCAGTGCTGACTGATTTCAGAGGCTCATAGGATAACAGGTCTAAAAGAAGCCTTAGAGCATCTCCTCTGACCCCCTCATTTTAGAGTTGAGGAAGATGAGCTAGCTGCAGAGAAGTAAAGACTTCCCCAGGGATACACAGAGTACATTAACTGTCGGCAACAGTTCAAAAATCCAGGATTTCCTTTCTGTTGGTATTGCCTCTGAGGATGGAGATCATGCCCAATCTGTGACTTGATAGCTAGTCTTTCAGACTTGTTGCAACTGAAAAATCAATCACCCTGATAATATGTTATTAATGCCCCCCAAAAGAATAAATAAAAGCCAGAAAAATACTTGGTCTACTCAATCATATAAATATAATTTTCACAAAATTGCTTTGAGGTTATGCACTATACCCCTAGCCCAGGCCAGAAGTAAGGCCTATGGCTTGTAGAGGGTTCCATAGTATGAACTGTATATCTCCAGAGTCAAGACTAGAGTAGAGGTTTCAGCTGGGCTGTTGCAGTGTGGACAGTGAGCTGGAGGCAGCTGCAGACTCAGAGAATGAGGAAGCAGGGGGAGTCAGAGGTCTGAGATCCAGGACTTAGAATTGAGAAGACTCGGGTAGTAGTGACACAGAGGAGCCAAGATCACCAACATATAGCCAAAATGAGCAGAAGTAACAGTATCTGAGGAGAAAGCTAAAAACAAAACAAAACAAAATAAAATGAATAAAAACCCTCTGTCAGCAAAGCAACCAAGTCTAAAGGGCCATTTGAGGGATGAGCACAAAGTCTAGGAACCCAGAGTTCAGGGCACTCTGTGTCCTTGCACAGGTAGGATGGCATAGTAGGAAGAACATTGGATTTGGTAGCAAAGGACTTGGTTGCTTTACTCCTTGGGAGTCCTTGGAGAAGTCATTTAACCTGTATTGGTCTTAGCAAAACCCTGTGATTGTTGAGGTCTCTGCCAGCTCTAAATTTGTGATTCTAAGCCGTGAAGCATTACAGAATCATAATGTATAGCGTCTGTTTTCTCATCTGTAAAGTGGGATAATAATAGCACCTGCCTCCTGGGGTTGTTGTGAGGATAAAGCGAGATGAACTATGTAAAGCACCATATAAAGGTTTTCTATTATTATTTCTCCTGTGTAACATGAGGGGGAGAAGGCAATGGCAGACTGCACCAGTTTGGGATCACAAGGAGCGAGACTCAGCTGCAATGATCACAAAAACGATTGCTTGTGCTAAGCGATAAGAACAGGGAGGATTTAGATCTGGTGTATGTATTCCCTGTCCTTTGGATATGTGGCAGTGAGCCTTCAGCCTGGCCTACTGGTTTCTTCCATAGGCCCTTCACCCATATAGCTATTACACGTTCCCCTTGGATTCCGTGTGCCATTGGGTAGGTTGTCACAGCCATTTGTACGCTCATGATTCACCTGCCTCTCCCTTTCTATATGTTAGAAGACATTCGTTTTAGAAATTACTGGGATATAAAAGGCCATGTAATATACAGAGGAGAAAAATGAGGCCAAGAGGGGGTTAGTGACTTGTTAATGGCATCAGGGCCATGGTGTGAAAGAGCACCAGTGATCTTTCCACCTACCATGGTTCCCATTCATCTGTGAAGGGGCAGTACTTCCTTTCCCATCTTTGGCTCATATACTCTCTCCCTCCAAAATTAAACCAAAAAGACAGATCCAGGAATAAGACCAAGATGGTATGCCCTCCAAGGACACAATGAAACGAAGGGCTTCCTTGGTCAGCCAGAGACATCTGCTCCCCTTCCATAAATAAATGTACTAGTTGCATCATTTTGAACTCATAAGCATGACTTGCCAGGCAATGACAAAAAGTACCCAGACAACTTCTGTAATGCATAAAGAATTAAAGGAGTTTCAGGATATGCGTAGGGAAAAAAAGAACTTTAATGAATTTTGCAATGAGAGGCATGAAATAACCATGGGGACCTAGACTTTGAAGCTGCTAAAGGGGATTCAAGGAAATAATTTATGTTAACTATTGCCTGTGAAAGGAGTACTGTTGAACCCAAGCTTTAATGCAGATGAAAGGAGATGGATGGGAGTTTTCTCTGTCCTCTTAAGCTGTCTGGCCTAGAAGAGTGTTTAAAAATGACTCGCTTTTATTAACTCATTAAATGATGAGAGGGAAGGATGGCTTTGGAGATAAAGGGCTAGTCTTTAAGTCACAAAAACCTAGATTCCAGACCCCCCTCTGATATACACTCTAACTCAGGACAAGTCTCTTAACCTCTTAGGGCCACAGGCAACACACAACAATGGATTTGCATTAGTGGTGGAGGTTCCCTGCACCCATGAAATCATAGATCCAGATCAAACATCCCTTCCCCGAAAATCAAATGCCAATGATTTTGCTAAATTTCTTATTAGTGCCATACTTAGAATGAGGAAGTTTACCAAACCCTGAAATACGAGCATCATATGATGGGCCAAGACTCGTACCCACCTTTCATTTGGTATCATTCACTGCTGATAGAAAACTCTTTGTCTTCTGTCAGTTAATGGCAAGAGGAAAAAAAAGTCTTCATCTGATATGTCAAAATCACGTTTCCATTCATTTAAGAGGGTAGGAGGTTTGGGGGAGTTTGATTTTTTTAAGTTCATCCTAATGGTTTTAAATTCATAACTTCTCAGGCTACCCACAGCCAAACAGATAGCAGTGTCACAGGCCGGCTCCATAAATATAAAATTTATGACAGAATGTCAAATGTTATACATAGCTCAGTGGAGCAGATGAAGATAAATGCAATTCAGTTGTGTTGGCTTTCTGCTGCTGCCTTCCTGACAATTTGTTGTCTCTGTTTTGTTATGATAAAGCATTACCGTACTCGGGCAACTTTCCCCTCTGTATCTGGGCACATTTGTCATGAAGCCATAATTTCCCACAATCCCCTTCCCTTTCATGAATATACATTTTTTCTGAAAAAAAATCTGCTGGAGGAAAGATGAATCCATCATACCAAGTTTTTTGTCATATGTTACATTTCAAATGTTTCAATTATTGCTGACTGTATTTTTTGGAAAAAAGGAAAAAGTAATTACTTTTTTTGCAGCATGGAATTGTATATCATTATTGAAGAAAGAAACAAACCTGAAGAGAGTTTTGCCATCTTTTTTTCCCCTCGAATAGTGATAGAGCAGAGTAGAGTTATTGGCAAGCCCTTTTGACCAAAAGGCCTGGGTTCTCATCTCAGTCATGCATTTGCCAACTGTAGGAGGTTCAACAAGAATTCTAGGACCCAATTTCCTCATCTGGAAAAAGGAAGGAGTTGGTGTAAGTTATCTGTAAACCCTCTTCTTGCTTGAAATGCCTGGGAACCATGGACATCTCCAAACATTCAAATTGAGGGATGGCCTTTGAAGAGGCAGTGCAGGGTGGTTTGGGTTTGGCATCAGAGAACTTAGGGAAGGCTCTTAAGAGCTTTGTGGCTCACTTTCTTCTTCTGGAAAAGGAAGGAGTGGGACTCCAAGTTTCTTTGCCGTTCCTAACAAACCTATGAGATACTTATGGTCAATAAAGGAGGTGCTGTTCCCCACAGTGGACAGTAAACTTCTGGATTTCATTGACCCATGAGGTCATACAGGCATAAAAGAGAAGTGGCTTCCTTCACATCTATCCTTTAGATTAATCTATGCGTAGCATGCAGAGAGGCCACACCCTGGTAAAAAGCATCTCAGAAGATGAGTTAAAGCAGGTTGAGGGTAACCAGCAGGCCTGAAATGCGTCGCTGAGTTACGGGGATGTATACTACAAACATTTGAAGACTTTCCCTGGTGAAAAAAGCAGATGCAAACAATGGCCACGAAGATGGCTGCAGCAGGCAGTGTGGAGCATTTGGAACTTGATCAGATGCTGAAGATGACAAAGTTACCCATTGCATCCCAGGCCATCGCCTGTCATCCTGGCTTTAGTCTTGCCATGGGACTTCAGTGATTCTGGGAGAGTGAGGCTGATAGCTTTGGGCGATTCTGCCTCAGTGAATACCAATTTATGTGCAAGCCAAGATATCACCTGTGATGTCATTGGTACTCTTTGAAGGACAAATAACAACAACAACTTGCTAATAGAAACAAGAATATCTAGGTTTATGTCTACTGGCAGCTGGGTTGCTCAGTAGATAGTGCTGGACCTGAAATCAGGAAGACTTGTGTTCAAATCTGAGCTCAGACGTTTACTAGCTGTGTGATTGTGGGCCAGTCATTTAACCTCTGTCTGCCTCTGTTTTCGCTTCTGTAAAAAAGGATAATAATAGCACCTCTCTCACAGAGTTGTTTTGAGGATTAAATGAGATTATGTATATATATAAAGTGCTGAGCATATAGCACCTAGCACATAGTAGGCGCTCAGTAAATGGTTATTCCCTTCCCCTTCCTTTACCCTTTGAATTTGATGTTAACAGAGTCCTTTGGCATCACTATCAGAGATAGAAATGCTGAGCTAGCTAGACCATGGGTTGAACCCAATGTCATGTTTTAAGTATTTGATTTATTAGAGAAAGTTTATGATTTGACATTTTTACCAGTACATTGAATAGGAGAAAATTAGTTGTCTAGAGCTGTAAAGAGTTCCATTGTCCTTGATGAACTCAGTGTGCTATCATGGTAATAGTACTGGTTCAGTAAGGCCTTCTTGGTCAATTGATTGCTTTGTAATCCCTGAGAGCTCTCTTGGTGCCCCTGTGATTTGGGAATCTACCATTTTAGAGAAGAAAGCCAGCTGGAGAGATCAGTCAGAAGAAATTAAGTGAAGTGGTCTTAGATAGAGCCTTCTTTTAAAGAACCCTAGAATGGAGAGGTTCCAGAGCCTCCAGCAGCTAGTAGATATAGGGCCACCTCAAAGAAGATTCATATTGTGATTACAAAAGATAGTATTGTCATTACAACAGAAAAGAGGGGAATCATAACTTTAAGAAAAACAATATTAGAGACAGATGGAAGAAAACATAAACTTAACTTTCATACATTTGAATGTGAATGGATTAAACAATGAAATTAACAGGAATAACAGATCTGCTGAGAAAATAAAACTCTACAAT
>CM053582.1:46240178-46263163 GCA_028627135.1 Pseudochirops cupreus | reverse complement strand
CTAAGAGTCATAGACAGTAACTCAATAGTGGAAGAGACTTCAGTATTCTTTTTTCCATATTGGATAAGTTTAACAGAAAGATAAACAAAAGGGAAATATGGAACTGAACAAATTCTTACAAAAACTAGACTTAAATGATTTATGGCATCTTCTAAATGGAACAGCAAAAGAATTTACATATTTCTTTCTACCTCATTGAACTCTTAAAAAATTGACAATGTTCTAGGGCACAGAAATATTACACACAAATATTAAAAAGAGAGAAATAGCTAATACATCCTTTACAGACCATAATTAAAGAAAATAGTAATCATTTCAAGGACCATAAACAAAAGATAGAGATCCAAATGGAGGTTTAGCAGTAAAATCCTAAATAATGAGTAGATCAAAGAAGAATTTATAGAAACAGTAATGAATTAAAAGAAATTATAATGAGGAAACAGCATAGCTAACACAATTTCTGAGATGAAGCTAAAGCAGTTCTCAGGCTAAAATCATATACAAACATATATTAACAAAATAAAAAAGAATTAATGAACTGAATATCTATTAAAAATAGAAATCTAACTTAAAACTTAAATCAGCAGAAAAGAGACTATATTAAACATTAGAGGGTAAATAGAAAAATTAGAAACAACATATAGAAATGTAAAACTTACAGCTGATTCTTTGTGAACACTAATAAAATAGATGAACCCTTAGATATTCTGATTAAAAAGAAGAGAACAGAAAATCAAGTCAATAAAATAACAAGTGAGCGAAGTGAAATTACAGCAAAATCAAAATAAATTTAAAAAATATTAAGAAGTATACTATGTACAATTATATGTTAACAAGACCAGCAACATAAAAGAAATGAAGAAATACATTAAAAAATGTAAAATGCCCTAATTATCAGAATACCAGATTGAGATCTTAAATACCATGTTTCAGAAAAGGAAACGGACCTAGCTGTAAAGGAACTACCAAAGACAAAAAATTCTCATCCTGATTGATTCATAGGAGAATGCTATAAAACTTTTAAAGAACAATTAGTACCCATACTTCAGGTGCATCTAAGTGGCTCAGTGGATAGGACACCAAGCCTGGAGTTAGGAGGATTCATCTTCTTGAACTCAAATCTGGCCTCAGCACTTACTATCTGTGTGACCCTGGGAAATTCACTTAAACCTGTTTGTCTCAGTTTCCTCATCTGTAAAATGAGCTGGAGAAGCCAGTGGCAAACTACTCCAGTATCTTTGCCAAGAAAACCCCAGATGGAGTCACAAAGAGTTGGATACAACTGATACAACTGAACAACAAAGGCCATACTTCACCAATTATCCTCAAAAATGAGAAAGCACCCAATCAGAATCTTTTCATGAGACAAATATAGTCCTAATACTTAAACCAGGTAAAGATAAAGCCCAGAAAGAAAACTAAAGGTCAATATTGTTGATAAATAGTGACTTGAAATTTTTTAACACAATCCTATGAAACAGACTTACAATAATTTATCCAAGAAATCATTCATTGTGACCAAGTGGGATTCATACCAGAGTTGCAAGGATGGTTCTGCTTTAGGAAAATAATCAGTCTAATTAGGCATATAAAAAATAAAATCTTCCAAAACCTCATGGTCATCTCAATAGACATAGAAAAAGCCTTTGACAAAGTATAACACTCATTTGTACTAAAATCACTACAAAGTGTAAGCATGGAGGTACATAAAGGTATCGTTAAAAGTATCCATCTAGTACTACTTAGTCTTGCTTGTCAAGGGCTACTAGAAGGCATTTTGGCGATACAGTGGATAGAGTGCTGGACATGGAATCAGGAAGACTGTGAGTTCGAAATTGCATGACCCTGGGCAAGTTACTTAATCTCTGTTTGCCTCAGTTTTCTTCACTGTAAAATGGGGATAATAAAAGCACCTACCTCCCAGGGTTGTTGTGAATATAAAGGAAATAACCAATGTATAAAAGTACTCTGCAACTTTAATGACTATATTAATGTTCGCTACTATTGACTCCTACTTTTGCCATTCTGAGGGACAAATGAAATAAATCACTATGCAAATCTAAAAAATGTATCCTTCTAAAACCAAAAGCAAACATCATATGCAATAAGGATATATTAGAGTCTTTTCCAGTAAATATAGGAGTACAGCAAAGATGGCCACTTCCCACCATTATGACAGAGTTCTGGAATTGCTAGCAAAAGCAATAAGACAAGAGAAAGAAATCGAAGGCATTGTTGTCATTCAGTTGTTCCATTTGTGTCGACTCTTCATGACATCATTTGAGGCTTTCTTGGCAAAGATGCTAGAGCAGTTTGATGTTTCCTTCTATACATCATTTTACAGATGAGGAAACTGAGGCAAACAGGGCGAAGTAACTTGCCCAGGGTCATGTAGCTAGTCAGTGTCTGAGACTGGATTTGGACCCAAGAAGGTCTGGGACTCTATCCACTAGGCCACATAGCTGCCTATGTTAAAGGCACAAAGATAGGTAAAGAATAGGTAAAACTATCCCTATGTGCTGATATGATGGTATCCTTAAAAAATCAGGAAAGATACTAAAAGAGACAATTAATAGCTTCAGCAATAAGAAGCAATGATAGAAAAGGAAATTTCATTCATAATTACAAAATTACATAATTACATAATTCAAAATTCATTCATAATTACAAAATACATTAAATATTTGGGGTTAACCTACCCAAGCATACAAAAGATTGGATAAATTCAATTACAAAGTAGTCCTTAAAGGAAAAAAAAACCAACTTAAATAGCTGGAGGAATATTTACTATTCATGGTTAGGCCAAGCCAATATAATAAAAATAACAGTATGACCACACTTAATTTCCACTTTTAATGCTATGCCAATCAAATTCCCAAGGGGATACTTAGTAGAACTTGAAACAATATTAACAGAATTCATTTGGAAAAACAAAAGATCTAGAATATCAAGGAAAATTATGAAAAGAAGTAAGGATAAAGCTAGAATAGCCCTTCCAGACCTCAAACTATGTTATAATGTCACAGTCATCAAAACCATCTGGTATTGGTTAAAGAAGAAAGAGAGATCAGTGGAACCATCTAGACAAGGGAGATTCAGGGGCAATAGAATTCAATAAGCTGGTGTTTGATAAAGTGGAACACAGAAGTTACCTAGGGGGAAAACCCTTCATTTGAAAAAAATGCTGAGCAAAATGGAAAGCATCCTGGCAGATCAGGTATAGACCAACACCTTATACCACATTCCCAAAAACATTCTAAATGGATACATAGCCTTAATAGTAAAGATTGTGCTAGTAACAAGAATTAGAAGACAAATTGATCATATAGCTCTCACAGCTATGAGTAAATGTATTCTTAAGCAAACAGGGTACAGAGGAAATTACTGAAGATAAAATGGTTAATTTTGATTGCTTCAAACTGAAAAGCTTCTGCATAGAAAGTATTAATGCCCTGACGATAAGAAGAAAAGTGGACAAATGGGAAAAAATCTTTGTATCCAATTTTTTTGATGGGTGTCTGGTATCCAAGATAGAGAAGGGGTACATGAGGCTGATAGCCATTCCCCCAGCAAATAAATGCTCGAGAGCTATAAACAAACAGTTCTCAAAAGAATTGCAAAACCATATGAAAGAATGCTCCAAAGCACTAATAATAGGAATAACAACAGGAAAGATACAAATAGAGATAATTAATAGCTTCAGCAATAAGAAGCAATGAGAGAAAAGGAAATTTCATTCCAAATAATTCCAAAATGCATTAAATATTTGGAATTAACCTACCCAAGCATGCAAAAGATTGGATAAATTCAATTACAAAGTAGTCCTTAAAGGAAAAAAAACAACTTAAATAACTGGAGGAATATTTCGTATTCATGGCTAGGCCAAGCCAATATTAAATCAAAACAACCCTGAGGTTTCACCTCACACTCAGAAAATTGGCAAAAGTAATCAAAAAATGACAATAGTCAGTGGTAGAGGGGTTGTGCAAGGATAGGCACATGACCACTTTGTTGCTGGAGCTCTGAAAATGGTACAACCATTTTGGAAAGCAGTTTGGAATTATGCAAATAAAGTGACTAAAATGTCCATACCCTTCGAATCAGAGATGCTATTTACTGGGCTTATACCTCAAGGAAACCATTGATAAGAAGAATGTTCCTATATAACCAAAACATTTACACCAGCGCCTTGTATGACAGCACAGAATTGGAAATAAATTAGATGCCCATTGATTAGCGAATGGCTAAACAAATTGTGATATACGAATGTGATAGAATATTATTGGGCTGTAAGAAATTATGTGTGTGATGAGTACAGAGAAACATGGAAAGAGCTCTATAAACTGATGCAGTGCAAAATAAACAAAGCCAAGAAAACAGTATATAGAGTAACTATAGCAAGGTAAATGGAAAGAATAACTACACATTGAAAAATCAAATGTAAATGTATCAAAATTTTAAAAATTGAGCCTGACTCAGTTGAAGGGATATGAGGGGAAACCTCCTCCACCACCACTTTTTGGAGGTGAGAAGTCCATAGGAGTTACACATTGTGTATGTTTTTAAGCATTTTTAATCTATTGATCAGTTGTGCTAATAAATCTTTCCTCTCTTCATAATACAGTTTGTTATATGAGATGACTCCCTGGGAGGAGAGAAAGAAATACTTGGAATAACTACAAAGATGTAAGAAAAAAAGATATCAATACAAACTTATTTTTTAAATGATTTTAATGAAACTATGGCAGTAATCCAGGTGAGACATGATGAGAGTCTGAATTTAGGTAGTCATATTGTTTAGTGTGGTGAGGGTGATGGATGTGAGAAATGTTGTGGAAGTAAAAATCAGTATGACTTGGCAACTGTTTATGTAAGCGATACTAGAGATACTAAAGAGTCAAGGTCAATTCCTGACTTGTGAGCTTGGGTAGCTAAAGAGGAATGATTGCCCTTGACAGAAATCAGAAAGTTAGTAATAAAGGTAAGTTTGAGGGAAGTATAGGGAAAGTTATTTTGTCCGTGTTGTATTTGGGATGCCTATGTAACATCCAGGTGGAAGTTTGAAATGTGGTGTTGGAGCTTAAGAAAGGAATGAAGGATGGTAAATAAAGATAGGAGAACCATTTGTAGAGAAAAGTAGCACCCACTCCCAACATTGTCCTAGATGTGCATGTCTGGAAAAGGTATGGACCTGGCCTAGAGCAAGAAGGGATTCCTCATGAACAGTCACTTGTTAAGGAAGGACCTCACTATGCTGTAGAAGCTTATCCTCTTTGGAGGGTCAATGGGAAAACAGGGGAAAGAATCCCATAGGATGAAAAGGCTTGACTCAGTTGCAGTTTACACTGTTAGAAAAGAGTCTCTACATTGGTGAGACCACTCATTCATAAATGTTTAAAGGAGCCTTTACATTGGCACTTTAAAGGGATTTTTTTTCATAATTCTTTAAAGGTCTAATGAAATATGTATTTTTATGTCTTCTACTCAGTTATGATTGTTCATATCCATTTTAATCCTCCCTTTTTCTTGTGTATTTTTTGCTCTTAATGCCAACTACAACTAAAAGTGACAAATGTTTTGTTCATTTACATCACACATTTTAATATGAGAAACCAAATTATTCAGTTAAATTCAGACCTGGAGACTTGGTTAATGAAAATTGAAATTGCCCTGTTGTGAAGTAGAAGTAGTGCCCCATTATTTGCATGGTATAACAAAAAGGTTTGGGGTTCCTTTGTATTCCTGGCCTATCATGATGGCTAAACACTGGAAAATCAATCTTCAAATGGCTGATGTGGCCTAGATTTTAGCAAGGCCTTTGCTTTCTCAGGAAAAATAAAGTAGAAAAAGTGGCAAAGTTGCCCTCTGAATTTGTAATGTGAAACCTAGGGGCAGCATGATATCTATCAGTCAATAAGCACATGTTAAGTACTTCCTGTGTGCCAGGACC
The DNA here is from genome assembly GCA_028627135.1 of Pseudochirops cupreus. Taxonomy (NCBI): domain Eukaryota; kingdom Metazoa; phylum Chordata; class Mammalia; order Diprotodontia; family Pseudocheiridae; genus Pseudochirops; species Pseudochirops cupreus. Next base: position 46,257,213 of record CM053582.1, on the reverse strand, counting down.
TGAGCTAAAAAATATAATCTCCGCCTTTCAAGAAACTTACATTTTAATAGGAAGAAAATATGTAAGCAACTATGTAGATGCAAGATATAGCCAAGAAAAATGGAAGAGAATGTCAGAAAGAAGACACTAGTAGATGGGGTGTATGTGTGGGAACAGAGCCCCCAGAAAGGTCTCTCATGTAAGGTGGGCTCTGAGATCAATATAATGGGTAGTGTCCTGAACTGGGAGTCATGAAGATCTGTGTGCCAACCTTGGATTATTGTTCTGTTGACCTAGCCCACTTGGCTCCTAAATCCCTTAAGGAACTCCTAAGGACTTAGCTTCTAAAGTGCAATTTGGGTTGCTGGAGGGAGGCTCCCTTGGGGGAGTTCCCCCAGCTGGTGAAGTCACACATTCTTTGTTTACCAAACATCCAGAGACTCTCATTGTGGGTTGACCCAATAGGAATCATGCAGATCCAAAACAGGTATTTTACCTTTCATTAGTGGGATAATTGTGCCCGGATCTTGATTTCATTTTCCACATGAAGTCACACAGGAAGATTCAAAAAAGATTTAGGAAAAGTGATAAAACCTTAGATTAAACCCTCAGACCTAGAGGCCTCCTCAGAGCTCCATGAAGCCCAGGCTCCGTCCTTCTCTTGGGCCACAGTCTAGAACTGCTGGGTGGAATGTGAAAACCTGGTAGCCTTGAAGAAGCAACAATTGTGATTACAAGTTTCAAATGACATTATAATTACAGACATTTGAATCTCAACTCAAAATTGACACCTTTCCCTCCACATCGTTTCATTTTCCCTGGGAAAATTAGAATAACTACTGAAGCTGAAACTTTGGGGTTCAGTTTAGCTGTTATGTTGACACCTGTGCACCCTTGGCATTCTTTATATATTCCATACATGTTTGCCGCAGGGAGAGTGGTAAGTAGTGAAAATTGTACACGAGGCAAATTTGTTTGGGGAGATGATGACCCAGCAGTGAAGGCAGCCCACAGACATGGGCCCATGGCCCCATGGTAAGTGCGGTCACTTAGGGAGGGGATGGCCTATCTATTAGGGCAAAGGTTTTGAACTGTGGGTAAATATGTTTCAGAGTCTCCGAGAACACGTATCGGGAAGGATTGCATTTTTATTTTTCTTTACCTTTAACTAAAATTTGGGGGGCAGTTAGGTGGTGCAATGGATAGAGCATTGGGCTTGAAATGAGGAAGCCTCATTTTCATGAGTTCAAATCTGGCTGGCCTCATACACTTACTAGGCTGTTTGACCCCAGGCAAGTCACTTAACCCTGTTTGCCTCAGTTTCCTCATTTGTAAAATGAGATGGAGAAGGAAAAGGGAAACCACTCCAGTATCTCTGCCAAGAAAGACCCAAATGGGGTCACAAAGAGTCAAACACAACAGAAAACAACTGAGCAACAACAAATTAATGAAATTTGGCATTTCATTTCATTTTGTAAAAATGTTATCCTGAAAAGGTTCCATGACACAATATACGGTAAGGATCTCTTTTGCAGAGACCCAGGGGATGGTTGTGTCCCAGGTCTTTGAAGTGCTGGTTTGGCCCTAATGGGAGAAAATATCTCTGTGCCCTGGGACAAAACTCCTTTTGTCCTGTGCTTGATCTGTATCTGATAGGAGTTCAAGATCAAATATGACTGTGGGAAGGGGGCCATCATCGCTTTGTACTTTAATCCTCAATCAAGAGATCATCCAGAAGGGACAAGAGAGATTTTTATCATTCCATGTGAATTCAAAGTATGCAGCGCTGTACAACGTGAATGCAATCAAATTTAACAACCTCTTTTTATAAGACATTATCTTTTCATTTCAAGGTGTTATCAGGATAATAAAGCACTGCCTGCTGGGCTGAAAACATACTGCCATTTAACCTACTTAATGGCCAGCTCGAGAGTTCTTTTTTTCAGTTTTATGACTTAGTTTTCTTAATATCTTCATTCCAGTGGTCTTCCCAGGGATGGAGATTGGGAAGGGGGAGGGGATGGCCACAGAAACATTCTCCTTGAGTCGTACAGTTTTGCTTTTTGCCTTAGAAGAAATGATATCGCAAACTCCCCAATAGGGAATGGACTCTTGGGTTATTTCTTGTGTATTCCAGTGTTGCCTTCTTCTTCCATAACATGAAACCATTGACTCGTTTAATTGTGCTTGATACTGCTAAAGCTTCTGTGGATTTGCAGAGAAGCCCTGCCATCCTTCTTAATTCTTGATTCATGAATCTTGAAATGGCAGGGAGGACTATTAGTGATTTTCTCCCATAGATCCTTGTATTAAATTGAAAAGAAACTTCCCTTAGCTTATTTATACATTTCCAGAAGTGATTAATAATTGATTCCTCTTACCCTTATTCCATTGATGTTCTGCAGTCTAGCTCCTACAGGCTGTGCAAATTTAAAAGTCAATGGCCTGAAATAATTTCTAACTGAACTGGTTAAAGGATTGTAAACATGTAGGTAGTAAAAAAAGGCTGAATTAGTTGAATGTTGTGGTATTTGCTTTCCATTTTTTTGATAGGACTGTGCAAATTGGTGTATCAATAGGCTGATGCTTACCAGTGAATTTTTATAGGTGGCAATATCTGCAAATCGGCAGTCTAATTAAAATCCAGTATCAATAATAGTTCTGAAATTTTTATTCATATTGTGTCTAGTATGGACTGTTACTTGAACTGTTGCTAGTTCCTTTTGTTCACTATTTAGTTTCCTTGGTACTGTGGCTCTCCTCTATGATCTTAGCCAGTTGTGGTTTATTTCACTGTATGGTTGTGATTTTTTTTTTTTAATTTGTAGAACAATCCCCTGCCAATAGGCACAGTTGGCTCTGTGGATTTTAATTTTTAGCCTTGGAGAGGCAGTATAGATGAAAAGCATAGGAAAAAGAAGATTGGTGTTGAAGAGAAAAGAAAAATGTCAGTTCATGTCTTAGTTCCATTTACTTTCAGGAGGACCTTTGGAAACTGTCAAATGGAGATGATGATCCTTAGGATAACTACCTTAGAAGGCTGTCATGGGGAACAAGTGAGAGAGAGTTTAGAAAGGGTTTCAGCTTCAAGGTTTTGCTTCTCTAGTTTATCCCACTGTCAATTTTTAATCAGTACCAGTTTTTTATAAAGTAATTACTGCCTTATAATTGAAATCCAAAAGAGCTTTAAAAAACTTCTCCATTCCTACCTTTGCCATGATTTCCTTGAAATTCTTGACATTTTGGTCTTCCAATTGAATTTGCATTACCAAACTTGAGCTCAAATCCCGCTTCAGACACATACTGGGTGACTCTGGGCAAATCATTTTAGGCTCTGTCTGCCTCAGTCTCCTCATCCATAAAATGGACATAATGATAGCCCCTTCCTTAAAGGGTTGTGGTGAGAATCAAATAAGATATTTGTAAAACACTCTGCCAACTTCAAGGCATTGTATAAATGCTAGCTTTCCTTATTGGCTGTTACTGTTGTTGAGCCTTTTCCGTTAAGTATCCCCCTGGCAGTTTGATTGGCAAAGCACTAAATCTATAACTTTCTAACTTTGTATATTAGTGTATGCCACCCATGAGCATTGTACCTCCTATTATTTAGGTTTTCTTTGGGCTCATAGTAGCACAGATTTAGATCTGGAGGGGCCATTTGTGGTCATCTAGTCCAATTCTCTCATTTTACAGATGAGAAAATTGAGGCCCACATAGGATAAGTGACTTGTCCAAGGTCACACACACAGAGTAAATTATAGAGCAGCAATTTGAAGGGTTGCCCTTTAGCTGTAAATTCAGTGTCCTTTCTGTTGGGCCACACTGTCTACTCCTCTGTTTCTTTAAAGACTGATTTTTATCTGTATTCATGGAAACCCTGTGAATGTGTGGGTGGGTGGGTATTGGTGAGTGTCTTTGTAGATTAACTCTAACATGTTTAAGATATTTTGTAGCTATTTTAAATGGAATCTCTCTGTCTTTTCTACCAGAATTTTGTTAGTAACATGCAGAAAAGCTAATGATTTTTGAAAAATTATTTCACATCTTGAAACTTTGCTGTAGCTATTAGCTATCTCAGTTTCTTCATGAAATCTCTAGGATTTTCTAAGCGGACCATCATACTGTATGCAGAAAAGGCTACTGTACATAAAGACAGCTAGATAGAGTGCCAGGCCTGGAGTCAGGAAGACTCATCTTCATGAGTTCAAATCCTGCCTCAAACACTTACTGGCTGTGTGGCCCTGAGCAAGTTACTTAACCCTGTCTGCCTCAGTTTCCTCATCTGTAAAGTGAGCTGGAGGAAGAAATGGCAAACCACTCCAGGATCTTTGTTAAAAAAAAAAAAAGCCCTTATGGGGTCATGAAACATCTGACACCACTGAACAATGACTGAAGATCAACAACAAAGGGTTACTTTGCCTCTTCTTTTCTTGTGTTTATTCCCCTAATATCTTTCCCTTGTCTCACTTGTATAATGCTCTTATAGCTAAGAGTAACAATAATGGAGAAACAGGATATCCTTGCTTCACTGTTGAATATACCAGGAAAGTTTCTAGTACTTGTTTCTGCTGTTTTGTGCAGTTATCCAAATCATTCCAGAAAGCAGACATGGGCCCTGTCTCATCTTTAGCATTGTCTCTGATAGTAAGAGAAAATGTTTGCCCAGTGAAAACTCAAGCTATTTGAGAACACATAGGTCGAGGGTAATTATTATATGCCACATCCATAGCCCCCCTCAGGGGTACCCTTCTATACTTCATTTTCACTGGTTGCATTCCCTTGGGAATGACACCCTCCAATTCAAGACACTCTGAATCTGTCCTCCTAAAATGAGAGCTCACCAGTCTCAACATGTTTGCCTCATCTCCAGTCAGCCACATGTCATAACGGCTCACAGCAAAGGCAATTAATGAAATGATGGTCCAGGAAGAACAAGAGCAAGAAAACATGTGGCCTCTCCCCCAAATATTTCTAGTGTCAGGAGGAAGAGTGGCTGCCCATAGCGGGCCAGGTTGGGAAGATCTGAGTTCAAATTCAGTCTCATACACTTCCATGTGACCTGGGGCAAAATCACTTGACCTCCATCTGCCTCAGTTTCCTTATCTGAAAAATGAAGATGATAATATCACCTCCCCAAGGTTGTCGTGAGGATCAAATGAGATATTATTTATAACTCCCTTAACACAGTGTATGGTGTATAATAGGGGCTGTATAAATGCCCGCTATTATCATTCTCACTACTTATTATTGTATCATTGCTGTTATTATTATTCACGTTAGATCTGGCCAGTGGAGAGACATAGGGAACATGTGGTCAAGGAGCATGTAAGGGAGATGCCTCTTATTCCACACACTGTGGAGCCACTGACAATCATTGCCCTCTTTCCTCATGCTTGAGGCTTTTGACCTCCACCAGATACTGACGCCCATGTGGGCTGTAAGGTGCTGCTCCACAGCTTGCCTCCAGCTGTATTTTCTGCTGCTAGACATCCTGGCCGAGGGTGCCGCCATACCCCTTTGGAAAGAACCAGAACCTACTCCCTAAGACCACCTGGCATCCTGACTCTGGGACCTGCCTCCTCCCAAACAGGATCTTAATACATGATGCCGTAATTTCTACTCTTCTTGCTGACTCAACTCGGTTCCACATCTGGTCTCCCTAGAAATGTTGACACTTTTGCTTTTAACTCTCCTTGACTCCAGTCACAGAAAAAAAGGCAAAGAGAAAAGGCGTATGAGGCAAGCAGCCTTTAGCTGCTCCCTCTAACTTTGTGCCAAGTGCTGTGCTAGGCCACTCAAAGTTTTACTATCCTTTCCAAGCTACTGAATAGGTTCCTCATATTTTTTGTCATCCTTTATAATCTGAGAATAGGCTGGCAAAGTCTTGAAAAGGGTCTTTGTCATACATACACATACATAGGCATTCATGTGTATGTATATACGTATATGGCTATAATTGTATGTGTATCTACATAGATACATATATATGGATGTATTTTTCTATCTGTGGATATAGGTTTCTATAGATACGTATACATATATATATATATATATATGTATATACACACATTATACATTTGTATATGTATGTGTGTCTATGTGTATTTTTGTATATGCATGTATGTATGCTTTGTTTTTACTTGATAAAACCTGATTATCTTTCATTAGAGTGTATTATTGTGAAAATGAAGCCTTTTGAAGTTCAGGGGCTTTCATGTACTCAGAGTTGACTAGTTCATTTCTTTTCTCCCCTGTCCCTTGTTTGATTAAGAGTCCTCCACATTTGTAAAAAATAACTTTTTTCATTTTCTTCTAGTCTCTAAAAAATACTGTGACTTTTATATTTAGGTTGCATGTCTCCTTGGAACATGTTGTAGTATGTGGTGTAAGCTGCCTATTTTTTTTACCAAACAGCTTTCAAGATTTTCTAGCAGTACGTATCAAGATTGTGGTTTTGACTGGAAAGACTTACATGAACTGATGCTGAGTGAAATGAGCAGAACCAGGAGAACACTGTACACAGTAACAGCAACATTGTGCAATGACTGACTTTGACAGAGTGGGTTATTCTCAGCAGTGCAATGCTCTAATGCATTGCTCTAATGCAATGATCTAAGACAATTCCAAAAGACTCATGTTGGAAAATATCCAGGGAAAGAACAATGAAGTCTGAAGGCAAATCAAAGCATACTATTTTCTCTGTTTGGGGGTTTTTCCTTTCTTCTGATTTTCCCTTTTGGTTCTGATTCCTCTTTACAATGTGACTAGTCTAGAAATACGTTTAATATGTTTGTACATGTATGACCTATATCAGATTGCTTGCCATCTTGGAGAGGAGGAAAGACGGGAGAAAAAAAATTGGAACTCAAAATCTTATAAAAGTGAATATTGAAAACTATCTTTACATGTAATTAGAGAGATAAAATACTATTAAGTGGGGGGAAAATTAGATTGATCCAAAAAGTGAAAGGGGCTGCCTCAGGAGATAGGGCATTTGCTCATAAAGGAAGACTTAAAGCAATAATAGGATGACCTACTAACATGAGTGCTCTTAAGGATGTTATTGCTCAGGTATAAGTTGAATTCAATGGCCTCTGAGGTCTGTTCCATATGTGATTCTATAATTCTGTCATCTAGTCTGCATTATAGGTGACCTTTGATGTTTTCATTCTTAGTTCGTTTCAATCATGCCCGACTCTTTGTGACCTCATTTGGAGTTTTCTTGGCAAAGATACTGGACAGGTTTGCCATTTTTTCTCCAGCTCATTTTGCAGATAAGGAAACTAAGGCAAACAGGGCTAAGTGACTTGCATAGAGTGACAGAGGCTAGATTTGAACTTAGAAAGATGAGTCTTCCTGACTCCAGGTCTGATGCTTTATCCACTGTGCCACCTAGCTACCCTATACTTGGCTTGGCAAAGATAATGAATGAGATATGCATCACGAATCATTCAAGTGATAAGGCTATAATTATTTATTCTTCTCCAGTCTTGTACTTTAGTGTTATAACAGGCACTCCAGTCTAGGAATCAGGCTAACTTTATGGAGGTCCCTTAGGTTGTTTGCATCGGGGGCTACCAGAAGGTTCCCTGAACCTGGCCCTTGCCCCAAAATATTTATTTCTTCTGGTCAAGAGATGAGTGGAGATGAATGTCCATTCACCAAATTCATTTCAAAGGCACAACCATTTATTAGGTCCTATTACGTGGTGAGGTCAAAGTGAAATGAATGCTGCCTTCAAGGTGCTTCCATGCAGTGCGTTATCTGGGCTCGGTTTGTTAAGTCATCTACTGGCAGCCACAGCTGGTGTTGAAAGCTCTTCCCATCTGACTCTACTCTCTCTTTCTTGATTGATTTCTTGTTGTTCCTCTTCTCTCACTCTGTTGCAGACAAAGTAGATAACTCAGTGTTCCCCAACTCATCATTCCATTTTCTGCCTCCATGTACTTATAGCTGGCCCTCCATTCTTCATTCTGCCTCTTAGAATCCTGAGCTTCCATCAAGACTCAGTGGAAGTGACACCTCCTCCGTCACACCCACCATGATCCCCTCATTTGTCCCATTTCTTAATAATCTCTCCCCATTTCATTATTATTGTTATTATAATTAACCAACATTTATATAGTACTTTTAGGTTTGCAAATATTATCTCCTTTTATGCTCACATTAACCCTGGGAAGCTGGTGCTATTATTATTCCCATTTTATAGATGAGGAAGTTAAGGTATCCAGAGGTTAAGTTATTTACCCAGGGTCATACAGTAAATGTGAACAAATTCAAACTCAGTTCTTCCTGACTCCAAAACCAGTGCTCTCTCCATTACCCCACCTACCTTTCTCTGTGCTTACCTTATGTATTTGTAGATATTTTGTATTTATTAATCCGTGTGGATATTATTGTTCATTTTTGTCATCCCTCCCCCAGAATGGAAGCACCCTAAGGGCAGCGACTATTTTGGTTTGGTCTTTGGGTCTCCATTGCCAACCACAATGCCTGGCATGTAGTAGGCTCTTTTTAATAAATGGTTATTGAATGAATGGATTTCTCAGATTAACAATTAGCTTTAGTCATCTTTCAAGGGACAAAGAGATCAGGTCTCTTGATGGGAGGAAAGGGTGAAGAAATGTCTCAGAATGTGTGGTCCTGCCTCAGCAGTTACAGTGAGAGATAGGGATCCAGTTCTGAACAGCTAATGACAATTCTGCTTATGGGTAAGAAAGTGCAAAGATGTGGCAACTGGGAATCCTGAAGCAAAATTGCACCTATCTCAGAGTAAGTGGGAACCATGCAAAATGCAATATTCCCCTTCATATATAGGATTTTTCTCTTCAGAAAGACAAAAGTCTCTTGACTTGGTCTCCAAACTGGCAGGATCCTGTCCCCAAAGTATACACATGGACCAATCTCTTGCCCTGTTACTTTACATGCAGAGATCCTGCAAGTGGCTCAGGTAACAACTCTAAAATGTTCTTGTTGGTTAGCTAATGAGACCTTGCCATGTATCTGTTAGGAGTATTTTACTTTATTGTAAAATATCTTTAAAGCTTCTACTTTGCCAACTTATTTCAAGATTTGAGATACAAGAGAAAAAAAACTAGGAAATAATTTATTGATTTTTTTCAACCTAGCAGTTTTTTGAGTTCTTTGTCTGGACACGTGCACGCATATGGTGTGTGTGTGTGTGTGTGTGTGTGTGTGTGTGTGTGTGTGTGTGTGTTTAAATGCTGGCCACTGCCTTCCTCTTGAGCAAATGCTATGTTGGTGATCAATTTTCTTTGATTAAAGATCATTTACATCATATACTCAAGACACTGAAACAGATGTGAAGCAGAAATTATCTAAACCTGGTTAATTTGATGTATTATGGAAATAGTTATTAGTATTCCAAGAAGCAAGCATGAGGCATAAAAAGAAATACATATTAAGTCTTGAGAAAGAGTTTGGCAGGAGGGATAGTATCTCAGATGTGATCCATAGACCTATTGAATGAACATGTCTCAATTAAGGATCTAAGTAGGCTATGTGCCTCTTTTGTTCTGACTGTCTCCTGTTCACTTCCTGGGCTCCCCATGTTTCCAAAGCAAAGTATTGAGTTAGTCATGTGAGAAGTGGGATGATTTTTTCCAGTTTCATAGAACTGGATGCGGTTTTTGGAGTAACAAATGTGCCTTTTGATTTGTAAGATGCTCTGGATAAAGCCTTAAATCTGTCTAGGAAATATGGTGTCCCTTTATTGCAAACATTCATATTACTATCACTTTTGCTAATTCATTTGTCCCAAATCTGAAAGACAAATGCCATACCTGCTGTAACGTTGAGAGGGTTGTCCTGAAAAATAGGTTAAGCATTCAAATATCAAAGGAGTCAAGATGCACTCGAATGTCTATATATTAAAGAATGAACTACTATTTATTTAGTCAGTTAGTTGGATGTAGCCATCTTTTCCCAAGTGGAGCATAACATATCTCCTCTTGGTGTTTATCAAATTATTTTTGTAGTTTCATGTGTCTATTCCATAATTTCCCATCCCTCTTGAACATGATATGAAGATGAATGTCTCTTAACATCTAGTGGTTTTTGTCTGTGTTATAATTATAAGTAACCTGTCCTCAATATACCTCCTAATATGTTCTCTTTACACTCAACAGCTTTCTCCATCTATCTTTATAATCAAAATAGCTACTTGATGGTTGTTACCCTTCTCCCATCTCATCACTATAAGTAATGTTTGTCACCTTATAGTTTCCTATCTTGTGGCTAAGCTAAATACAAAGTGGATTTGAGCCTCACCAGATTTATTATTCCATTGATAGTGTTGCTGAAGAATGTGTTATGGCTTGTGGTCTCGATACAGTACACTTTTCAACCATACTGAGCCTCCCAATTTCCCAGAACAAATGAGAGAAACTCTTAATTGCAATACACTGGGATTTAGATGTGTATCCACCATTAATATTAATGGGAGTTTTACAACTAATTTACCGTGCATTATGCTAAATAGGTCCCCCTAATGCACAATGTGGGTCTGTTCATATATAATATTTATTATTTTGCTTGTTTATATTGTAGGGTGGTAGTACTGCCTTGCAATAATAAAATAAGCTCAAAGCCCTTTTCCATTGTTGACTGCTCCATGTAATTTAAGATTTGGTTAAACACTGATAAATATTTAACTCTGTTAGCTGTATGAGACATTAAACACAAGTATATCCTCAGGAATTCTCTGGGGCTGGAAAAGGATCTTAATGTATGCTGTAAGCAGGAGCAACCCCAAGTAACCTTGAATCTCAGAAGACCGGTGAAAATAGACTTTGCTATGACTTTAATGTAAAGAAAAGTCACCATAGCCAAGTGGCCCCCTTGAAATATAGAATCACTTTTGCTTCTCAACTCATGCAAAAAAAATCCAACAAAACCTTCTCCTTGTTGAAGTATTAAAAGGTTGCTATGCAGTCTGCTGCAGATGGAAAATAAGCTGGGGCCAGGTGAATAGGAGGAAGAAAGGGTCCAGATCATATCTAGGAAATTGTGGAGAGGGGCCTTCAGTGACCCCAGAATTTCAAATAAAGGCCCATCATTTTCACATCAGTATTCTTCCAGTGATGCTATATGGCTGTGAATCATAGAATACCACAGTGTCTGAGGCATCAAAATGGTGGATTTCCAAAAAAGGCTATTGGTGATTATAAACAGGTTGTAACATAATACTAGCAAAGAGGTGTTTGTGTGTGTGTGTGTGTGCATGTGAGTGCGTGTGTGTGTGTGAAGTGGCATAAAAGATATGGATAACAAGACGATACTGTGGATAGAGTGTTGGCTTTTGAGACCCCAAGTTCAAATCCTGCTTCTGACATGTCCTAGCTCTGTGACCCTCAGTGATGCATTTGACCTCTCTCAGCCTCAGTTTGCTCATCTGTACAATTAGAATAATAGCAATACTTACCTAATGAGTTAATGTATGCAAAGTGCTATTACTTTCATCAAATATTATGTTAGCCGTTATCATCATCAAAGAGAACCATAACTGGAAAAAAGTGATAGGCTAGCTATATAGCGGAAGTGAAAGATAAACAAATGAATGACCTGTGGGTTCTATTGATACCCACATAATATCAAGATACCTACAGCAGGGGGGCAGAGCCAAGATGGTGGAGTAGAAGCAGGAAGTTCCATGACCTCCCCCCATAACCACCTCAAATACCTATAAAAATGACTGTAAACAAATTTTAGAGCTACAGAACTCACAAAGTGACAGAAAGAAACAAATCTCCCACAGAAGGCAGCCTGGCAAGCTGACAGGAAGGGTTCATCACAGCATGCTGGGAGTCAAGTGCAGTCCTGTGGCTGGTTTTGGCCCCAGGGAGGCAGCAACAGCCAGAGCAGACTTAAGGAGAGTGAATCACCAGCAGCTATGGCAGTTTCCAGATTTTTCAACCCATAAACACCAAAAATAAAGTAACAGATCATTTGGAACTCTGTTGGAAAGGAAGAGTGCAGTCTAGCCCCTGACCCAGGGGGAGAAGTGGCGGAGGCACAGTGGCTGCAATGTCTGCCATGTGGCTGCCTCAGGAGCTCTTGGCTGTTACAGATCATAGGGGAACCAAGCAACCATTCAGAGGGTAATCACTCTTGCTCTGACTTGTTTGGATCTGGGTCACTTTCTTGGGTGGAAGTCCTGGAGTGAGAAACGCCAATTTGCCAGTGTGGTGTCTGTAGAGAGGGTACTCTCCTCAGACCTCTGACAACATCTGCAAAAGCCCCAGAAATTTGGGACAAAAAGCCCTCCTCTCTGGAAGCAGAGTTCTACTGTGGCAAAGAACTCAAAAGTCAAGTAACTGACTGGCAATATGAGCAAGCAGAGGAAGCACAAATAGACCAGAGAGTCCTTTTTTGGGGACAAAAAGGATCAAGGCATGGAGCGGGAGGGAGACATCAAAGTCAGAACTCCCACATCCAAAGCTTCTAAGAAAAATATGAACTGATTATAGGCCATGGAGGAACTTAAGAAGGATTTTGAAAATCAAGTAAGAAAAGTAGAGGAAAAACTGGGAAGAGAAATGAGAATGATGCAAGAAAATCATGAAAAGAGAGTCAACCACCTGAATGAAGAAAATAACATCTTAAAAGTAGACTAACTCAAATGGCAAAAGAGGCCTGAAAAGCCAATGAGGAGAAGAATGCCTTAAAAAGCCGAATTTGCCAGATGGAAAAGGAATTTCAGAAGCTCACTGAAGAGAATAATTCCTTCAAAATTAGATTGGAGTAAATAGAAGCTAATGCCTTTATGAGAAATCAAGATACTATAAAACAGATGCAAACAAATGAAAAAATAGAAGGCAATGTGAAATATCTTATTGGAAAGACAAATGACCAGGAAAATAGATGCAGGAGAAATAATTTAAAAATTACTGGGCTACCCAAAAGCCATGATCAAAAAAAGAACCTAGAAATCATCCTTCAAGAAATTCTCAAGGAAAATTACCCTGATATTTTAGAACCAGAGGGCAAAATAAAAATTGAAAGAATTCACCAGTCACCTCTGGAAAAATATCCCCAAAAGAAAACTCCTAGGAATATTATAGCCAAATTCCAGAGTTCCCAGATCAAGGAGAAAACATTACAAGCAGCCAAGAAGAAACAATTTGAGTATTGTGGAAACACAATCAGGATAACACAAGATCTAGCAGCTTCTACATTAAGGGATTGAAGGGCTTGGAATATGATATTCTAGAGATCAAAGGGGCTAGGATTAAAACCAAGAATCACCTACCCAGCAAAACTGAGTATAATGTTTCAGGGGAAAATATGGTCATTCAATGAAATAGAGGTCTTTTAAGCATTCTTGATGAAAAAACCAGAGTTGAATAGAAAATTAGACATTCAAATACCAGAAGCAAGAGAAGCATGAGAAGGTAAACAGGGAAAAGAAATCATAAGCAACTTATTAAAATTGAACTATTTGCATTCCTACATGGTAAAACGATAATTGTAACTCATGAAACTTGATATTTGAAGGGAATATATATGTGTGTGTGTACATATATATATATATATATACACACATATATATACATATACGTGTATATATATACATATACATATATATGTGTATGTGTATGCGTGTGTGTATATGTACATATATATGTTTAGGAGGATATATGTGCATATAAATACATATGTGAGTATGTGTATATATGTGTACATGTATACATAGACAGAGGGCACAGGATCAGTTGAATAGGAAGGGATGATATCTAAAAGATGAAATTGAGAGGTAAGAGAGGAATATAATGAGAAAAGATAGAGAGAGATAAAAGAGGCAAGAGAAAACTGTTACAATGGAGGGGAAGAACAGGAAGATGAAAAAGAATGAGCCAACCTTACTCTCATTGAATTTGGCTTAAGGAGGAAACAACATACACGTTAAATTGGATATCTTACCCTACAGGAATGTAGAGGGGAAGAGGATAAGAGGGGGAATGAGAGAAGGGAGGGAAGATTGGGGGGAAGGTAGTTAGAAGCACACACTTTTGAAAAGGAACAGGGTCAAAGTAGAAAACAGAATAAGTGGGGGCAGGATACGATGAAGGGAAATATAGTCATTCTTTCACAATGTATCTCCTATGGAAATGTTTTGTGTAACTACACATGTATAACCTATATTGAGTTGCTTTTCCTTTCAGTAGGGGTAGGTGAGGAGGGAAGAAGGGAAAGAATCTGGAAATCAAATTTTTAAAATCAAATGTTAAAAATTTTTAAAAAGATACCTAGAGCAATGTCCTCAACATACTGAGCCCCTCCTCATCCTGTGGAGGATTTGTGGGATAGTTTTACACAGAACAAGAAGTGGATAGGTTGATTTCTGCACATCTGGAGAATGGAGTATTGTTATTGTTGTATTAGTGTTAGAAGTAAGTATTTGAAGGCTTATAGTCTGCAAACACAATCTGGAACTCAATTATGTTCTGCCATGTAAAGTTCCCAAATCCCGCTATAATGTATACATCTGTTCTTCCAAAATTTTTTGAAGATAGGTACTATGTTTCACCTAAACTTTGTATCTCCCCTAATACATACCACACGGATTAAGTGCTGCTACACATGATATTAGTCTGTATACAATAGGTGCTTAATGAATTTTTGTTCACTTGAGGTGAGTTGAAATGGGTCAAATGCCAAAGAGGTGAAAGAGGCTTCAGGTAGGACATGGGACTCAGTGACCTCTAGGCTTCCTTGCAAATCTAAGATTCCCTGGATCCAGGTTTATGAATAGTTTTGCTCTAACAGGTGGAAATATTACCTCATGAACAAAATTTGGTTCACAGTTGCTTGGTTTCATTTTGGAATCTTTATTCTGAAACAAAGCTCTAAAGGTCCTATAACAGGAAGTATTAGCCTGGTGTCTTTGAGCTTATTTTTAAATATCTGAACAACTGTATTTCAATATGATTGGTTTCCTTGGAGTCCTGCGTATTTTATGTACTTAAATGTTATTCTTTGAAGGGGTTCATAGGATTCGCAAGGCTGCCAAAGAGGATACCCATGACAGAAAATGTGAAGAACCTTAGCTCTATACAACATTCTGCCACAAGGCAGGACTATACCACCATGATCCCAGCCATTTAGAATCTGCTATGTTTCACAGTATCTTAAGAAGAGATCTGGTCATATCCCTCAGTAACCCAGTACAATGAGAAGCTCAGCTCATCAGGAAATCCTCTCTTATTTTGGCCATTAACCTCTCATTCTGGAATTGGTATCTATTCTAGTTCTACTAACTATCCAAGGAGATGGAGAAAAGTCTTCATATTGCCGAAGACTGCCTTTATGGCAACCTCATCCTTTTGTTTTCTGCTGTTCATGCAATCTATTTGCTCATGTTTTCTTATACTGACTTACTCAGACCAAGACTGAAAGAAATAGTGGAAGAGAAATTAATTAAGCTGCTGTCGGAGAAGTAAAACAATCAGTTGGGTGACTGAATTTTTCTTTCTCAACTAACTGAAATATCACAACAGTAGCTACATAACTTTTTGTATTGAGTAGACATACCCTTAGCATCACATAAACATTAAATTACGTGATTTTTATGGAAGCCGCCAAGTTAACTGCCTCCTATCACACTGGAATATAAAAAGGAGACCATAAAAGAGAGTGATACAGAAAGAGATGGTCAGATATGTCATAAAGTTTAACCGCTGGGTTTCACATGTGGGAATCCAGCAGCTTAGAGTGCCAGTCGTCCATGGCTTCTTGGGCTAACATAGATGTAGCCAGCCTCATGAACAGTCAGGCCTAGCCACTTATCTATCCAGCAGTTTAGGTAAAATAAGTAGATAAAGTGTCATTTGTATCATGCATTGCATTTTGGCCTCATACATGACTTGGAAGGCTGAGTTTGAATATGAGACCAGGATGAAAGGAGCCATTTTCAGAATCTGAGAAAAATCATGGATTGTGCAGGTTCACAGTATCCCCATCTGGTGGCCACTCTGTGCTTGATGAGGTAGATCTCTGGGAACGATTTTATTCAATCCAATCCAGTGAAAATGTATTAAGACCGAGAACGATTTCCGGGACGGATCCGCCAGGAGTTCCCCACGCGGTGTCTGACGGTGGGTTCAGAGATGATCCGCTTTTTCTTCCATCTCGGGATCCTGTTACTTTGAAGATCTCAGGCCCACTGATTGAAGCAGGGGGTCAGCAGAGGGATTGAGGGGCACGAAAGGAGAGGACCGGAGTTCACCTTTTTCACAAAAATTTCACAGTGCAGATCACCACCAAGAAAACTGGGGACATGTTTGGAGTTTAGGGGCCTTATGAGAGATGATGTGGTGATGCCGTGAAAGTAAAATGTATTGTACTTTTCTGACCTACATCCGTTAATGGAAAGGGCGTAAAGTCAATAAAGAGGACTGCACCCAAAATCAGAACCCAATGCTGGGACCTGAAGAAGAGGCAGAAAAACCTGTGAAAACTAAGACTGTTTCTTCCAGTTATGGAGGGGAAAATTCAAGTCGCAGCACAGAGAAGCGATCAGCTGAAGAGGAAGCCGAAGACTTCTCATCCAAGCCTGTGCCCTCAAAGGTGGCCAAGTTTGGGTTTGCCATAGGCAGTCAGATGACAAAGAAAGCACCCGTCATTTCCATCAAACTTGGAGCGAGTAAGCCTAAAGAAACTGTTCCAACTCTTGCCCCTAAAACCCTTTCAGTAGCAGCAGTTTTCAATGAAGATGATGATAGTGAACCAGAGAAAATGCCTCCAGAAGCAAACATGCGAATGAAGAAGATTGGAAGGGATACACCAATATCAGCTGGACCAAATTCCTTCAATAAAGGAAAGCATGGATTTTCTGATAACCAGAAGCTTTGGGAACGAAATATAAAATCTCACCTTGGAAATGTCCATGACCAAGATGATGACCAAATGATGTGTTTCAAGATTTGGGTATGGGGTGGGTGTGATGTTAAAAGGAACAGTTTCCTTTTTTTTTTTTTAAGAGAAAAAAAAGAATGGTATAAGACTATCTTTGGAGCCACTTTTAACAAATTGAGTG
>CM053582.1:46173597-46239678 GCA_028627135.1 Pseudochirops cupreus | reverse complement strand
AAAAAAAAAAAAACAATGATGTTTCTGCGTCATGGGAAATGCACAGTTTACTGACTTTGGGGGATGGTTCCCAATTTCTCCCTGAAATGGTTAAACCAATTGGCAGTTCTACCAAAAGTGTATGTGTGTCTGTTTGCAAGCAGCCTTTCCACCAATTCTTGTTTTTCTTTTTGTGTCATCTTTTCAAATCAATATTAAGCCTAGTTCAAGAACCTTAAGGGAAAAGCTATCAATCAACATAGAAAACTGGATAGATTAAACTGGAAAGGAAAGAGCCCTAATGTTATGATAAAGTTAACTAAGACACCATTTCAGGAATATTCTGATGTGCACAAGGGGCTAGAAAAATAAAATGATTCATTTCTTCCTTTCTGTATCATGTGATGTACCCTTTCTTTAAATAATAATAGAAGATGATTAGGACAATTCAGGCAAACTCGCCACTTCTCTGATTAAAAATGAACACCAAATTGTGAGTAATGAATGCAAGTGCAGATTAAAAAAAAAAACTGGAGGGGGAAAATTAAGCTATAGTGATTTCCTTCAATAGCTCTGAGTAAAATGAGACATGATCATGATACCCCTGATTTATTGGGCTGGTTCAGCTTTGGGGAGGGTCGGCATTGACTTATATTTATTTCAGAAAATTTAAAGTTTCTTTGAATATTTCCATTAAAACCTGGTCTTAATTTATCCAAGATTGTCTCAAATTGTTTTTTTGTGTCTGTGCTATATTTTGGGGGGTATCACTTTCAACTGAATCTTAAATAAATTCAGTGAGACATGATTTATTTTTTAAAATACAATAGGATTCTCTTTAAAGTCCATCTGGGACCAGCATTTTTTTCTTTAGAAGATCATTTAAAACTTGTCGAATTTTAGTTTTTGAGATTGGGTTGTATATAGAATTGATTTCTTTTTCTGTTAATCCAGCTTTTTTTATTTTTAAAATATACATTCATTTCATTTAAATTTTGAGATTTCTTTCCACATAGTTGGGTGTTACAATTTTCTTAATTTGTTGTGAATTCTCCATTTTCATTTTTTTGTTCTGGCAATGTGGTTTTCCTGTCTTTAAAAATATCATATTAGCTAATGGCTTAACCATTTTTTTTTTGGTCTTTTTCAGAAACCAGCTCCTAGTTTTCTATGTCTTCTCAATTTTTTTAGTTTTCCTTTTTGACTAAAATTCTTTTGAATTTCGGATTTGTTTTGTTCATTTAGGAGTTGTTAATTTGTTGGTTTTTTAAAGTTTTTGGTTTTTTTTTTGCAAATCTTAGGGATTTGCATTTGCCCATTTTGTATATCCAAACTACCTTCCTTCTCATGTTAAATATACAATTCATTGAACTCTCTCTTTTTAAAAAAATGTAAGTTTTTGCAGATTTAAATTTTTCTCTCAGGAATAGACTTTCAGAATAAACTCAAGCCCTCAACAACTATATGAAAATGTTCAAATTTATAAAAAAAAAAAAAGCACAAATTAAACCAACTTACTGGACCTGTCTCATACCCATGCAGTTGATAATAGCAACTATTGGAGGGGTTGTAGGAAGACAGACACATTTTCAACCTATGGTGGAGCTGTGAGTTGGTTCAACCATTCTACAAAGCCATTTGGATCTATACTCAAAATGTCACTAAGCTGTGTGTGCCCCTGACCCAAAAATGTTACTATATTGGGCAAGTACCTGAAGCAAATCAAGAACAGAGAGGAGAGGACCCGTATGTTCAAGGCTATCTCTAGCAACAAATTTGATACCAAAGAACTAGAAACAGACTAGGTGCCCATAGATTGGGAAATAGCTGAACAAATGATAGTATATGAATGTAATGTAATTTTACTGTTCTATAAGAAGTGAAGAATACAATGGATTAAGAAGAATATGGAGAGATCGGTATAAACTGATACAGATTCAGGTGACAGAAGAATAATTCATGAGCTGAAAGTGTTCTCCCTCCTTAAATATTCACTGGACAGTTTGTTTGGATCTTTCTCTTAGTTTCCATGGTGCACTAATCAGTGTCTGTTGCTGAGGTGTTATCATTACTGTAACCTTGTATTATTCTTACCTGTACACATGCATCCCATCTACCCTAGGAGAATATAAGCTCCTTGAGGGCAGGGCCTACATCTTTTTTCACCTCTGTATCTCAGAACATCTAGCGCAGAGCCTCATATATAGTAAGTACTTAAAAAATTCTAATTGAACCCAGTTGAATTCCATCGTGGGGATTGACATCTGGCCGCTATAAACCAACTCCCTATTATATAGGCCTTCTTTCTCATTGTACACCTTACATCTATATTTTATAAATCAATTGGTGACCCACAATTGAGTGAGTTATTAGAGAGGAAATATAATTATTCTTGGCTATAGTTTTATCTTTCTCAGGCTATTCTTGGGATATGCTTGCTTTTGAAAACTTTTTTCCAACATATTGGAAACAATCTATTGGCACTAACTTCTCTGAATCCCTAGCCCCTGTTGAACAAAGGACAGTGAAGAAAGGAGGATTTCTTTTTCTTTTCCCGAGGGAACTCACTCCACTTATCCTTAACACCTCCTTTGTGCTTCATTGCCATCCATTTTCAATGTTCTGTTTATTGTAATACCATCCATAAGAGTTGTTCTGGTTCTCTTTTCAAATACTCCATCAAAAAGTCTAAAAGCTTAGGAGGAAGAAATAGAAAGGAAAGAAAGAAGCACATTTGCTAATGTAATGTTTGGGAAAATGAGTTAATGGTGTCAGTGAGATTTCTTGGTCTGAGCTCTTATCTACTGAATGGGAAAAGAGCTTCTCTTCTTAGTGAATTTGCTAGCACAGATCTTAGAGAATTTTGTATTCTTTCATTTGTCCCATCAAGAAATTCTTCCCCTTTCACTTCCTCAGATCCTGTTTCTCCCATTAATCATAAAGCAGTTTCGTTAGGAAACATGCCTACAGTGAAAATTCATGATTTGATTTATGCTACAAAGTACGACTTTTTCCCTTTTTACAAAATTGAGAAAAGCCAATTCCCTTTCATGGCACATTTACATGATTCCAGCTATTAGCTGACATTTGTATGCATTTAGTTTGTAATTTGGGAGAAACGGGCAAAACTGAACATCCCCCTCTCTCTCGCCTAAATATTATTTTTAATTTTCATCAAATATGAGAAATTAGCTCAGAGGCTCCTCATCCATTTGCCTCCGGTGTACCATGACGCCTTGTCACTGCATGGCAAATTGACCTGGTAGTGGAATGATGCTTTATATGTGGTGATTTATTTATTTGGGCATTTTGTACATTGAGAGGCTAACTCTGTCCCTTCTGATGTTTACTGCAGTCTGTATTTCCAAAATCCTAACAGCAAATATATTAAATTGTTATTACAGAAAGCCTGTCTAGTCTCAATATTGCCATCCAACCCAGATGAAATTTGGCGTTCTCCACTTTCATTAATCTTCAATCTATTGCTTCTTTCTATGAGAACAGACGTGTCTTTCTTTATTTTTTCCTAAAAAAGCTGAAGAAATTAATGCCAAAATGGAGAGGGAGTTTTTAATATGGCCAGTAAAGGCCGCAGACTGACAGTGGGCTTGAATAAATTAGTGCTGGGCCAACCATTTTAAAAGGAGTTGGGGTTAAGGTGTTGCAAGAGTGAGTTCGACTGGTATTCATTTTGTGAATCTGTATCCCAAATAAGGAAGAGGACACGAGTTTTAAAAAGGAGGAAAAAAAGGCATCTGAATAATGTTCACGGAACTGATGTTAGCTAAATGAAAGGAAGCACTAGGTGTTGAATGAATATGCGTGATTTATATTTTCAGACCCTGGTAATAAAATACAGGGAAATAACAGAACCATTTTGCAAAAGCCAGCTAGACTCTTGTCTTTAGATTGGCTTCAGCACGAAAGATTATGTTTCACCTCATCTGTAAAAGCCTAAAAATGATGTGCAATGGTACTTTCCTTATAGAGACTAAATCCTGGTGTGTCACAACCTTGCCATGAACATCTGAAAATCGCATTATAATATACAGCATCCAATCATAGGGGAGAATGTCAGTAATAAAACCTCAGGCTCGTAAACTGTCTCCAACTATGTACCTGGACTGCATTTTAATGGGATCCCTCGACTTTCTGTATCATTAAATCTGACATCCCAAATTTTATTCTCTTTAGCTGTGTTGTTAGGATGACTGCCCACTAAATATGAACCTTAAGTAGAGATGACTTCACCTTGCTCTCCTGTACTTTCTTTACTTCAATTAACTTTAGTGCTTACCCTGTTTCAATTAACTTTCTAACATCTGTTAGGAAGGTCTTCTTATTAATGTGGAATATTTTTCTAGGGCAGCAAATATACATTATGGGAATATTGGCTTACATTACCATACAATAGGAGAAGTTAGGCAGAGGGGAATTAAGGGGCACAGGGACCTAAAAGAATCCTATCCCTCCCTCAAATGTCATTTTGACCATGGGACTAAGGTGTGAGACCCATACTTGACTCTGACCTTGTATTTTGATGTTTACTGTTAGATCTAATAATCCCCTCACAATGGAAGGGTAAGCTATATTTACAAAACTATATGAAAATACTCTTGGAATGAATGTGATGACTTACAATTCGAACTGATGTGAGAAAATTGATGGATAAATCTAAAGATTTACCAGTTTTTGACAGAATGCATGTGTGTGTGTTCGTGTATAAGATAAGTATTTGTGTGTATTTTTACAGGCCTAAGATAATAATGGCATTTGAATAAAGCAATTAAGAAGAAAAATACCCTTTGCATATTGCTTGCCTTCTCAGTGGGTGAGGAAGGGGCTGGGAGAAAGAAGAGACTTTTTTTTTAAATGAGCAGTAAAACTAAATAATTTTTTAAAAAGAGGTATTTTGTGCAAAGATACCATTAGAATGAATGATTTGGTCATATCCTTGCCAAAAGTAGGCAGATTTTTTCCATGAAATCCTGATTGTCTTTAATTATAGTAGCTGATGAAAGACCTGGATTCAAGTGCCTCCTCTCCCACACATTGGTTGTGTGACCCAGGTCATGTCTCTTAATGTCTCACTTTTCTGGTCAGCTCTCTAAGACTAGAAATTGCAGAAGAGGCACCTGCGTGGATTTGTACAGGCAGTTTCCTCGTCTGGAAGATCTACCTATCCCAAGGAAGTCACAGGTTCACTCTCTGGACCCATATTGATACAGCAGTTTAGTGTTCCAGAGAATCTTTACAATATCATGTGTTATGTTTACATGAAAAGATTTCTTTAGGTTGTCACTTCTGATTGTCATTATAATCCTGAGACCTTCAAAACACAAATATTAGGATCTCCATTTTGTGGATGAAGAAACAGTTTCAAAGTGACTTTGACCAATCCTTTCATTGAATTTAGCTGAGACTTGAATCCTGTTCTAGTGATGTCAAGCCCAGGATTCTTCTTGTAAGCCACACTCTTGGAAATGTTGGGCTTTCTGTTCTGCTTCCTTGCTAAAAAGTAAACTTCATTGGTTCTTCATTAGAGCTCAAGTGAAATACAGCAATGGGCATATTCTCCCATGTGAATAAATGACAGTGGGTTAGAAGGTATATGCTCAACTTTTTTCTTGATGATTACCCCTCACTAAGCTCGTGTGCATGTGGTGGAAGCCTAGCCCATCACACAGCAAACCAGAGGCACACCATCTGATGCCCATTTTCCTCTCAGTCTGCAACCATATGCTGCATAAAATGTAGCAATTTTTAAGCTTCATCTCATTGTCAGAGCCCCAAATAGGCTCTGATTTCTTATTTATATTAAATACATGAAGGATTGTTTAAGAAATGTTCAAGAAGAAATATTAGGTTGAAAGTTAAAATTATGGGACTACTTTGCGTTTTCTTAATTGGCGCTGAAGGCAAGGATGAGCTAATGAGATGCCGGATGGGAAGGTTGAGTGGAAAAAGTTTGTTATTCATGGAAGTGTTTGAATTTCTCATCTTATCATTTTATAATATTGGGAATAAAAGTGGTTTAGGGAGCAGTAGAAAATTATGGTGTCATTAAGTAAGGGATGATAATCATGTGGGAGGGGAGAGAGAGAGGCCACAGGTAAAGATCCAAGAAGACCAAGATGAAGTGAATTAGGATTCCAGACATTTAAGGGTGCATCCAGATATTGAGTGGAAAAAATATGAATTATAATTAGGCCTGAGAGCAAAATCTACAGGATTTGTGGATTTTACTTTTAAATACAATTATCACCTAAGTGTTTCGGTGCCCCCAGAGCCAAATTGAAACATGACTCTTGCAGCTCCCTAGCATGCTATTCATTATGGAGCCAAATTTAGAAGAAAGCACTCTGTTGTGTCCCCTTTTCAAGGGGGTTTAGTTACTGAAGAAACATGCAAATGGAATTATAAAGTGATCATATGGAATGGGCTCTAAGGACAATATCCTGGTGACAGACTCGTGTACATAAATAACCTTGGGGATTGGGGGGAAGGAGGAAAATGGCGCTTCTGCTCCTCTGGCCTGGGGGATGCTCCAAAAACATCCATTTTTCATACTCTTTTTTTCTCACTTTATTAGATGAATTACTTTTAAGCTTGTTATTGTTGTTCAATCATTTCAATCATGTCCAAATCCCTGATGCCATTTGGGGTTTTCTTGACAAAGATAGTGGAGGGGCTTGCCATTTCCTTCTCCAGCTTATTTTACAGATGAGGAGACTGAGTCAAACAAGGTGAAGTGACTTGCCCAGGGTCACACAACTAGGAAGTATCTGAGGCAAGATTCCAATGCAGGAAAAGGAGTCTTCCTCAACTTTATCGACTGTACCACCTAGCTGCCCCCAGCTCTTTACATGTGGGGAATGAGAACCTGAAGTGAATTACTAGTACTACTCTTCCTCCTCCTCCTACTACAACCACCACCAATAACAATAGTAACAATGATAATAATAGCAGCTAACTTTATGTGGAAGTTATATATTATAATTATCTCATTTGGTCCTCACAACAACCCTGGGAAGTAGGTGATAGTTATTATCCCCATTTCACAGATGAAGAAACTGAGGCAGACAGAATTTAAGTGACTTGCCCAGGGTCACACAACTGGAAAGTGTCTGAGGCTAAATTTGAACTCAGGTCTTCCTTCCTCCAGGCAAGGTACTGTATCCACTGTGTCACCTGAGCAGCCTAGCATCTTCTAGTAAAAGATAAGTGCATTTTATTATATTTCTCTTGAATATGTGCCTATTTCATTCATCTTATCAGACTATAAATTTCTGGTAAGAAAACCCTTTAGCGATTGACTTCTACTATAAAATTGGAAATATGTACCATTAAAAAATATGGATAGATGCCTAGATATTTTAAAAAATCATTCTGAAGAATACAGTAAAAGAATTTTTACTCAGTTATATGCTGATAAAAGGAGTAACTTAAATAAAGTGGATAAATATTTACAAAAATATAAGAAACCCAGAGCAATGGATTAAGAATTAGGAAATTTAAGTAAATCAATCTCAGGGGGGATGTTAAAGTATCAAATGAATTTTCAAAGGGGAAAAGGGAATGAAATAGATTAATAAATTCTGCCAAACATTCAAATAATAATGAATTCCAAAATTATATATTATAATTGCAAAAATAGGGGGAAATGGTATCTTACCAAACTCTTTCTGTGAAACAAATATGCTGATGACTAAACCACAGAGAGATCAAGTACAGAAAGAAGAATATAGACTGATATCCATACTGAAAAGCAGTGCAAAAATAGGGAATGACATCATAGCAAAGAATTTAGAACATCTTAAAAAGAGGTGTTACAGTAGATAGAGAGGCAAGCCTGGAGTCAAGGAGAGTGCTATTTGTGAGTTTAATTCTGGGCAAAGACATTTCCTAGCTGCGTGACCCTGGGCAGGTCATTTAATCCTATTTGCCTTAGTTTCCTCATCTGTAAAATGAGCTGGATAATGCAATGCCATGCCCCTCCAGTATCTTTGCCAAGAAAACCCTAAATGGGGTCACAGAGAATCAGACAGGACTGAACAACCACAAAAGGAAGTATGCACTATGACTAGGTCCTGTTGATTTAATATTAGAAAAACTATAAAGAAAATAAACTATATTATTTACGTTCATTTCATTTAAGTAATCTTCTTCATCTACCTACTGTCATAGATGGTAAGCTCCTTGAAGACAGGGGCTGCTTTGTTTTCATCTCAGCATCCCCAGTGACTAGCATAGTACTTGATACACTTAAACACTTAAATGCTCGTTGAACCAATTTAAATTGGGAACCTCTATTTGTTGGGTAAGCAAGAAGAAAAAAATAGGTTCTACATTTGAATAACTAATTGGGATCATTTGTTTTATGTGGCCATGGCCTCAAGATTAGATGGCTTTAACAAGAAGTGGGGTAGGAAATCAAGGAGTACAGGATTAAGGGGAAGTCAGGGGGGATGTCTCTTGGGACAAACTGGGGAGAAGACTGGAGAAGGAATAGGCAGAGATTAGATTCAGCTGTGATTCAAGGACAAAAGGAAATTCTCCATGAAAATCAGGTGAGTTGCTTCCTGCCCATAGACTTCCTTCCTCTCTTCATCCCTTCCATTTCTGCCACCTCAGTGAGCTATCTTAAGAATCCCCAGGTCAGCTTGGAGAAGAAAGTCTCTCAGTTCTTTCTATCGCTTTGTAGGAGGACGATTTTAATATAGAGAAGGGTGTGATTTTTCTCTTGCTCACAATTGTATTGCTATTGCTCATAGATTACAGATTTATAAACTGAAGAACTGAAGGCAGATAGGCTCCCTCAGGGAGCCCTATTTCCCCTTAATTCAATAAGGCCTTGCTGTTCAGGGCACAGAGCAAGATAGTTATGTTGTTGGCTTGGCAAGTGTATCAGTTATGGTGCCCCATCATGTGCCATGGCTTTGGGATGCCAGCGTTATTTTCTATTTTGTAAAGATGAATCTGGGGCAGCATGGGCATTTTGGAATTGCTTTACTTTGATCATCATTTCCTCATCTCATGGGCACAGGAGAACTTGAGGTAAGCCTTATTTACTAAATATCATTTTACTTCTGTGCTTTCCAAATCAGCCAATTCAAGGATGTTTCTCTCTTGGATTTATGATTTGAAACACCTACCTAAAGAACTTCCATTAGATTGTGGTTTGTGGACTGAGAATTTTTTTTTTCACCACATTCAACTAGTGTGGTTAGATTCCACAATTTACTGGGGCTGGATGTGGTGCTACCGAAGGAAATCAGAATTGATCAAATGAAAAGTTGTATATGCTTCACCTAGAATGTAGAATCATCTCTCTCCTTGCATGTTAACCTGACAAGCATCTGGGGCACAGAAGAGCCCCAAGGCCAAAAGTAAAAATGTAGAAAATAATATGGAAAGTATAGGATAATACAAAAACTAATTAGCAAAAAGGACTTTAAGGCACAGTGTATGGTAATGGTGGAATGGGAGATTAGGGGGAAAGTTCAGAAAGTGATTTCATGTCAAATTTTTTCTTTAATCACCACTTTCCCTATCAATATAATGCAAATTGTCATATCTTAGAACAATTCTTCTTTTATAACATCAACCACGTTGGAATGAAAGCAAACACCTGAAAATTTGGAAGGATCTGGATATGACCAATCACATTTGTTCTGTTCTACCATAATGCTTTGAAGTGGAAGCCATAGTATCATCTGTCTCTTTTCTTTATTTGTTTGAAAGAATGGTCAGGAGGTGAAGATTCCAGGGATGCATTCAAAGCCAAGAATGAGGAGGAAGAGGGCCTTTTCATTGAAGTTTATGTTCTTTGGAAATCATCCACAAAAATCCAGTCTTTGATAGAATACTTTCAAGAAGGTTTTGGATTCCTGAAGATAGATGTTTATCTCTTAGATGAAAAAGGGAAGCTTTTTACGTTAGCTAGGGTACTGCATTCATTATAAACATCTTGGGCCATGTTGAGTCAAATTTAAAAGAGATTTTAAAGATTAATTAAACACTTAAAGTCTACACAAACAAAGGCCCAGTTGCTAGATTATAATTTTTCTCTTAAAGGTCTAGAGAGGATTTATTAACATGAGGGAGATATTCAACTCCTCAAAGAGAAATAGAAAAATGAAACTTTCTTATATGGAATGAAAGACTTTGCAGTATCCAGTTAAATCTCAAGGTCACCACCTCCATTTCACTTGATATTCCAGCCAATTGTTTTTCCATAGCCATAGAATCAAATGCTCTTTGCCATAGTTGACTATGCTGGTTTATTCAAGGAAAAAAATTGCATATTTCACTGTTTCTGCTTTTGCCTGTATATCATTTACTTATGGCCTGAATTTGGAATGTTGTTTTCTCTAATGGTCTGAATTCTTCCCAGTTGTGTGTCAATACTAAGTTGAAGGCTAATGGTGGGACAATAAGTCGTTCAGACTTATGGAGGGGGATATTATTATATGACAAACACTAGCTATCTTTTTAACTAGTCGAGCTAGGCTGGCAAGAGGGGAGTAGAAGCTCTGGTGGGATGGAGCTTGGTAACTGATTCCACTGCCCTTTTTCTTTTTTTTTTTTGTTTTTTTATTAAATTATTTTTTTTTTACTTTACAACATTCATTTCCACAAGATTTTGAGTTACAAATTTTCTCCCTGTCTTTCCCCTACCCACCACCCTAAAACAGCAATCCCACTAAATAACCCCTCCCTCAATCTGCTCTCTTCTATATCCTCCTTCCCCCCGCCCCCGACTCTCCAGTAGGACAAGATGGATCTCCATACCCCAGTGTCTGCACATCTTATTTCTCAGATGCATGTAAAAATAATAATTATATATATATACATATATATACATATACATATATATATATATAAAACATTTGATTTTAAAACTTTGTCTGCCAGATTCTTTCCCTTCTTCCCTCATCACCCACCCTTAATGGGAAGATTAGCAATTCAATATAGGTTGTACATGTGTAGTTATGCAGAACATTTTCATAGTGGATATAATGTGAAAGACTGAGTATATTTCCATCCATCCTATCCTGCCCCCCACTTATTATATTTTCTACTTTGACACTGTCCCTTTTCACAAGTTTGTGCTTCTGACTACCCTTCCCCCCAATCTGCCCTCTCTTCTATCATCCCCCCTCTTATCACCTTCCCCCATACTTTCCTGTAGGGAAAGATACCCAATTTAGTGTGTATGTTATTTCTTCCTTAATCCAGATTCAGTGAGAGTAAGATAGACCCATTCCCTTTAGCCTTCCTGTTCTTCCCCTCCATTGTAACAGTTTTTTCTTGCCTCTTTTATGAGATGATTAACCCTATTCTGTCTCTCCCTATCTCTTTTCATTATATTCCTCTCTCACCTCTTAATTTTATTTTTTAGACATCATCCCTTCCTATTCAACTGATCCTGTGCCCTCTGTCTATGTATACATGTACCCATATATACACACACTCACATATGTATTTATATGCACATATACCTTCCTATATAAACATATATATGTATATATACATATGTATGTATATACATTTATATTCCCTTCAACTATCCTCATACTGAGAAAAGTTTCATAAGTTACAATTATCATTTTTCCATGTGTGCATGTAAATAGTTCAACTTTGATAAGTTCCTCATGATTTCTTTTCCCTGTTTACCTTCTCATGCTTCTCTTGCTTCTTGTATTTGAACATCAGATTTTCTATTCAACTCTGTTTTTTTCATCAAGAATACTTGAAAGCCGTCTATTTCATTGAATTACCATATTTTCCCCTGAAACATTATACTCAGTTTTGCTGGATAGGTGATTCTTGGTTTTAATCCTAGCTCCTTTGACCTCCAGAATATCATATTCCAAGCCCTTTGATCTCTTAATGTAGAAGCTTCTAGATCTTGAGTTATCCTGATTGTGTTTCCACAATATTCAAGTTGTTTCTTCTTGGCTGCTTGTAATGTTTTCTCCTTGATCTGGGAACTCTGGAACCTGGCTATAATATTCCTAGGAGTTTTCTTTTTGGGATCTTTTTCCAGAGGTGATCAGTGAATTCTTTCAATTTCTATTTTGCTCTCTGATTCTAAAATATCAGGGCAATTTTCCTTGAGAATTTCTTGAAGGATGATTTATAGGCTCTTTTTTGATCATGGTTTTCAGGTAGTTCAATAATTTTTAAATTATCTCTCCTGGATCTATTTTCCAGGTCAGTGGTTTTTCCAATGAGATATCTCACATTGCCTTCTATTTTTTTCATTTTTTTGCATCTGTTTAATAGTATCTTGGTTTCTCATAAAGTCATTAGCTTCCCTTTGCTCCAATCTAATTCTGAAGGAATTGTTCTCTTCAGTGAGCTTCAGGAATTCCTTTTCCAAAAGAAAATTCAGCTTTTTAAGGCATTCTTCTCCTCATGGACTTTTTGGGCCTCTTTTGCCATTTGAGTTAGTCTATTTTTTAGGGTGTTATTTTCTTCTGTCAAGTTGTTGACTCACTTTTCATGATTTTCTTCTATCTTTCTCATTTCTCTTCCCAGTTTTTCCTCCACTTTTCTTACTTGGTTTTCAAAATCCTTCTTGAGCTCCTCCATGGCCTGTAACCAGTTTGTATTTTTCTTAGAAGCTTTTGATGCAGGAGTTCTGACTGTGTTGTCTTCCTCCCATTCCATACTTTGATCCTTTTTGTCCCCAAAAAAGGAATCTAAGGTTTGATTATTTTGCTTCCTTTTTTCCTCAGCTTGCTCATGTTGCCACTCAATTAGTTGACTTTTGAGCTCTTTGCCACAGTAGAACTATGCTTCCAGAGAGGAGAGCTTCGTCCCAAATTGCTGGGGTTTTCACAGCTGCTAGAGCTATTGTTTGGGTGCCCCCTCTGTAGTCCCCACTAGCTCTGGCTCACTGGCAACACACTCCAGGACTTCCACTCAAGACAGCTATCCAGATCCAAGCAGCTTAAAGCAAGAGTGATTACCCTCTGAATGGTTGCTTGGTCCCCTTTCAATCTGCAGGCCAGGGGCTCTGGAAACAGCCATGTGGCAGCTACTATAGCTGCTGCACCTCTGCTGTTTCTCACCCTGGTGGGAGGGGTTGTACCATGCTTTTGAGCTCCCTCTCCCAGTTCCAGGAAAGTTCTACACTGACCTTTTCCTTTGTCTTTGGTGTTTATGGGTTGAGAAGTTTCAAAGCTGCCACAGCTGCTGGTTATTCACTCTCCTACAGTCTGCTCTGGCCACTGCTGGTCGGGGCCACCCTGAAGCTAAAACCGGGCAGCTCATGGGGCTGTGCTCTGCTCCCAGCATGCTGTGATGGATCCTTCCTGTTGGCCTGTCAGCTATCTTCAGGGGGAGATTTGTTTCTCTCTGTCACTTTGTGGGTTCTGTAGCTCTGAAATTTATTAAGAGTGATTGTGGGGGAGCTCATGGAATTTTCTTGCTTCTATGCAACCATCTTAGCTCTGCCCCCCCCCCTCCGCTGATACTCTCTACTTGTGCTCCATCCTGAACCCTTCCCTTCAATCTGAGGTAGGAGGGAATAATGAAAGTGAGAGCAGTAGCCCAAAGAAGGAAGGAATGTGCTATGGTTCCCAAAGTGACAAGTCCAAAAGGAGTCACTGGAACCATGATACTTGAACCCTGGTTTAATATTCTCGTACCAACCAATTCTCTAGAACCCTGAAAGAAGGTCTGCCTCACATGCAGCTGTGGACACATTATGACAGAGCAAGGAAATGAAGCAGAAAGAGATGGGAAGAGAACAAAATGAGTAGGGGAAATTGGAAAGAATAAGAAAGTGACTAGCTTTCAGTCAGATTTAAATGACATTTTTCTTTATGAGCTTAATAACATTCCTTTAAAATACAAATAAATAATTCAACAAATTGTATAGTGAACCTCAAACAAAATCCTTCAAATCCTAATTGTTTACAGTTTTTTCATTGAGAAATCACAACTACACTTATAACAGAGTAATTAAAGGAATAGTTTACTCTATTTCCACCTGTGAATCTATGCACTTAGGAAGTTTGGTATTTGTTTTTTAGCCTCCCCAAAAGTCCCACTCAGTACCTTACTGGGACAGGGAAGTGATCCTGAGCCCTTGAAGTCTGCATTCACATAACACAAACCCTTGGTGTGTTCTGCCAAGCTAGGAAAACTTGGAGCAAAATGTGGCCATGGTGAGTCTGCTGGACAAGGACAACCCTAAGCCCAGAGCTACTACCAGCTAAATAAACTCTTTGATCACTATGACAAATAAAATAGATAAAAATACAGAATATTCCTTAGCAGTGTGTAACCACTCATCATGCCCAAGTGATGTATATGGGGTGGCAGAAAAGAGAAGAGAGTGAGTTAAGAATCACACGTTTCTTAGACTGCCAAGAAAGAGTAATTTAAGTGTTAATATTTTTACTGTGCAATCTTTATCTAGTGAGTTGATAAACTACTGGAAGGACTGAATCATATCCAACTAAACATTCTCACTACAAATTAAACCACCAGATGGTAGTAGTAGAAGCAAGAGCAGCAGGAAGTATTTATGTAGCACCTACTATGTGCCAGGCACTAGGCTAAGTACTTTCCAAATATGTTATTTGATCTTTACAACACTGTGAGACAGGTACTATGATTATTGCCACTTTATAGTTGAGGAAACTGAAGCAAATAGGTTCATTGACTTGCCCAAGGTCACACAAAGCTAATATGTCCCCCTGTGTCATAGAAAATGCCCCATGGAAAGTTCAAATAGAAGAGGCATCTTAGGATAATAATGAGGTCCTCTTCTTAAACTGGGTGGCCATGACTCTATATGGGAGCGCAGATGCATGACATCATGCTGAGAGCAGGGATCTTTGAAAGAAGGTAGAGCCTTCCTGGTATGTTCAGCTTTGCCCTCCTATAGAAATCTGTTTTGAAGACCTCTTTGAGATCCATAAAGCATGGGCACAACAGGTGGCTGCCTCTGTTCTAGACATGCATTTTCCTCTTACCTCAAGTTCCATTATGCCCCTTTTCTGTAACTCTCCATATCTAGAATCTTCAAAGTTGGAAATGTCCAGCACAGTGGTCTACTCAACCAGATGATGCCCAGTCCCCATAATGCATTGCATCTTCTTGCCTGTAACATCAGAGAGAGAAAACCAAATGAGTTTTTATTGGTTATGAACCTAATCACACCTACCACACAGATTTCCATTTTTCATAGGCTAATCTCCAACATTAATTCTTCAGACACTATATGTATATATATATATATATATATATATATATATATAGTATGTATATAACATGCTTTGAAGTCATATAACACCACTAGAAAATATCAATGTTAAAAAGCTAGACCTTGATCTCAGGGACAAGCTTGGGGTCACTAAAAGCCTTGCGCATTTCTCCAACTTTTAGCCTGCCTGCTCTCCTCCTCTAACTCTATTCTAGGCTCAGTTCATTATCCTTCTCTATGTTTGTACAAGCTATGTATACTAATGACATAGCTCTCTTAATTGTCCTCCTATCTGAATATCATAGCTTGGATAATAGGCTTTCTTCATCTATTTTCTTTTTTCCATTGTGAATACATACACCAAACTAGTGACCACAGATGACTTTTCAGTAATTATGGGCCTTATTTAGGAGACATTCCAATATCCTAAGGAAGGATGAGGTAATCTCAATGACCTAGAAGAAGATCAGAGAACTCTAACAGCTATAGGGCCTTCATCTTTTGTCAGGTCTCTTCACTAGCCACCCACCATGAGAGTGACTAATGCCTTTGGTGCTCATGAGCCTCCCTGGTTTCTTTCATTTGATATAAATAATTAGAGGGTTGGTGAATAAATTGATATTTTATGTTTTATCATTCAGGTAGTCATCTTTGATTATTGCATGTGCATAGGACAGTCCTTGTTGGATGGAAGCCTTTTAGATCATCACTTCGCTCTACCAAATAAAATGTGTTTTTTAAAATTTAGTTAATTAATTAATTTACTTTAGTTTACAACATTCAGTTCCACAAGCTTTGAGTTTCAAATTTTCTCCCCTTCCCTCTCCTCCCTCCTCTTCCCCCCATAGCTACATGCAATCAAATATAGGTTCTACAAATACCTTCACATTAAACATTAGTCAAGTTGTAAAGAAGGATTATAATCAATGGAATGAACAATGAGAAAGAAGAAACAAAACAAAACAAGAAAGAGAGCAAGCAGTTTGCTTAACTCTGCATTCAGACTCCCCAAGTCTTTCTGTGGATATGGATAGCCTTTTCCATCATGAGTCCTTTGGAGTTGTCTTATAGCCTTGCATTGCTGAGATGAGCCCAGTCTATCAAAGTCAGTCATCACAGATATGATGTGTCTGTCATTGTCTACAATGTTCTTTTGGTTCTGCTCTTCTCACTCAGCATCCATTTACATGAGTCTCTCCAGGTTATTATGAAGTTTGTCTGCTCCTCAGTTCTTATAGCACAATAGTATTTCATTACATTCATATGCCACAACTTATTTAGACATTCCCCAATTGATGAGAATTTCCTTTATTTCCAATTCTTTGCCACCACAAAAAAGAGCTGCTATAAATACTATTGTACATACAAGTCATTTTCCCACTTGTATGTTCTCTCTGGGATACAGCCATAGAAGTGGTATTGCTGGGTCAAAGGGTATGCACATATTTATAGTCTTTTGGGCATAGTTCCAAATTGCTCTCCAGAATGGTTGAATCAGTTCACAACTCCACCAACAATGCATTAGTGTTCCCACAACTCGCCCACATCTTCACCATTTATCATTTTCCTGTTTTGTCACGTTAGCCAATCTGACCAGTGAGATGTGGTATCTCAGAGTTGTTTTAATTTGCATTTCTCTAATCAATAGTTATTTAGAGCATTTTCTCATAATCATTCCTTTAATTTCTTCCTCTGAAAACTGCCTGTTTATATCCTTTGACTATTTATCAATTGGGGATGATGTATTCTTATATATTTAACTCAGTTCGCTATATAGTTTAGGAATGAGCCTTTTATCAGATGCACTGGTTGTAAAATTCTTTCCCCGTTTTCCGTTTCCCTCCTAATCTTAGTTACATTACCTTTGTTTGTACAAAAACCTTTTCAATTTAATGTAATCACAATTATCCATTTTGCATTTTGTAATACTCTCTATCTCTTGTTTGGTCATAAATTCTTCCCTTCTCTGTAAATCTGACAGGTAAACTATTCCTTACTGTTCCAGATTGCTTATAGTGTCAGCCTTTATATGTAGAGTGTGAACCCATTTATACTTTATTTTGGTGTATGGTATAAGATATTGGTTTATGCCCAGTTTCTGCCATACTATTTTCCCAGAAGTTTTGGTCAAATAGTGAGTTCTTATCCCAGA
This sequence comes from Pseudochirops cupreus, assembly GCA_028627135.1. Classification (NCBI taxonomy): domain Eukaryota; kingdom Metazoa; phylum Chordata; class Mammalia; order Diprotodontia; family Pseudocheiridae; genus Pseudochirops; species Pseudochirops cupreus. Next base: position 46,222,321 of record CM053582.1, on the reverse strand, counting down.
AGCTGGAGTCTTTGGGTTTATCAAACAGTAGCTTACTATAGTTGTTGCCTACTGTGTCTTGTGTACCTAATCTATTCCAGTGATCTACTACTCTATTCCTCAGCCAGTACCAAGTAGTTTTGATGATGATGCTTTATAATACAGTTTAAAACTGGTGTGGCTAGGCCACCTTTCCTAGCATTTCTTTTCATTAATTCTCTTGATATTCTGAACCTTTTGTTCTTCCAGATGAATTTTGTTACCATTTTTTCTAGCTCTATAAAATAATTTTTTGGCAGATTGCTTGGTATGGCACTAAATAAGTAAGCTAATTTAGTTTAAATTGCCATTTTTATTATATTAGCTCAACCTAACCATGAGCAACTTACATTTTTCCAATTATTTAGATCTGACTTAATTTGTGTGAAAAATGTTTTGTAATTGTGTCCATATAGTTCCTGGTTTTGTTTTGGCAGGTAGATTCTCAAATGTTTTAAAATGTCTACAGTAACTTTACATGAAATTTCTCTTTCTACTTCTTGCTATTGGACTTCATTAGAAATATATAATGTCAAGGATTTATGTGCATTTATTTTATATCCTAAAGCTTTGCTAAATGTATTTGTTTATTATCTCAAGTAGTTTTTTTACTTGATTCTCTAAGTATATCATGATATCATCTGCAAAGAGTGATAGTTCAGTCTCTTCTTTGCCTAATCTGATTCCTTTTATTTCTTTTTCTTCTCTTATCGCTACAGATAACATTTCTAGTACCAAATTGAATAACTGGTGTGACAGTGTGCATCCTTGTTTCACCCCCAATCTTATTGGAAATGCTTCTAGCTTATCTCCATTACATATAACATTTACTGGTGGTTTTAGATAGCTGCTACTTATTATTTAAGGGAGACTCAATTTATTCCTATGCTTTCTAGGGTTTTTAATGGGTATGGGTGTTGTATTTTGTCAAAAACTTTTTCTACATCTATTGAGATAATCTTATGGTTTCTACTAGTTTTGTTGTTGATATGATTGATTATACTGATAGTTTTCCTAATATTAAACCAGCTATGCAATCCTGGAATAAATCCTACCTGATCAAAGTGTATTATTCTCATGATAAGTTGCTGTTATCTTTTTGCTAACATTTTATTTTAAATGTTTGCATCTATATTCACGAGGAAAATTGTTTTATAATTTTCTTTCTCTGTTTTGGCTCTTCCCCATTTAGGTATCAGTACCATATTTGTATCATAAAAAGAATTTGGTAGGACTACTTCTTCCCTAATTTTCCCAAATATTCTATAAAGTATTGCAATTAATTGCTCTTTAAATGTTTGATAGAATATGCTTGTAAATCCATCTAGCCCTGAAGATTTTTTCCTAAGGAGTTCATTGATGGCTTGTTCAATTTATTTTTCGGGGATGGGGTTATTTGTCTATTTTACTTCTTTAGTTAATCTGGACAACTTATATTTTTGCAAATATTCATCCATTTCACTAAGATTGTTGAATTTCTGGGCATACAATTGTGCAAAATAATTCCTAATTATTATGTTAATTTCCTCTTCAATGAAGGTAAATTCACCCTTTTCAGTTTTGATACTGGTAATTTGGTTTTCTTTTTTTAAAATTAAATTGACTAAAGGTTTATCATAAAACCAGCTCTTAGTTTTATTTATTAGTTCAATAGTTTTCTTAATTTCAATTTTATTAATCTCTCCTTTGGTTTTCAGTATTTTAATTTAGTATTTAATTGAAGATTTTCGATTTGTTCTTTTTCAGTTGCATGCTCAATTCTTATTTATTTTGAGGTTTTGTTTATTCATTTCAGAGATGGGGAGGTTGAGGTCCCTCTCTAGTATAGTTTTGCTATCCATTTCTTCCTCTAACTCCTTTAACTTCTCCTTTAAGAATTTGGATGCTATGCCAATTGGTGCATATATGTTTAGTAATGATATTGCTTTGTTGTCAATGGTGACTTTTAGCAGGATATAGTTTCCTTCCTTATCTCTTTTAATTAGATCTATTTTTGCTTTTGCGTTGTCTGAGATAAGGATTGCTACCCCTACTTATTTTTACTTTAGCTGAAGCATAATATATTCTACTCCAGCCTTTTGCCTTTACTCTGTGTGTATCCCCCTGTTCCAAATGTGTTTCTTGTAGACAGCATATTGTAGGATTATGATTTTTAATCTATTCTGCTATCTGCCTCCATGTTATGGGAGAGTTTGTCCCATTCACATTCACAGTTATAATTACTGTGTCTTTCTCTCCATCCTATTCCCTCCCCTGTTTATACTTTTATTTCTCCTTCTTCCCTTCCCCTCCTTAAGAGTTTTCCTTTTGACCCTCACCTTCCTCAATAGTCCTTTCCTATTAGCCCCTTCCCTTTTCCTTACAGGGGAGGGAATAGGTGATCTTGGCTCCACCCCTAAAATGTGTTGTGTTTTTTTTAAAATAAAAGAGAACAGAATGGCACCCATCAGCCAAACGTGTGCATGTGTACAACATCACTTAAGAAAACCTATCTATCCCTTCCCCAAACTTTAATCAAGGCACACGTTTGTTATATACATAGATTTTGCTCATTATAATTTTGTGGAGATAGCAAAGTAAGCATAATGGTTGGCAGTTATTAGTGTTTTCTCATTGCCTTTTTTCAGCAATATAACCTCCATTTTTTCCTAGCACTTAATATCCTTCCCTCTATCTTCTCTACTGAGAATAAATTCTTCAGTACCATCAGAATTGAATCCCATGGCTTTCATCCTGACAGGGAGATGAAATGTTCAATGTCTAAGGTGATTTCTAGGCTCAGTTGGTGTCCTCATTTTGGTGATTGATGTAAATGACTAATCTTCCTTTGGAAATGGAGATTGGCCATGTTGATTCCTCTTATTGTAATCCATTTTCCATTTTCCACCATCAATAGTTCACTTAAATATGTCAAGCTGAATGTGCTTTTAATTGCATACAATGTCATCTCATCTTTATTTTCCTTAGAATGTGGCACTGATGTTGATTTCGGCTCTAACAAGGTGGTAGTCTCACTCAATGCCAACAGCTTATTCCAAATTCTTCAAATGGAAGTGACTAGTCATTTCCTGTCTTTTAAGATATAATCCACTTCAATGTTTGTGATGTTATGCTAGGCTCATGATGTTCCAAACCTCCTCACTCTCTTCTGGAAGAAAGCCTTATGAATACACCTGAGGTTTCAGTATAGGTTCTGAATTCTTTGTTTTTCCAAAAGAGTTTTCTCTGCCCTCTCTTTCGCCTGTTTTGCATTGAAATCACTGAGTATTCAATGTTGATTTAATTTGGAGTGTCTTATTGAGTTCTTCATAGATTCTGCTACCTCCTTATACTCTGTAGCAGATGTTGGCACATGAGTTGCAATTAACTTCATTGAATTATTTTTGCAAATGCTTATCAAGAATCCTGCAGTTTGAGATAACCATGTGTCTTAGGAAATGGTGTTTTGTATTGCCTTTGAGCACACAATAAAACCTACTGCACAAACTTCTTTATTTGCTTGTCCAAGAAGAACTTTCCTTTTGGTTTCTGGTTTCATTTGAGTGAGAATATCACAGTTGATATCATATTCCTCAAACATTGGTCATTTGATATAATATTCCTCATAGTAAATATGATATAATATTTAGAGTACCAACAGCTAAGTTAATGTTCATAGTTAAGCAAAAAATAATATGATCTGTGGTATCCCATGCCCTTCTTTTCAGTTACATTTGCTCTGTCACTGTGGAAGTAGATGAAAATCACAGAGGACTGTGCACCATTTTATAACATCTTTTGTTTCAAGGGTTAAAGAATTCCTCTGCAAGTGGCTGTCCTACTGGTAACAAGTTCTTCAGTACTAAGGTTGTGGAAAGCTACCACTGAACCCTGTACTCCTCTTCCATAGCCTTTGAGAACACAGGCTCATAGCCATGGCATGAAGAAATATTGGAACAGGATTTTGCAGAACAGATGAAATGTGGTAACCAGACCTGAACATAATACTCTAGTTGTGGCCTGATCAGGGCAAAGTGCAGTAGAATAATAGGTTCCCTACTCCCTCCTTTCTGTCTACCATTTCATAATGTTGACTTATAGTGAACTTATATTTTTCCAAAACCCCTGGACCTTTTCTCAGATGAACTGCCCCAGTGCACTCAGATTGCTTACTACCACAGAAGCCTGTCTTGTTAATGTTAATATCATTCTGATGATGCTGTATGGTTTTGGGTAGTCAGTGATACACAATGCAAATTGTATATGACTTGAAATGTAAAGGAGGAAAGGTGAGAGGGTCAAGAACATGTGTGACCAGATCTAGCTAGATCTAGATCCAATCTAGTTTATTTCACAAAAGTTAGGCTAAATAAGAAGGTTGTTTTAAATACATATTCAAGTATATGAACACTGCTAACTATTCAGTTTCACAAGGAGTAGAATCCACAGTAACTTGTGCAGAGTAGGCTTTCATGAAGAGGTTGTGGATATAAAGGACAGTGATGCCTTGGCATTCCTGGAAGTGAATGGAAGGCCAAAATTACCTCTGAGTCTATAAAGGGTGTTCTGGGGAACAAATGCTTTCTGAATCTTTGCTTTCAGGGAACCACACAAGTCTAAAGTTGATTGCATTTGACTTGAGGACAAAATGCTTCTGCTTCATATATATCAATTTTCCCCTCTTCAGTCCTCTAAAGGCTCCTCCATTGGGTCAGATCATGACCTCTCCACCCCTTGGGCGCTGATTTTAATGAGTTTTTGTGACTCTTTTCCTGCCCATCCTTGAGGTGGTCAGTCTGCCCTAACAACAGAAATATGGCTCTCGGCTTTTCCTTCCTGATTCGATGAAACCTGATGGAGCAAAGCTTGTGCTCTCCTGCTTCAGTCTCCATCCCAACCATCATGAAGAATCAGAATAGGATATTAGACTGGTTGTTTAGTTTAGCTGGCGGCATTTGTGCTTGGTTATCATTCCAAGGTGTTTGTATTTGTTAGCCATTCAAAAACTCTTCTAATACCTCATCCAGGTATGGTAGTGACTGTGCTAACTGGGTACAGACTCTCGCCAATCCTACCAGCCTGGAAAGGCTTGAATGATGGGCTTGGCAATGGACAGTTGACAATTTTCTTAAGGCCCACCCTAAGTAAGTTCAGTGAGTTTCTTCCCAAGAAGACTGTCCAGCAGCTGGTAAGATTTTTGATCACAGCTAATTATGAAACTTTCTACTAAAGTTCAGAGGGGCTGTAATCTCCATTAGTGGATGAACTACCCCCATTAAAAAAATCCCAAGTCTATTGAAGTACTAAAATCTCTTTTGTCTATTGATTTCATAACTGAATATTCATAGACTGGAATTTATTTAGCCAGAGTAATATTTAATCCTTGTCGCTTAGGATAGCTTCTGCACACTGATGAAACAATTAGCCCAGCCTCAAGATGATTAACATTTTCTCTGCAACATGTTGCCTCTTTTTGACCCTCCTCACCAACAAGGGTCTGAATACATGCAATTTGCAACTGGAAATTAACATCCCATTGGTGCCTTTGGACAAACATAGGCTGAGTGGCCTGCTTATGTTTCACTTTCATTAAATCTTCTTATGTTTTAATTATGCTCATCAAAAAAAACAAATATGAGTACCACTCAGAGATCACTGGAGAGGTGAATGGAGGATATGGGAAGGCAGTAACACCTTACCAACAAGGAATTATGAAGGAGCATGGAGTAAAAGATGTGATCATAGAAATGACTGAGAAAAAATGAGCAAGGGCTGATCACATGGTGAGAATAAGGGATAACCAGTAGGTAGCCTGATTCCTTCCTATTGTCAAGAGAAAGTGAGAAAAGTCCCTAAAATGTTGAGTGAATTTATTTCCAATGTTAAGCTTAGGGGAAGACATCCATAAGAGCCATGCTAGATGGACTGTAATCTGAATCCCCAGAAATAATTTCATATTCATGAGATCAGACATCCCTTTAATTGTATTTTATATTAGTTTTGCGAGACTTGATGATTGACCTATCAGGGCTCCAATTTGAAATGTTATCCATATAAACTTATTGGTGGCTAGATGGTACAGTGGATAGAGCGCCAAGCTTGGGGTCAGGAAGATTCATCTTCTTGAGTTCTAACGTGGCCTCAGACTTTTAGTAGCCGTGTGACCCCAGGCAAGTCATCTAATCCTGCTTACCTCAGTTTCCCCATCTATAACATGAGCTGAAGAAGGAAATGGCAAACCATTCTAGTATCTTAGCCAAGAAAACCTCTACTGGGGTCACAAAGAGTTGGACACGACTGAAATGACTGAACAACAGCAACAACAAACTGCAAACATTTAAATTAGACGAATCATTACTAAATTCAGTGATATTCTCTGAGGAGTTGTACTCTAAAGTGGCCATATAGTTACAAATGTGGAATGGAACATGAATGCTAAGTGTTGGCTCATGCTTATCATGTCGTTTCCCACTGCTACCAGTGTCACACAGATGAGACTGTTGGCAATTTGGTATTATTTAAATAACAAGTTTTAAAATGGTGGTCTTGATCAGGCACAAATGTTTAATTGTGTCCGTGTCGTCATGTTGAAAACAGAGTTTTCACTGCTCATCTGCCATGAAAGTGAGTACAGTTGAAAGCATCAGTCACCTAAGGATGCTCACTCCAGATGGCTTTTTTCTTTGACTTTCTTCCTTTCCATTAGCTCTATGACCTTGGGCAAGTCACTTAATTCCTCAGAGTATAAAACTCTTTAAGCCTATGAGTAAGGTCTGTACATTACAGGTTGTTGATGGAAGTGTGGGTGGAGGGCACTGCCATACCTGAAGCTCCCTATTCCCCTGGAATCACAGGTCTATCCCTCCAACACCCCCCAAAAAAAGACAAAACAGAAGACCCTTTATTTGCCTAGTACTCCATAATTTTCAGTCCCTAAGGTGATCTGCCTCCTTGGCCTATCACATCAGAAACCACTCTCAGAGCTAATTCTGATCTTCTAGTAAATGAGTGGACAACTTGGGAAGTTTGTAGCAAAGTGACGGACACAGCTTAATGTCTCCTTCTGGTCCCCAAAGAGATCAGCAGTAAAGTTAATGAGCTGTTTCTTCAAACAGCTCTCTACTAATCCAGGGAAAGTTGCTCCACAATATGTGCATCAGTAGTTTTAGTTTTAATTAGTTTTGATCAAAAATTGTCAAATTTATCCAGTGGCCCACCTAGCTCATGTGAGGGGGATTTTACATCCAGGCTTCCTTTGTAATGCCTTGCTGCTTCAAGAGGAGTCCATGGAGACCATGGAAAGCAAACCCCTACCTCCGCTCAATGAAAACTCCAATGTCATTCTCCCTTTGTTATTCAGCAAAGGTTTCTTTTCCCATGCTATGGCTAATAATATTGTAATTTATTTAAGAGCCATCTGTGTCTGGAGGAGGCAGCTGTTAAAATGAGACCCAGGATAAGTAGCAAGGAGGTACTATTTAGTCCTCGGATTGCATGCTGATTGACAACTTATTTTGTTCTTGCAGTCTGTTTTTTAGAAGGCATTGAATTTGCTGCCTTTTTTCACCACTAGATTATGCCTGCTTAGCTATTTTCAAAAATGCAAGAAATTCCAGCAAGTTGACTTGTTGGAGTGAATCATGATCTCATAAGAAAAACTTCAAGTCCTAAGCCTCAGACTATACTAGGATCAGTTTTTGCTTTCACTTTTTGTGATTTTAAAATGTTCCCCTTTAACATAATTTGCCCCTAACTTCCTATGCCAGTCAAAAGTGATGAATTACCAATGATGGACTCAGATGCCTATATTCTATATACATAGGCATGCATATCACTTCTAATACATCTAGGCTTCCTTTCCTCAGTTTCCAATCATTACTCATTTAGATAATCCCTCTGAAACTTACTGTCTTTAAGTGTCTCACAGACTTTAACTTCTCCTAATTTTCATCACTACATTCATGATCTTTTTAAGAAGCCATTCCTTAACAGCAAAAGGTTTCTCTTACCCAATGGTAAGGGGCAGGGAATTGACACCCTGCACTGTAATCCATTGGTCAGCAGACAGGATTGGGTTTTTTAAATGTGTGAATAAAATTGTCTATAGCTTTTGATCCCTTTATCAAAGAATTCCTCTGTGAGTCAAGAAGGGAGAATTGGTAGGATAAGCAAACAAGCTAACCATGCTTCTAGGGGCTTTAAATAATAGAAAAATCATCAGCAGTTACTCGGTTTAGTGATATGTGAAGGATTCCAGGCTTTGGAATACTTTGAGGAGCCAGACCTATGCACCTGTATCTGAGGTCAGTGAAGAAGGTGTGGAGGGAAGGCTGAGGCCAGAGAGAATGTTATACCAATCCTCCATTGCTCATGATATCAAAGAGAATGGAAATGGAAGTCAACTGCATCCATTTGGGAGCAGAAGGAGAAATACAGAGGTAACACCAAGGACCACAAATGAAAACATGGACAAACGTTAATGCAGAGGACAAGTTACTGGGGGAGGGAGGCAACTTCAAGATATACAACTTTTCTTGCCATGAAGAGAAGTGCAGACTATGGACTCCACTACGAAGAACTACAACTAAGGTGAACACAGTGAGGACTCAATAAAAGAAGAAAAAGGCTTCTAGTAGCAAGGATTTGAGTTTCTCCTTTTCCACATGTGTGTCCAGCATGTGGTCTTCCCCAACATTTTCTCGAAGTCAGAGCCCACTCTTGTCCTCTGGACTTTGTGTCTACTTTTGGGAGAATGTACTCCAGGCTTTTGTGAGGAAAACTGTTCCATACTAATTATAATTCACTATGTCAACTTAGGAAATATCCTTTTCTAAAAACTAATTGAAGTCTTACTGATTGATGTGAATGGACAGCCCATTGGTGAGGGCTTGTGAACAACAGTACTAGAAACTTAGCTCTTCCTGGTTACCTTTAGCTCCTTAAGTAATAATAGTCAGCCACTCTCTGAGCAGTTGTCCTGCCAGTGCAAGTGGGAGTTGAGAGACTCGAGCACAGAGAGGGTGCCATATGAGAATAAATTGGAAATCATTCTTTTATTCAATTCACAGAGCATCAATACCACATGTGTTTATTTAACCTCCTCTAATGAGTGTAACTTTGGACCTATAAAATAAGTAACTCAGTGTTCAGGTACTGCTTTGAGATATGAAAGTCCATCCTTTCTGTACAGTATAAGTTGATTTTCCCCTGTTTTCTTCTTCTTTAACCTCAACTCAGACTTTTCAACTTCTCCTTGAAGGATTGTTATCATTATTTTCTTAAGTCATTTCAGAAAGGTCATACTCTTAATGAGCACTCCTCCTGGTTAGAGGATACCTGCAGTATCGCCAGTATTCTGGTTCATGACCTTCTGAAATTCTTACTAATTTGGCTTTACTAATGAGTACATTCACCAGTGGAATGCCAATTATTAATGTAATTCTTGTCAACAAATATGTAGAATTTCAATGACTCCATAAGTCTTTTGTCATAATATTCACGAGATGTAGTAGCAAGCATTTTCTTCTCCTGGCCTCCATTATGTTAGATGGAGACCCTGTTAGTAGGACACGCCAGGCTTGGGGGCCTCTGAAATACAGGTGCAGGGTAAGCCTGTGAAGAGTCATGACCAGGCTCCCTCCAGTCCCCATGGCCCACAGCAAGAGGATCAGCAGGGCTCTCCATCTTTTGTCAAAGTGGCCAGTTTCTTCCACTTGTGGTGAATTCTCAGAACTGTTTTTATTTGCTTTTCTGTTATTGTTAATGATAGTGATTTGGGGCAGTCTTTTGTATAGTTGTGAATACTTTGCAATTCTTTTTGCAAACTCTTTCTTCATATTCTTTGACCCCCTGTCCATTGTGGAATGGTATTTGGACTTGACTTAGTTTGGATATCAAGTCCTTATCAAAGATATTTGATGCAAAGATTATTTTCCCAGTTGACCACTTCTTTTCTTATCCAAATTGCATTGATTTTGTTCAAGCAAAAGCTTTTTAGAAATTTTATGTAAATCAAATGTTCTGCTTTGTCTTTTGTGATTACCTCTGTCCCTTGATTAAGAACTTTCCCTTAGCCATACCTATAAATGGTACCAGATGTTGTTCTCTTCTAAATTTGTCTTGATGACATAACTTTTAATACTCAGATTGTATATCCAATATGAACTTATTGTGGTATGTGCTATAAAGCAGCAGCCTAAACTTAGTTTCTGCCAAACTATCTTCCAATTTTCCCAGTACTTCTCCCCCAAGTGATTTGTTTGTACATCTAGCAAATACTAGATATCTGTGTAAGTTTGCTTATGTTTCTTGCTTATCTAATCTTTTTCCCCCAGTCTAATTTTCTATTTTTTGACCATTCAAATAGTTTTGATGATTTGTGCTTTGGAGTATAATTTATAATTATAGTATAATTTGGGAAGTATTATTCCCAGAATTGCCATATTTTTTTTATTTTTTTATTTTATTTTATTTTATTTTAATTTATAAGATTTAGTTCCACAATCCCTTGAGTTTCAGATTTTCTCCCCTCCCTTTCCTTTCCCACCCCACCATGGTGGCGTGCAATCACGTATAGGATCTGCAAATACTTTCATATTGTACAATAGTCTGGTTGTATAGCAGGGTTGTAACCAATGGGGAAAAAAGAAGCAAAACCAAACATGAAAAAGAACGATAGCATGTATTGCTTCAGTCTCCATTTAAACTCTAGTCTTTCTACATCTTTCTCGGAATGTAGATATCTACTTCCATCCTGAGACTTGTAGAGTTGTCTTTTAGCTGTACGTTGTTGAGGAGAGTCTAGTTTATTCCTTTTAATTTTTTTTATGCCTACTGTACCATCATTTATAAGAACCAGAAAAATATAGTGCCTTATCTAGAAAGGAACAGTAGAATAATATTTCTGGTATTAAATATCCAGAGACTTCCTCCTGGTGAAGAGAAGATAGGTCAGAAAACCTAGCTTAGGTACTGGAATATACATCTCTGCAAAACTGAGTCCATTTACTACTTGTACTGTGTGTTATAACTACTGAAGATCTCAAGTGTTTCTAGAAGGTAGACATAACATTTTAATGAGTAATGAATCAATCATGTAGAGGCCCTGATTTTCACATTTAACAAGGGCCTCAGAGTTCATTTGGTCCAATCAGAACATGATCAAGAATCTCTTCTATAGCATACCCTGCATGTAGTTATTCAGCTTCTTGTTTTGAAGATCTCCAGGGAAAGGAAAGCAGCTGCCTCCCATGGCAGCCCAGTCTACTTTTTGATGGTCCCAAAATATCAGAAAGTCATTTCTTACATGAAGGCAAACTCTGTCTCTTTGTCATGTCTACTAATTGTTCCTAGTTCTGCCTTCTAAGATCAAGCACCTCAAAGCTAATCCCTCTTCCATGTGACAGCCCTTGACAGCTGCCGGATCCTCCTTAAGGTTTGTCTTCACAGAATCATAGAGTACATGAGTGCAGGTATCCCCATGGGCTAGGTGATACCCTGGAGACAGTGTTAGATTTGGAATCAGGAAGACTTGAGTTAGTATCCTGTTTCATACTCTTGCTAGCTGTGTGGCCTCGGGCAGATCCCTGAACAACTCTCAGACTCAGCTTCATCTTCCAGTAAAGGGGGATAATAAGAGCACCTACCTTATAGTGATGTTGTAAGGGTTAATGAGACAACGTATGTGAAGTGTTTTGCAAATGTTAAAACATATATAAATTTGTTAGCTGCTGTCATCATCGTCATCGTCATCATCATCATCATCATCAGTAAAAGCTATGGCTGAAATTCCAAAGCCAAGCAAGTTTTTTTGCATTTTGTCATTGATGACTTAGTTCATATAAAGTAGACTCAAACTTCTTCCATTTGGAGGATGGGCTCATATCCTTTGTACCTTTTTTGCACCCTGGCCTGGAAAGGAAGGGCAGCCTTACCAACTTATACAGTAGGCAGTTTCCTGTGTCACGGTAGTTGGAGATGTTAGAAAGCATTTCCTCCACAAAATTGTACCTTTCAGTGTCTCTCTGGTACCTACCACAAGATACCAGTGACCTCATGGTAACCTTTGACTATCTCCCATCACCCACGGAACCACAGAGTGGTATAAAGTTTTTGAGGTAGAAGAGAGCCCACTGTGTCTGACTTGCCCCCTTTCCTTAATCTTGGAATTTCTTCCCTCAATCAAAATATGTTCGTGAATTCTTTCAGAACTCTTCTCTCTACCCCCTGGCAATACTTTAATTGACCAGACAAATTCTATTTTTTTTAAATTTTATTTTAGTTTGCATCATTCAGACAAGTTCTTACTGATATATTAGCTAGCTAAGTGAAATCTTTTTCAGATAATATAATACCATAACCCCAACAAACTGTCCACATGAAAAACAAAGAATGTGTCATAGTGCGTTTGCTACAGTGGAAAGTCTGAACTTGGAGTCAGAGGACCTGCATTCAGATGCTGGCTCTGGCATCAAGGCCTTAGTGACCTTGGACAAATCATTTATCCCATTTGGGTTGCCTTCCTAGACACTCTAGCTTATCAATATCTTTCAGTATGGTTCCCAGAATAGAACATGATATGTGGTTTGTGGTCTAAACAGAGGAGAACACTATGGTACTTTCTCCTCTGTAGTACTGGTTAGCATTCCCTCAACAGCCTAATTTCCCATTACCTTTGTCTGCTGGCCATATCATTAGTGTTCACTAAAACCCTCAGGTTTTTTTTTTAACTGGACCAATGTCTAGTTCTGGTATGTCCAACTTATACTTCATAAATGGTTTTATGAACCTAGCTCTAAGACTTCCCTCTCAGTTAGATCTTCCTCCCCCCCCCCCAATATAGCTATTAAAAGAACAAAGTTTTGTTGTTGTTATCATTCACTTCTGACCATTATCACACCTGCCACTTATTCTTACAGGATGGACACATTTGTGTTCTCTTCTGTCTTTATCTTCCCCTTTTCCATCTTCTGTACAAGTGTTTTTAGATAAATTTGACAGTATGTAGCCATATCAATTTACTTATACAGCTCCACCTTTTCCTTCGAACCAGAATTGGTTCCTTTTGTATCTTCAGAATTTGATTCTTGAGAGCTTTTCATAACTCTGGAGTTTGCTTCTCCCGTAGAATTTTAGTCCATGGGACCTAGCCTTTCTCTGAACCCTTTGAAATCCATTCATCAGAAGTCTAAGATACAGGTCAGGTGCTGCTTATCTTGTCTGTCACAAAGTCCAAGATGGAGAGCTCTGTTCTGAGAGTTCATATCTGTCTTATCCTAACAACAAGGTCCTCTGTATTTTTAAAAATCACATCCACAATAGAAGATCCACTGGTTGGTTCCTCCACCTTTTGAATGGTGAACCGTTATTGGGACCAGTAAAAAAAAAACAACCATTATTGTATGCATAATATAAAAAACCATTATTGAGACCAGTAAAAAATGTTACTTTGGTTTAGAGGAAGAGAGGGAGGGAATGAGAGATGAAAAGGGGGGGGGAAGAAAGAGATACAGAGACAGAGAGAGCAGTATGTGTTTATATATATGCTTCCATCAACCTCTATACCACTATACCTCCCTCCCTACTTTTTCATACTTCTCTGTATACTTCTCACTGTCGCTACACTTTCTTCCTCCACTGGTCGTCAACTTAGTGGTCACTTCTACTTTTCTTCCTTCTGCTTCTGTGATTTTATCACCTGAGTATATCTTCTTACTGTAAAGCCCTCACTATTCCACACACACACACACACACACACACACACACACACACACACACACACAAACATTCACCCACTCATTCACTCATACTTTGCATATATGGGTCTGACCCACCTAAAGTCTCCCTGCTACTTATAAGGTCTCTTTTGACTGCTAGCTTGAATTTCTCTAACTTCTTTGTTACCAATACTTTGAATAGTTACGTATAAACATTTAGTAGTGCGCTATACTGATGGTTCTTTTCTTGGATTTTGTTTCCTATTGATTCCTATGCTTCTCTGTTGCTGACCTTCTTCCAACACTGTGGTTGTTCTCTGTGATTTTTAACTTAGCTAACATGTACCTACCTATCTATCTATCTATCTATCTATCTATCAATTGATCTATCAGTTTTCTCCTTCTTTTGCATTAGAGCTTAAAGCCTTTGGTTATTCACTTTGCCAAGTTTAAAAAGTTCTCCACTAGGGATTCTAGGTGTTACCCAGAAAGGTTAAAGTTAGTTTTCTAATCCTGTATACCTTGGGAGACCCCATCAGTGTACTTTCTCCTATGATTATTTGTTGATGTCAATTAGTCAGACTTACTCAGCTTTTAGATTCACTAAGCTTGTATCATAAAATATCCTTACCCAAAGTCTGTGACACACTCCCAACTGATATATACAGGGTCCAGGGGAATGTTGGCTCAAGCATAAAGTATATGGGGCAGTGTGGCAGTCGGGACAAGGATGCAATCCATAATTCTTAGAAGTCCTTTTGCTGAGGTTCCCAAGATGTTTCATATATATGAATATACACCTACCCACACACACACACACACACACTCATATACTTTATCCCCTTTAGGTATATATTAGATACAGTTTGGGGTTTTTTTCTCCTTCTGGGCTACTTGTAAAGCCATAAATGGGTTTTCTTCATCTTGTCCTATCTGTCCTTGACTCCATGACAGATGTTGTCATTATCTGTTCCAGGAATGCTCCTAGTACATTGATGGTAGGATGGGAAATCCAAATCGTTGGCACCTTCAAAATCCAAGAAAAGATTCTTGGCCTTTTTCTGGCTGAGGTGGAAGAAGGCTAGAGATTGTATTTTGATTGTATTCAAGTCCTCTAGGGTATAATCAAGTCTCCCACCCAATTGGAAAAGGCTTGCTGTCAATGAATGGGGTTCCAGTTTGTACCATGACTTTCAAGGGCTTGTGTACTTAGTCTGTATTCTTTGGTTGATTGATTGAGATCTGCTCTCATCTGATTAAGGTATCAGGGTGTAGAATATTATCACTTACTTTGGGGAGAGTCAAGTTAGTTGATTGATTTGCTCATTCGCGTTTAAATTTTGATCCACGTTCCAGAAATCCATGTCCTTTTCTCTAACACAATTCTTAATCAACTGTTTGTTTTTCAAAATCTGCCCCTCATTTCTGTGGTCTTTAGTGTTGACTGGCAGCAGTGATAATGAAAAAAACACTTATGCCTCTAAATTCTTTGGTTTATTGCCAATGATTATATAATCTTCACTAAATGCTTTCTAGATATCTTCTCATGGGGTCCTTTAAACCTAGATGAATTCCCAGAAATGGGTAGCAATCGTTAGGTTTGCTGTGTCTTGGGTAGATTTCTTATCATATCTTGCATGTATCCCTATGACAAATGAAAACCCTAAGAGACAAGAGTTTCTTGGTAATTAATTAATCCATTAATTAGGATAGCCAGTAAACAGTAAATTGATAGTGGTTTCTCTTGGTAATCAAAGACACCAAGGGAAACTCTGAAACATCCTAAATATCTTTTGAAAGGGAGTTTTCCTGAAAAGTAAAAATCAACCTTGATTGGTAGACATTTAATGAGGAAGTAGGCTAAAAGTCTTCAGCTTCTGCTCAGAATGTGGCTTGATTGTGAGATTCAGAAGCATCCAGCAGTCTGGGCAGGGGGAAGCCATCTCCATCTGGACCTCTCTGGCTAGTTTTCTCCTTCATGAGCTGGGTCATCCTAAACTCTAGTGGAGAGCTGGGTCACCCTAAACTCCAATGGAGGGGAACCAAGGACAGGGCTTACTTCTGTCAGGATAAGGATTCACTCAGACTAAATTTTGTTTTATACTCTAAACAGAAATTAGGTCTCCCAGTTGGGTAGGGAGCATGTTCCTTGAGGGCTAGAAGCAATCTCCTCAATCATCCATACCCTTGAGAGACTTACTGACTTTAACAGGAGTTGGGCCTTTACAGAAAAAGAAGGAAAAAGGGTGGATCACAATGAATAATTATTGTAATTATCAATAGAAGAGTATAATATTAATTATCTTATGCCTCTCTAATTGTTGTTCAGACATTTTTAGTTGTGTTTGAGTCTTTGTGACCCCATTTGGGATTTTCTTCGCAAAGATACTGGAGTGGTTTCCCATTTCCTTCTCCAGCTCATTTTACAGATGAGGAAACTGAGGGAGAATGAAATGACTTGGCAAGGGTCACAGAGCTAGTAAGTATCTAAGGCCAGATTTGAACTCCAGTCTTCCTGACTCCAAGCCAGGACTCTATCCTCTGTGCTACCTAGCTGCCCTTATAATAACTCTGTTGTAACAGTCACCAAATAACTATTTCATTAACACTCAGCGGGGAGATGCCAACCACCATTACATCTTCCTCTCATTATAACTGGGTTGTCATACCTGACAACAAGAACAGATCCATCATTCCTTAGAAAGGAGACAATGGTTTCTTCCTCCTATGGTTCAGGTCCTTCCTCTTCAGAAAGAGCCTCAGCTGTTATTTAGCTCTAAATGTTTAGTGGCCCTTCTTCACTCTTCATCCTGCAGACTCAGGATTTTCTTCTGCCTCTTCAGATGTTTTCTTTATTTTTGCATAATAGTTACCTCCCTTTTAGGGGCTTCTCTTAAAGGGAACATTCATTGTATATGATAACCTGGAGAAGTCTTTACTTTTTCTATTAGATAACATTCGCTTATCTCTAGCAGACATTAAATAGCATTGGAATAAACGAACTTTTCCTTCACATGGTAACCCATATCTATCCAAAACCAAGATCTGGCTTTATCAATAATGCAGAAACACTTGAAGCCTTTCCAGTAAGATTAGGGATAAAACAAGTATGTCCATTGTCACCATAATTATTTGATAAACTTCCAGAAACTCTGACTATAGAAATACCAAAAAAGAAGAAGAAACATAGGCAGAAAAAAAAGAGCATTTTGACTTTTTGTAGATAATATGATAATTAAGTTTTAAAACCCTAGAGATTCACCTAAAATTAATAGAAACAATGATCAAATTATGTTAAGTAGCAACATATAAAATAAACACCTAAGTCAATGTCCTTTCCTCACATTACCATCAAACTGCAGAAAAATATCAAAGAATTCAAAATAACTGCAGAATGTCTAAAATCTCTGGGAGTCTGCCTCCACACGGGAATTATATGATCACAACTATAAAACCCTTCTTCTATAAATAATGCAGGATTTAAACAATTAGAGAATGATACATTGCTCATTGTCCTGGTCAGTGGCCCACATTTGATTAAATGGACCACTCAGAGCCTGAGGGTTCAGATAAATAATCTCTTTTGTAAAAATATGTATAAATACTGCCCCCATTTAGAAGCAGTTCCCATTAGCTTCCCTGTCATCTTAGCAGATCTTTAGTCATGTCCCAAAAGCCTTTTTTATATTCTTTTTGTCCAAAGGGACCACATATATGTCTGAGTTGTCTACCTAGAGTATTGACTCAAACTGCCCCTACATCTGCACTTCATAACAGTCTCAATTGGTATTGTCATAATATGAGTGGGGTTAATTAATGCCTTTTCAGTTCTACCAGCCTCATCCTTGCCCACAATACTCAAGTTTGGGTTTTACCAGGATAATAACAATGACAAAAGACATCTAAATTAATTTGCTTATTCATTTCTATACCAAACAAAGTCTGAAAGAGTTACTTCATATAACAAGGGAAAATGATAACAAAATTCATTTGGAGGAGCAAAATGTCCAGAATCTCAAGAGAAGCAATACAAAAGTGGTAAGGGTCCATAGAAACTAAATCTCAATCTATACTTCAAAGCAGTAATCATCAAACTATTTGATATTGGTTTTAAAGCTATAGGAATATTGATCAGTGTTACAGATTAGGATACATAAGACTCAGAAGTAGCTTAACATAGTAGAATGTTGTTTAGCAAATGCAAGGACACCCACTATTGGAGTCAGGACTGAAAATTCAACACAAATTGCTCTCCAAACTTGGAAGGTAGCGTGACAGTAATTAAGTTTAGGACAGCATCATATGTCACAGGAGGACCCATTGTCAATGTCATCTAGATATAAAAAGTCCACATAAATGAGAAGAACAAAGAAGGACATAACTTTCACAATTACAAATGGGGATGAGTTTGCTACCACCCAAGGGATAGAGATGATCATAAAGGATAAATTCAATTATTTTGATTCTATCAAATTTAAAAGCTTTAGACAAGCTGAATTATTACATTTAAAAATAGAAGCATAAAAACTATCTAGGAAAATATGTGAAGCATATTTCTCTGATAAAGATCTGATATCAAAGTTATAAGGAATTATTTATCAAGTATGGGACAGATATTTATTTCTCATGCACAAAGAATGTTACACACAATACTAACCAGCAAATATTTTTTAACTTAAAATAGAATCCAATAGCCTAATAACTATTATAATATCCAGGGAGGGATTGATATTTAAACCTAATCCTAACAAACAACAGTTTTCAGGATTGCTACTTAAGGATTTTACATTTTATCATCCTTCTACACTATCCAAACAATTCCTGGTATACATATAATTATAAAAGGTCCAGGTTTGGGTCAGTCTTCTTCTTTATGGCCATCCTACCTTATGTAAAAGTTTTCCCTGATCCCAAGCAGCTATTCTTGCTGGACCCAAGATGTCCAGAACTTTTGAACTTAGGAGGTTGAGACTTGGACATTTCTACTCAGTTCTGTCTTCTACTCAAGGAAGAAAACATAAAGCTAAAAAGAGAGAGAGGGTGCTATTGCAGTCTAACCTACTTGAGTCTTCCCTAAAATAGTTGTTATTGGGATGAGTATGCCAAGGAGGAAAAGGGCCAATTATTCCCACTCCTCCATTGAAGTTTCAGTGCTACATGATCCCACCTTGAAGGTCAGAGGAAGAAAGAGCCACCTGGAAACTGTGTCTTCTTTTACCTGACACTATGCCCTTCCCCATATCAGTGTTAACGGGTGGAAGGAGGACCAAGAGAACATTCAAAGTTTGCCAGGTTATGTGAAAATGCCAAGTCCCAGCACTGTTACCATGTGGATAGAAGCAGCGAGAGAGTTCACCTCTAGTGCAAACAAGGACTGTTTGCCCCAGAGTCCCTGGGAGTTCCCTTGGGAGTTTTAGGCGCACACTTCCTGGGCTATTCCCTGTATGACAATTCAAGTTTTATTCCACTATACAGGAATCTTTTTCTGTTGTTTGTTTGGAGAAATATTTATGTTTGTTAAATTCATAATTAAAAGCATTGAAGGGGAGTAGATGTCAATTTCCTTTGCCCATGCATTCTAGAACTCCACCAGCACTGGTGAGAAGTTTGTTCACCTGTAACCTAAATCTCTCACACAGTAATTTAAGCAAGCCTCTTTCCTCTTGTACAGTTATAATGCTAGTTCTGGGGTGTTTTTTTCAGGCATATACATCCAAGAGTTTAAGTATGTATAAATATCTATGCTTAAATAGAAGGAATGTCAGTGATGTAAGTATCAGCTTAACTTTAAGAAACATAGAAAGCATTCATGTTTCACAATTCAGATTGTAAGTCAATAAAGTATAAATTACAATATTTCAACTTGTAAAATATAACTTCAAATGTACACGTGCTATATATCACTGGAACAAATTGGAATCTAAATTTATTCATATTAAAACCATAATAAATGCCAATTCTCCAGCTTACTCAAATCACTTATTTAATATATTCCTTCACAGTTAGGATGGGGGGGAGTGGAAGTGTTGAATAAAGAGATTTTTTAAGGTGCATAGAAATTCCAGTAAAATATGAAACTAACATACAAGGATTTCAATGAGTAGAAAATGAGGGAGGGAGAGAGATGTTTTCATCCTACTGTTTTTTAGTGTTCGTCTTTGTCAAACATCATGGATCATAGCCGCATTTTGTTCTCTACTCAGAATATTTGTAACACTAGTTCCTCTGAAAGAAAAGTAGTCTTATATGTCATTTTGAAATGTATAGCTTAAAATGGGATTATGAAGGAAAGCAATTATTTTGAAATAAAGATGTAATTTTTTCAGCCAAGTTCACGGAATGCATAAACTCTGTGAACTCTTTAAGAGTTTAAGAACCTCTCATCTGCTTTGCCTGAGATCATGACAGCCATTCCTCCTTTTTTATTTCATCTGAATCATAAGAGATCCTACTACAGTGCCTAATTTTAATTACAATTAAATGTATATCTTTCTGTTTCAAGTGTGTTTCTTGTAGACAACTTATTGTCAGATTCTGCTTTCTAATCCATTTTGCTATCCACTTCTGTTTTGGGATGAGTCCATCTCATTTATACTCACAGCTAGGACTGATAGCTGTGTATTTCCCTCCATCCTAATTTTTTAAAAAATATTTATCTTCTTTTTTACTTTGTCCCATTTTTAAGAGACAGGTTTTTCTCCTGCCCAGTACCTCCCTTAATGTACTGTCCATCTTATCTATTCTACCCCTTTCTCTTAAGCCCTTTCTGCCCTATTTCTGTGTTAAATAAGATGAGTTTCTACACCCAACTGCATGTGCATGTTTATTTTTCCTTCCTTGAGCAAGTTCAGATGAGAGTGAATTTCAAATGTTTCCCATTCCTCCATACTACCTCCTCCATTGTATAAACTCCATTTATGAGTGACAATTTTCCCCATTCTTCCTTTCCCTTCCCCACCACTTCCAGTGTATTCATCTTCCCCACCTTTTTTATTCTTCTGAGATTATCCCGACATAATAGACTCACACTCAGACCCTCTGTCTAATTAGACAAGACCCTTGGTGATGATAAAGTCTGAGGTCTCACATGTATCCTCTTGCCATATAAGAATGTAAACAGGTTAGTCTTGTTTAGTCCCTTATGATTTCTCATTCATGTTTACCTTTTTGTGCTTTTTTTGAGGTGTGGGTTTAAATGTCATATTTTCTATTCAGCTCTGGTCTTTTCATCAAGTGTACTTGAAAGTCCCCTGTTTCATAAAATGTCAATTTTCCCCATGTAGGATTATACTTATTTTTTCCAGGTAGGTTATTGGTAATTATAGTCCTAGATCTTTTGCCTTCTGGAATGCTGTATTCAAAGTCTTTCTTTAATAGTGGTTGCTTTTAAATCTTGTGTGATCCTGACTGCAGCTCTCTGATACTTGAATCTTTCTTTCTGGCTGCAACTAAATTTTCCCCCTAATATTGATATACTGGATTTTGGCTATAATATTCCTGGGAATTTCAATTTAAGGTTTATTTTAGGAGATAACTGATGGGTTCTTTTAATTTCTACTTTTTATTCTAGTTCTAAGCTTTCTGGGCAGTTTTCCTATATAATTTCTTGGAAAGTTATGTCTAGGCTCTTTTTTGTTCTTGGATTTCAGGTAGCCCAATTGTTCTTAAATTATCTCCCCTTGAATAAAATTTTACGTCAGTTGTTTTTCTTATATTTCACATTTTCTTCATTTTTCAGTCTTTTTTATTTTGTTATATTATATCTTGATGTCTCATGGATTCATTAGCTTCTATTTGGCCAATACTAATTTTCAAGAAATTCTTTTCTTCAGTAAGGTTTTATACCAGTCTTTTCATTCTCTTTTCATATCTGTCTTTCATAGCTCCCATTTGGTTTTTTAAATCTTTTTTTTTTTTACCTCCTTTTTCATGCTTCTGAGAGTTCTTGCTGGCCTTGTGTCCAGTCTTCATTTTTCTTTGAGGCTAAACTCCCAGTGTGGGAGCCAGAACAGATAGAAAGCTTTCTTTGAGTTAGCTAATAAATCCTAGGAAGTTGCCTGAAGCACCTTAAGTTCAAGTGAATTGTCCAGGGATATATAACTAATAAACATGAGAAGCAGGATTTGATCCTAGGTCTTCTTTCCACTGAGCCTAGTTCTTTATCCATAATACCACGCTGTCTCCATAAACCAATAGTACAGGTGGTTCTCTTTTGTTTTATTAGAAGGCACGAAATGTTTAGTTAAGTATATTTACATGCTGTATATGAACATGGCATTACTGACCCAATATGAAAAAGGTATGTGATAAATTTGTAAAATTGCAATTTTTTTTGTCAGTGATGATGCATCTATGCTGTCCTCACTCTTTCCCAGCTTGTGACCAACAAGCTAGAACCTAAGAACCATTACATAAACATGTACTGGTTGAATGAATGATTGGAGGAATAACTGTTGGAGGGATAACTGTTAGCTGGGGCTAAAGAGGAATTCTAGTGGCCCTCACATAGAACAAAGGTGGTTAACTCACATGCAGACATGACCTATCCATGCCATCATTGTATCGATATTCTAATCACTGGTGCCAACTTTACTTTTGATTCAGAATGTGACCTCCTATCTGTATTTAGAACAAATTTAGAGAATTTAATTTAATCCAACACATTCTTCTTAAGTTAGGGAACGCACAGGCAATGGGGTATAGAAATCCATCTTGCCCTACCAGAAAATTAGGGGGAAATGGGTAAGGGAAGGGATGGGAGGGATATATGAGAAGGCAGACTGGGGAAAGGAGTAATCAGTATGCTTGCTATGGGGGGTAGAGAAGAGATGGGGAGAAAATTTGGAACTCAAAATCTTATGGAAATGATGTTAAAAACTAAAAATAAATACTGAAAAAAGTTAGGGAAGAGAAAAGGCTTTTCTACAGCACCTCCTATGTTCCAGGCATTGTGCAAATATTATATTTACTTTATAAATATTATCTCTTTGATCCTCACAACAATGCTGCAAAGTAGCCACTCGTCCCCATTTTGCAGTTGAAAAAACTGAGGTAAACAGAGGTTAAGTGACTTTGCCAGGATTATACAGCTAGTAAGTGTCTAAGGCTGGATATGAACTCAAGTCCTCCTGACTCCAAGCCCAATGATCTATCTACTTTTCTACTTATCTGATTTGTTAAAGAAAATTCCTATTATACACAAGGCAATCTGCTTGCTGCTGTGTGTTCAACAAGGAAAACAACACAGAAGCAGATTACATTCTATTTGGGTTGAAAGGAGATGTTGAAAGGTTAGTAGATAATAGACCAAAATTAATATGAACAAAGGCATGGACACATCTTTGCCCATATTCGGCTGTTATTTGGGAAGAGGTTTTTAATATCAGCTTATATGGAAACATAGGGAGAAATACAATGAAATACAATTGAAAATAAATCAGTTATATTAGGGCACTGTGCAGTTTGCTGGGGAGACAGCAGCAAAAATGAAACAGTACCTGCTCTCAAGGAGTTTGCTTTCTCTAAAGGGAGAGAACACATACACAAACACGTAAATCCCAATTAATTTTGGTAGCAGGAGAGTATTAAGAGCATAGTGTATGAGTGGGATGAGAAGTCAGGAGGTGAGGCTTCAAGGATTTTAAGAGGCAGTCTAGAGGAAGAAATGTATGCAAGCCTGTGCAACAGTAAGAGATAGCAGTTGGTGTATCAAATTTGGGGCCAGCTAGTCAAGCAGTTTAACAAGAATGGAAGTATGTGAAAGAGGTAATATGAGGTGTCCAGGCCTAAACAGGTAGCTGGAAGCCATATTGTGGGCATTAAACCCCAGTGTAAAGACCTTCTATTTTATCTCAAACGTATTAGGATATCAAAATGGTGGGTTTGAAGTGACTGTGGTATCTAGTTGGAGCTGTCCAGCACCAAGGTGCACTGAGGAGAGATATTCAGGAGAGAGAGCTGGGCTGAATATAGAGACTTGGAAGTCATCTGTTAGAAATAAGATGATGGAAGGTGAAATTAGGAAGAGGATAAGTAAAATACCTTGGATAACATCTCCTTTTTTGACTTCTCCTCTCTGCCCTGGACCCATACGGCTTTAGAAAGATCCAGATGGCTCCAGAGGAGAGAGTGAGGCTGATGACCTTGCACAGCCCTGCCTCACTTAAATCCAATTCACCTGCAAATCATGGCATTGCCTCCCTGATGTCATGGTCCTCTTTGAGAACAAAGCTGCTCCCTCCTGCAGGTCCTCATTGCTGAACACCTGGACTATTGCCATAGTCTTCTATTTGGTCTCCTTGCCTCAAGTCTCTCCCTACCTCAAAACCATCCTCTGCTCAGTCACAACTTTTTTTTCAAGCATGTCTGCTTGTGTCCCCCACCTCCTATTCAGTAAACACCAGTGACACCTGTTACCTCCACGATCAAATGTAAAACCTATTTGATATCTAGGGAAAGACATGCCTCCAGAAAACTTGGCAGGAGACCCAACTAGGCCAGATTACCTGAAAGGCATTTAAAGAGGAAGCTGGAAGTAACCAGGAACAGAGCCAAATGGGGAAAATCTCTAAATATTTCAACAATGAATTTCATCTCTCAGTATCAGTACCAAATGGAAGCTCCTGTACATCCCAGTCCCAGATATGAGAAAGCAGAAATGGAACTGTATGAGGGTGGTACAGACAACTGAACTCAGAGGCAGCCCAGGTTGGAGGACACACCATTGGGACAGTGATTAGGGGTTGATTCTTATGACATTTGAATGAGGAAAAGATCTCAATCATAGACCTAAACATTACTTTAAAAAAAGTGATTGGTATAATAGAGATAGAAATTGGACCTATTATTTCAGTGAGTATTAGGACTTCCCAGGTGAGGAAATCCCCTCTGCCAGTGTAAGTTGGCTCCTTATTTGCAACTTATAGTGTTAGTATATGTGAAAGGTGGGACTTAAAGTCAGGTCTTCCTCTGCAAATCCATATATCTTTTTTTCATTTCTTTAAATGGAGAAAAAAGCTTCCTATATTTTGGAGATATCCTTGATGAAGGTCTGAGAAAGGAACAGATTTTCAGCAAATTATAATCTATTGAAGACCACATCTTTACACTCTCATAATTACCTGAAAAGATGAAGGGAATTTTGAATCCCACTGTGTTTATTACTTCTTGACTAAAACAAAGCATCAGATTTGGTAGAGGAAAATGCAAGTCCCAGAAGCAGGGCAGTGGGGTTTGCAGTGGGAGATTTTAGCTTTAAAATAATGTGAGAACATCTTGCGTTTTTGTAACACTTATCTTCTAGACCACCTGCAGACGAGCCCAGGCTGAGCATCCCTGCCTTCTATTCTGTTACTTAGATTGCGTAGGAGCCCATTGCCTCTGCCTGCTCTTGATCCCAAAGGTATTAGAGTCAGCCCATGTGGTGCTTTATATTAGTGATTTGTCAGGTGTTAAGAAGGCCCTCTAATAACTAACATTTTGAAGGAAAAAACCTAGGTGCTGTGCAAATATTTTCTTTGGGGAATTTTTAATTTATTATTTCACTTATTATTAGAAAGTATATAGCACTGATTTTTCCCTATTTCCCTAAGCATTACTCTTAGCTTTTCCCCTGTTCTTTTTTGACATTTTTAATAGAATGCCTGGATTTTTAATATTTGATAAAGCACCCAGAGATAATTATTATTAGTTCAGTAATAGAAGCTGCACTTCATCATGTATGCCTTTGTGATATTCAGTTTTCTGCAGTTTAGTAATGAAAATCAACAGACTTAATGGGTCTGATGATATGCAAACCATACCACGAAGGTTTCTTTTTCACAGTTCACTTATTTAGTCCATAAGTTTTGAGCTGCATTACTGTGGATCCCATTTTCACATGAAATAGCTTTATGAGGTGGGGAAGGATGAAGAGATTGTCATCATTCTGAGTTTGTTGAAGGCTGTGAAATCAAATAGTTATTTATAGCTTCTGACATTGTAACTTTTTTTTACCTCAATAGGATATTTAGAGATTAATAAAACAATCATCTCATATTGAATATGCTCTCTGACTTATTAGGTAGGGGAAGAAAGAAATATTGCTTTTTGAATGTCACATTGTAGTTTAACAAATCAAATCAGTAACTGCTGTCTGTAAGGCTCTGTGCTAGGTACTAGGGATATAAAAATTAAAATAAAATAATTCCTGCTTTATGGGGGTTAAAGTCTACCACAGAATAACATTCTGGAACTCCCCACAATAGTACTAGCTGACAATAGTCAGCATAGAAAACGGGTCTATGCTGACCTCTGTCCAAGGAGATTCATTGCTAGAAATATCAGAAGCACCTTGGTTTAGTAGAAGAGAAGTTAGGATACCTAATTCAAGATGGGATCTGCCACTGGGTTATCATGTCACTTAATCCCTCTATCCCTCAGTTTCCCCAGCTCTAAAAGGAAAAAGTAGGGCTCATTTAATTAAAAGGTCTTTTCTAGGTTAAATATATTATTTTATTAAGCATCAGTAATTTCACAGAAGACAAGAAATGCTATAGTAAAACCCAGGAGTGCAGGTGATTTCACACAAATACAAAAAAAAAACTGAACTAAATATACTTATGTAAGGAGGTAAATTTGACCTGATATGTATCATTCGGTGAGCTGGGGTTCATTGTTGGACCCCAGAAGGGGTTATATGCCAATTTAAAATGAATAGAAAAAGCAAAGGGGGCAGTATAGGACTATTATATTCTAAGAAAGTATGTCCTCTTGTGTAGGAGACAATTTGAGTGAGGATCAAAGCAAGGATCATAATAGTTGTGGAAATCTACTATACGGCACCTAAACAGAAGGAATATACTGTGAATTTTGGAAATGGATCACAGCGTGGCACAAAGACAACAAACAGTAATGTTCAACTTCATGTGTCTGGACATATACTAGAGTTTTTTCTCTTGCCCCTCCTTCTCTCTTCTAGAATCAGAACAGGTGATCAATTCTTTAGTTGCATTAATTTTCATTGCATTCTCCAAGAGAAGCAGAAAAGAAGAACCCGTGAAACTGTTGTCCTGTACCAAATTCTGACAATCAAGGCAGAATTAACTGAATAATAAAATAAAAATGATGCAGATCTTTTAAAAGTGATCTCTTCAGATTAAATTTCAGTATTAAAAAGAAAAAAAGCCATACATAGTCTGACAGCTATCCCAGATTTTAAGAGAACATATTTGGAGGTATTTAGACAGAGGATAGTTAGCCTCCATTGATTAAAATTCTCTAAGTAAAGTCAGCCTGAGAGGGATGAGAAGTCTTAAGAATGAATTTCTAATAACACAAACAGAATGGGGAAGAAAACAAACTGCTGCTTAATCAACAGATTTTTTTGAGGATACACATCCACCATGCATACATGTGTGGGTGTGTACAAAATTTCAGAAAGACAGCAGAAGATGAATACAGAATAGTGTCAAGATGGTTGTTCTAATTCCCAGCACCTTCAACAGCATGTTTAGTGTGCCTGTTGCTAGAGAGGAGAATTGGTGCCACCATTCTAGAAAGCAGTTGGAAATTTGCAAAGAAAGTGATTTAAATACTCGTGTCCCTCAACTAAGAGATTTCCCTGCTGGACATGTACCCTAAGTGAGTCAGTGACTAAAAAAAAAGATCTCATATATACCTAAATATTTATGGCAATACTGTTGATAGGAGCAGAGAGCTGGAAACAAATCAAAGTCCATTGATTATGGGGTGCATAAAGTGAGGTGCATGAATGTAATGGAATATTAGTTATTCTTACTGATATAAGAAATGATGAATGTTATAAATGCAGAGAACCAGGAAAAGACTTGTACCAATGAATGCAAAGTGCCATAAACAGAATCAGCAAAACAATACACATGACTGATTAGAACAGTGGAAGTGGGGAAAAAAAAAACCCAGCAGCCTCAAAACACTAGGAAATGAATACTATGAAAGTGTAATGACCAGATTGGACACCAAAGAAGAACTATGAGAAGATACCTCTCCTGTTCCTTTGTAAATGCAGGGGACTATGGATATAGTCCCTAGTATATAGTGTCAGACTTTCCCCACATATCAGTCTGTTTTAATTAACTTTTTCCCTTTTTAAAAAAAAAATCTCTTGTAGTAAGGGATTACTCTCTGGGAAGGAGAAGAGAGGAAATATACATTGGAAAATATAAGTGATAAAAAAATAATAGATAGCAACAAAATTTACTCTTATAAAGATTGTGTGAAGATTATTAAAGCTCAGAGTGAAATGAGACTGGCAGTGAACTTTAAGGGCAATGAAAAAAGGGCTTTTTGGGTTATGTTGGTGGCAGGAGGAAGTTCAGAGAAGAGCTGGGCCAGTTGCTTGGGGTGCTTGGCATATTAGTGAAGAGCAGAGGGAAGATGTAACTATTTACATCTGATTTTATTTCTGTGTTCTCTGTCAAGGAATATGTTCTTTGGATTTGGAAAGATGGAATAAATAATGGTTAATGTTAGGGTTGATTCCTGCTCAGGGTTAAGTGAGGAGATGGTAAAGACGGAGGTAATAAGAGATCACCTAGTTAACATCAACAGATTTTGGTCATTAGTTCCAGACAGACTTCATGCCACAACATCTAAGGATTTTAGATGTGATTGTTTAACCCAGAGGTGGGGAACATGTGATCTTTAACCTCTCTGTAAAATCTTGGAAAAGCTGGAAGGTGCCACAGAACCAAAGATCTTCAAATGTTGAACCTGTTTGGCTTTTCATTTTTAATAGCAAGAGGGTAGAGTCTTCTACCTCTCAAAGTCTGTGAAATTGACCAGTATGTCACCTTGCACATAGTACTTGTGGGCACTGAATAAATGTTTGTTGAATCAAATTTGCTTGAAAAAATTCTAAAACGTACATCAATTTAAAAAAAAGATTGGAAAGGCAAGCAGTGATCACTAAGAGTCAGCATGGTGTCACCAAGAATCGATAATAACATCACCACCACCACCAACAGTACTAATTTAAAGAGGGCGATGTAACCTATGGGGTCACTTTCATGGAGCATGCTGCGTCAATGACCATTCCTGCTTTTTTTTTTTTCTAAGAGACTTAGAACTAAAGGTCTTTTACTTAAAGATGATCAAGAGCCCCCTCATTGGTTGTGAAAATGTAAGAGCAAATTGATTCAGTGAGTATATGAATAAGAGCAACCTCGGCCCTCAGATTTTGTTGTCCCTTCCAGCTATGAATTACGTCAGCATTCTTTCGGGTCATTTCCTGAGGGGGAGATGAGGAAAAAGGTTGCTCCCCTCCTCCCTTTCCTTACCCTAGACTCCATTCAGTCAGGAGGATGTTATATCTTAAGCTAGATAAGAGGAGGAGAGCTTTAAAATTTGCAAAATGCTTTATATAATATTCTCTCATTTGATCTTCATAACAACCCTGGGATTTGGATGCTATTATTAACCCCATTTTACTGATGAAGAAACTGGGACTAGGAGGGTCGAGCAGCTTGACCAAAGTCACATAGCCACTAAGTGTCTGGGGCAGGATTTGAACTCAGGTCTTTATAACTCCAGGTCTAACCACCCTAAACCACCAAAATGAAACAATCAGGAGGTACGAATGCACAAGCAGTACGACTAGGAGAAGTGCCAACTGGAGTACAGAATCACTGTTAGTGTTCCCTCTGCAAACATCTCGGAGCTGGGGGTGATTTTGATGAGGAGTTTGGACCCTGGGACTCCAGAGAACAGATTGAATCCATGTTTGGCACCAACTCAGCTATGCATTTGAAGAATAAATATTTTATAGCAAGAGAATGTATAGCTTTGGCTCTTGCTACTGCAAATGATAAAGAAGGTCAGGAGGCTCCTGGGTGCATACAAGCCTAATCAAAATCCAATCAAGGACCAAATAGGTGGATTGTGGACTGTGTTGCACAGAGGCATATTTTCTTGAGATTTTCTGAGCTATGACTTAGAGGCACTGTCAGCTAACTCAACAGGAAGAGAAAAGAAACAAGCCTATTAGGAAAAATATATGTATAAAATGGCGTGTGATGGGAGTTTGTAAATCTATTAAACAAAGATCGTGTTGTTTTATGGCATTAAAAATGCCATTTCTACTGATGTATCCTGCATGTAAAAAAAAAGTGCATTGAGAGGAGCATCCCTTAATTGGGGGACAAAGAACCTTTTTTCAAGACAGCCTGCATTAACAATGAGACTGCTATTTCCCTGTTTCCTAGTCCCTGCAGATAGCTCAGCCGTAGAGCAGAGCTAGGGTGAAGCAGACAAAGGGTGTTTTAGTCTCATCTGATTCAACTGCACTCATCTAGAGACAGGACTTTTCTGTCATATTACATATGCATACCATGTTAATATGTAACAATCAGAAGCCCCCTGTGAGCTAGCAATTAGAGCTTCCTTAGGATGGCTATCTGTTATGATACCATTTCTGTAGCAGTATTGTTATATATGAGCTAGGTGATGTCAGTGAAGTCGCTATGTCTCAGTTTCCCCTTCCTTAAAATGACGGCAGACTAAATGATCTCTCAGGCCCTTTTTAGCTCAAAATCTAATTCTGTGATCCTGCTAGCCTCCCATTTCCTTTTCAGGGTGAAGAGGAAAAACTGCTTTCACCTTGATGTTTTCTAAATTATTTGTTTAAAAATGTTAAGGTAAAATTTTAAGATAGTTATTTGACCTAGGGAAGCAAGCTCATAGGAAAGCAAAGATTCACAACGTCTTTTTTTATTTTTTATTTTTTATTTTCTTGCTTTTTGGAGGGGGGAAGGCAAGGCAGTTGGGGTTAAGTGACTAGCCCAAGGTCACATGGCTAGTAAATGTTAAGTGTCTGAGGACAAATTTGAACTCAGGTCTGCCTGACTCCAGGGCCAGTGCTCTATTTACTGCTCCACCTAGCTGCCCCAATTCACAGAAGAGACCCCACTAACCTTTTACTCCAACCTGTGCCTGTACATAAATCTCTATCACAAAATATTGAAGAGATGATTGTTGACATTCTACTTGAATACAACCAGTAAGGGGGAACCTACTACCTGCCATGGTATGCTTTGAGATAGAAGGTCGTTAGGAAGGTTTCCTCTTGTTTTTGCTGTGGTGAATGTTGTTGCTGTTTTCCTTCCATTAAATTTGAATCTTATTTCTTTAAGGTTCTACCTATGGCTCTTCATTCTTTCTTCTGGGGTCCAGCAACAAAAGTTAATTCCTCTTCCACATGACAGCCTTTCTGATTCTTGAATGCAGCTATCGTGTCCCAACTAAGACCTTTTTTTCTCTAGTTCCTTGAACCGTACCTCTAGTATTGTGATGTGGACGAAGGACCTTGACCATCTTGGCTGCCCTCTTCTCCATGTACTTAGGTTATCAGTGTCTTCTTTAAAGTGGGGTGCCCAGACCTAAACCCAGTACTACAGCAGTCTGACAAGGATGCAATACAGTGGGTCTCTCATCTATCTACTCTAGTAGTCTGTGATCCATAATGAAGCAACTAGAGAGAACAAGGAATGGAAAGAGTCTTCTTTTGGAAATGTATTGATGTGATGGCATAGCAGTGTAGGCTCTATGGGGAGGGGGAAGGAGTAGACAGAAGAGTGGTGGTATTAAAAGCCAAAAGAGAAGTCAGGGAAGCTGTATCCCAATGATCCTGTGCCTCAGTGGAAGGCCTGAGTAATATTTAGAGGAAAGAAGTTCATTTCCACCTCAAGACTGGGAGTTGGAGAGGACAGCATGGGGGAGGTATGGAGGTAAAAATGAGCATGACATAATTAGAAAAGGGAAGGATTGAAAAGAGGGGAAGGATCAAAGGATGGACAGCGTTCGGTTTAAAGGCAAACCTGGGAGTGAAAACACTGTAAATTAAGGTTATTGAAACTGATACAAGATCTCTTCTTGAGCAAGGTTTGGGGTAACCTGTGATGTGCTCCCCATCAAGTGGAGACTGGATGACCTTTGGCCAAGGATTCTCTAGAGAGTATGCATGCCACAGGGAAGCAGCTATAACTTTCAGAAATTCTTTCAGTTCTAGAATTTCTGCATTCCTTGAATAAGTGAGATGAAGAATTAGTGAGTAGCAGAGTAGAAGACTGGAATGAGCCAAGTCTGCATGATTCTGAAGAGAGTTATGCAGTAGCATTTGGGTTAGTGTTAATGGAAAATTGAGAGTGGAGTGGGGAGGGAGGTAAGGAGTCTAAGGTGTATTGAAATAGCTTGCTGCAGATTCTAGAATTGGGAGGATGTCCAGTGTCAGCTGGGTGGACTAGTAGATACAGAGTTCATGGCCTTGAGTCAGAAAGACCTGAGTTCAAATCTACTCTCAGACACTTAGTAGCTATGTGACCTTGGGCAAGTCACTTCACCCTTTTTGCCTTAGTTCCTTCATCTGTGAAATAAACTGGCGAAGGAAATGACAAACCGCTCCAGTATCTGCCCCAAAAAAATCCATATGGGGTTGGAAAGAGTCGGATATGACTGAACAACAACCAGTGTCACTAGAAAAGCATTGTAGAGTGACTCTGTGGTTCTAAAACAGTCAGCAAATGTTGTCTGAATGACTCCTCAGTGCCTACCTCAGTTTCCTCATTTGTCACATGCAGGAGTTTGACTAGACGGTTTTTCAGTCCCTTCTCATTCTAGATCTCTGCTCCTTCCCCTCCCCTTTGTGCTGTATGTTGTCTATAAGTCATACTTATACTCATAAGTCAGAAAACAATCTGCTCTGTAATCTAGCCATTTACCCAAAAGAGCATAATGCTTGAATAATTCAAAGTAAAGACTTCAATTCAGTTCAATTCAACAAACATTTACCGAGCACCTACTTTGTCCAAGTCACTTGAAAATTATAATTAAAATTACATATGGCTTCTGTCAGATATGGCCCTAAGAATTAAAATCTAAGACAGATCATATCATTGTGCCTTGAGGATAAAATCCTAGCTAAAGCAGCTTGAAAATGAAAGTTTAAAAAGTGTTTCTTTCCTTTGGTGGTGTTTAAAAGAATGTGCCACGCATGTGAAAGTAACCTTGATATTATGCTGATTGCCTTTTTATAAATAAAGTCCAGAGATTTATCCATTTGGGGAGGCTTAATTTTTTTTTCCCAAAATCATTTCATTCCAATCTCTTTTATGCTTAAATAAGACTTTCATTTTAATCCATTTGCAGCAATCAGTTTGGAAGAAAAATATGTAAAAAGAAGTGTCTCAAATTAGAGAAAGTCAAACTTTTCTCCCGAAGAATTTTTAATCATTTTCCCTATAGAACACGAATGTCACTAAAATAAACAATTTCATCGCTTAATTCTCCATTGTCAGTTAGTCCAATGGGGAGCAGATTATGGCCTTCTAGTGCCATCTGCTGGCTGACAGTTGGCTGGGTCTTGGTCCTTTCTGAGCAGACATTTTATGTTTCTGTTTATACTTTTGTGTGAAAGATGACTGTTTATTAAAATGGAGACTGAAGCATTTACTATCTGGGGGGGACCAACAGGTTTTTGAAGGTCTCTCTCCTTTTCTTTTTCTGGAAACAGGAATGGGTGTCATCAATCATAGTTCTGCATGCCCCCCTTTGTCAGAATGGAGAGAAAATGCCTTCATCTTCAAGGTTAAACCTTTAGAAAAAGGAATACGGGAGGTCCCACTGCCTGATCCTAGAGCTGGGCATTTGACAGATGTCTGTCCATGGTTCTTTTCTGGCCCCGTGAAGAAAACAACACCTCAAAGAAAGCCTGCCTGGTTAGGTGCATACTTAGGCAGTTGAATGTCAATGCAAAAGGAAAGGCTTGCAAAGCTGATCTGTTCCAGGACCACAAATATCAACAGAAAAGGTTTAGCCCTCCACTCCTGCTTACAAACTTAGCAAGCGCCTAAGGCTAACTATGGAATGACTAAAAACCGGCAGTGGTCCTTGGGGCAAGATGGGAAGGGGAAAATGGGATCAAGGGGAAAGTGGCCAAGGAGCACGGAGATCTATGGAGAAATGTTAAAAGTAAATAAGAAAATCTACCTAGACCAAGATCTTTAGCCCCATCAAAATTGGATTTTCCAGTAAGTAAAGGAAAGGCTTTGGGTGACCTATAATCCCTCTTGCTTTTGTGAACAAGGACAAAAGCAACTCAGTACTAGCTGATGCAACCATCTTTTGGGGCATGGAGGTCTATCATCCTGGGAGAACAGCTGCTCCCTTGCCAAATGGTGGATTGATGAAATATCTGAATAGCATCTCTGATCATGAGGGCCCAAGGCCCTCAGAGCCGGGAAGGAGGTGGGGAATCCATGTACTGATGAATCAAGCTCATGCAACCTAGCTAGGAATACTCCAATAGAAACATCAAGCTCCTTAGAGGGAGGACTGGAAATAGGGACTTTCTGAGAATCTCTCCCCCCTAAAAGGGGATATTAAACTGATTTTCATTTATTACTTTAAGGTTCACACAGGAGTCTATAAATGGCTGAGCCTCACAACAATCATATAAGGTTTTTTGCAAGTATTATTGCCCCCTTTTTACAGGAGAGAAAACTTAGGCTTGGAGAGAAGTGACTTGCCCAGGGTTGCAAGCCAATAAATGTCATCAGTATTTGAACCCAGGTCTCCTCATGTGCCCAGTGCTTTGGTGTACAGAAAAGGGCTGTTAATACAGGTAGTTATAATGGGTGCCATCCCCATGCAGTGGTCTGTACCTTGTACTCCAGGTAGGGTGTTACATTCCCCCGTAGCTGGCACTTAATCAGTATTTGTTGGATTATAATGGCTTGGTGGGGCATATTCCATTGGCAGCTGGCTGTCAGTATGCCAGGTTTGCCCAGTGTGCACAGACTTGTGGAAGGGAACTATGTTGTAGGAAGTAGGACTGAGCCCCACTCGGGCCACCTTGGGCCCACCAAAGCAGTTGCCCAGACACATTTCCCTATGCCCTCATCATCCCCTGGAAGAACTGGAGGCAATTGTGTTCTTATGGGGAGAAAGACTTTTCAGCACCAAGTCAGAGGCAAGAGAAGGGAGGGAGAAGATCTCCCCTCCCTCTGCTTTAGCTTCACCATGTTTTCTCTGTGTCTCTGAAATCCTTTTCATCCTTTCTTTGCCTCTCTGGTTTCCATTCTCCTTGACATTCACATGTTTCCTGAGCTATAGATTTTCTTCTGTTCCATTGCAGGGAGATGGATTTAAGGCTTAGGAGCTCTGAAATAAAACAACAGTCTTCCAGACCAAGAAAGCAAGGAGGTTTGGAGAAGACAGAAAGAAGCCCCAGCCAAGCCCAAATTTCTGTTTGGTCTCAAGTTCTATCTCTCCATCTTCTCTTTCTACCATCTGTCATCTATCTCTCATATATCTATGTAACATCTAGAATTTCTCTATCTCTCTTACCTCTAACATCTTTGTCATTTTTCTGTCTAGCCATCGATCTGTGTCTGTCTGCTTGCCTGTCTGTCTCCCTTCCTTCCAATCTGTCTACCTATCTGATTTGATCACATATAGCCCCAGGGCATCAGGAGGTGTGTTGCTAAGCATGTAAGAGTGATGAGGACCCATTTCCCCGAGCCTGCTAGATTACTGTGTGGGGCTTGGAGTCAGAACTCAGTTCAAATCCCATCTCTTGTCTCTATTAACTATGTGTCCCCGTGTACCACTCTGTGCTTTGTTTTTCTTGCCTGCAAAATTTGGATGATAATACCTACATTATGTACAGTTCTTCCATATGTCTGATTCCATCTTCATTCCCCCCTCCAAGACCTGTCCTAGTTTTTTTCTTATCCTGGGCAAGTCACTAAACCTCTATTTTCTCATCTGTAAAATGGGCTTAATAGCAAGTACCTCTAAGGTTTTTGTAAGAATCAAATGAGATAATGTTTGTAAGGCACCGTGTTTATAACAGGTTATTGCTCTATATAAATAGAGCACTGGCCCTGAAGTCAGGAGGACCTGAGTTCACAGTGAGCCTCAGATGCTGGACACTTGGTAGCTGTGTGACCCTGGACAGGTCACTTAACCACCACTTGCCTTGCAAAAAAAAATTTGTTGTTGTTGCTTTCATCCTTATAGTACCAGAAGAGGAAATCCATCTACCTGCTGTTCCCTTGAATCTAAATAGTTTTGTTTTTTACTTACGAAATAGTATTAATATTTTAATAGGCTACAGGCTAGTAAGTGAACATTTATAGCACTTTAGGGAGCCAAGTGGCTAAGTGGGTAGAGAGCTGGATTAACAAGTGAAGAAGAGTTGTGTTCAAATCCTCCCTCAGACACTTAGGAGCTGTAAGCCCCTGGGCAAGTCACTGGACCTCTTTCTGTCTTGATTTCTTCATCCATTAATGAAGAAAATAGTATCTGCCCCCCAGAGCTGTGAAGATCTAGTGAGATAATATCTGCAAAGTGTTCTACAAACCTTTAGTGCTATAAAAACATGAGCCATTCTTCATATCCTTTAAAGTTTGCAGTTTTTGTTGACATTTTCTCCTTTGAGCCTCAACAATCCTGCTGGGCAGCTACTACAGGTATCATTAATGTGCAGATTCAAAATCCAAGGCTCCAAGGGGACTGCTTTTGGGGAAGTCATGTGGAGACTCATCCTGACTCAGTTTTCTAAATCTAAATTCTAACCTGGGTCATTGTCCCCCCTAAGAAATTTCCGTGTCCGTGTGACTAATGTGGAAATCTGTTTATTGTGATCATATGTGTCTAACCCATATCAGATTACTTGCCATCTTGGGGAGCAGGGAAGAGAGGGAGGGAGAAAAAAAATTTGGCACTCAATATCTTATAAAAGTGAATGTTGAAAACTTTAAAAATTAGGTTTTTTTAAAAGAAAAATTATGTGAAGACAAGCAATAGGGTATAGTGGGAAACAGTGGGTTTGGAGTCAAAGGACATAGGTTTGAATCTGGACTTAACTACTTTTTTCTGGTCTATGTAGCATTGGGTCAATTAGTCACCTCTGAGCCTCAATTTTTCTTCTGTAAAATGGGATGCTTGAGCTAAAGTTATTCCTTTGCACTAAGTTCTTGCTCATCAGAACTTGGTTGCTTAACTTGCTGGCATCCTGCAGTTTCAGTTTTTTGCTAAGCATCCCCTAAAAATGCTGCCCAGTTAGTAAAACTGTGTGACCAACTGCCCTCAGTATTGTGTTGATGCCTTGAGTGCTTCCTCCATGGGAGTGATCAAAAGAGCTCCTGGGCTGTCTGCCCCTGTGACAATGTTTCGGAGAACCTAGGAGGAAGTGCATTTCCTCCCTTTTCAGTGTGTCTCCTCACCTTGTAGGTTTTCCTTCTGTTCACATTCTAATTGTAACAATATTTACTTTCTCCTTCTACTCCTATATAGCTCCTGCTATATACATTTGGATACTGTGAGTCTCATCCTCTTGATGACTGCAGGGTATTGCTAACTTTTACTTGAAAGCATAATGTAGCTGTAGTTTTCAATAAAACCAGCTTCCACAGCTATAAATCTTGTCCTTTGAACATTCCCCTCCATTTTGACAGATGCACCAGTGATGAATCACAAATGGATGTTTTTGGTTCTACCAATTGGCCATTAGCAAGGAGCTGCCTGTTATTATGATATTAACATTTAACTGGGGGATTATCGAAACATTTCATGAAGGTCTAACTACCTTCCATACGGGACTGATAGTTTATTAAAACTGCATTTCACTCTTGGCCATGTTGAATTTTTTTTTTCTATTTTTAAGTGAATAGAGGCTTAAACAGACTTGAAAATATATTCTAAAAACTTAACAGCATATTTGCACATAGGTTTTTTCATAGGGGGGTTTCTGTGTGCTTTTCATTGTTTTTATAAATCTCCTCATCTCTGGGGTTAGAGGCACTTCTGCATAGTTACTAGCAAGCTGGCTTTCAAGTCAGAAAAGCCTGAATTCTGAATCAAAGTCTTCCCTCTTATGTTTACTTCTGCTGTGACCATGGACAAGTCACTTCACATCTTGGCACCCAAGCTCCTCACAAGGACTCTAAATTATCACTTAGTTATGAATCTGTATCAGTGAAGATTAATGGAAGGAATTTTTCACCAAGGGAGTTCTTTATATGATTACCCCAAAACACACAACAACACAAACTCTAAAAAAGGTACATTGCAAGCCACAGCTGAGTAATTACATAGGAACAATCTAGGAAATTCACTAGGGGCAGCTAGGTGGTGCTGCAGTAGATAAACTGCTGGGCTTGGAGTCAGGAAGACTCATCTTCCTTCAAATCTAGCCTCAGACACTTACTAGCTATGTGACCTTGTGCAACTCACTTAACCCTGTTTGCCTCAGTTTCCTCATCTGTAGAATAAGCTAGAGAAGGAGATGGCAAACCACTTTGCCAAGAAAACCCCAAATGGGATCACAAAGAGTCTGACACAACTGAAAAATGGCTATACAACAAGAATAAATTCACTACTCAGAGGTCAAAAGGCTATGTTGATCAATGAGAAGAGTCCTGAGGTTGGTGTTACAGGGTTGATTCAGTTTTTCAGCCTCCCAGCAGGAACTTGGGGAAAACCATTTAATTTCCTTGATTATCCTCATCTTCCTCTTGTGTGAAATGAGAGGGCTTAAGTAAAGTCCCTTCCAGGTTGTTTGTCAGGCCTGGTCCAATTATATATCATGAGACTGGAATTAGAGATAGGGCCAATCAGAAAGATGTAACAAGAGAGAAAATTCTGTGCCGTGATTATTAATATCAAGCCAACCGTAAGATGGAGAGTCAGGGCTGTTCACCAAAAGGATTTGACACCATCATGGAAGATGTCTGGTACAGAGTTAAAATTGAAGAGCATCATAGCTTTAGAGCTGGAAGGGACCTTTGGAGTCATCTAGTCCAACCCCCACTGTTTACAGATAGGGAATGCATGGATAGATTAAAGGGCAGATTGTAAATGTCAAGGAGAAGGTTTACATACTTGGCAGTTTTGTCTGGGGCCTGCACTGTCAGCCCCTTGGTTCGACATGTATTTACAAGTGCCTGATATGTGGATTTCACAAAGGCTGAAGAAAATCAAGATCTTAAGTACTAGAGAGAGGAGGCATGGGTAGACAGCAATTTTTCTGAAAAAGATCTGGGGGTTTCAGTGGTCTGCAAGTCAAGTATTTGAACATTCTAACTGTGAGAGCTGTCCAAAAGTAGAATGAGCTGCCTTGAAGGCTAGTGGCTTCCCCTTAAGATCTTGGAGGTCTTCAAGCAAAGGTTGGATGACCACTTGTCAGGTATTTTAGAGCCCGAATTCCTTTCATATCTGGCTGAAATATTTGGCAGATGAAGTTCCTTCCACCTCTCAAATTCTATGATTCTATGATACTTCTCCCAC
Organism: Pseudochirops cupreus; assembly: GCA_028627135.1. NCBI lineage: Eukaryota > Metazoa > Chordata > Mammalia > Diprotodontia > Pseudocheiridae > Pseudochirops > Pseudochirops cupreus. The sequence continues at coordinate 46,183,307 of CM053582.1, read as the reverse complement.
TCACTCTTTATGCTTGACTTGTCATTGCTGGATTGCAGGCTGACTTATTAAACTCTGTATGCTCAGAAAGTTTGCAGCTTGTTATGTTTCCTGATGACTAATTTGTATACAACTTTCATAAAATGCGCAATTACCTCCGAGACATTTAAGACAAAGAAGATGCCAAGAAAATAATGTGTTTGCATAGCTGAAGTTTGGTGTCGTGACTAGAGAGAAAACATTTCGAGTTAAGAACATTTGTAGCCCAGCTAAACAAATATGAAGAATTAGATGCCATTAGCCTCGGTTCTGGTAGGGGTTCCTTTTGATGTATCATGGGTGTTATTGAAAAGAGTAATTGGATCCCCACAGGTTGCTTATATAATGAGCCAACTACAGATTTACCTTTCATATCAGTTGGCAAAATGTAGCTTCTCTGTTCCTTCAGTTATTTTTTCCTCTTTAGTCTTACCCATAAGCACAGAGTGTTGGTTGAACCTGAGATGACTTTTCTCTTGAGGTGTCTTCCTCAAGAGAGGACAGCGTCTTCATTCAGACTGAGAGAAGGCGAATGGCAGAATTGATTAGTCCAAACCTCCACAAAATGAGGTGATTCATTTCAGGGTCCTGACCTGGCCGGGAGACTGGTTGCTGCTAAGTATGAAAAAGGCTGAGTCTTGGTGGAGATTATTGGATTTTTGTGTTTGAACAGGCTTTTCTTATGCATCTTACATACATTGAATATTCAGTAATGAGGCTTAATTACTATTTAGAAATGAATTCATGACATGGCCATCCTCCCCTAATGAAAATCAATGAGCTTTTTTAATAGCTTATTGCAATATCCTAACTCTGAAACAGAGCTAGTGGGCAATGTCTTAAGATAATCACTAACACTGCTATGGTCCTATGTATTTCATTCAGTCAGCATTTAAGTGCCCACAAGGTACCAGTTACTATATCAGACCCTGGAGCCAGAAAGACAAAAGTGCAACGGTTCTGCCAGCAGGGAAGTTACATTTGACTGGGAGAAAGTTACATGAATCCATAGAAGGAGATAGAAATATATATATGAGTATACATATTTCTCTATACACCCAGCAAGTATAAAGCAATTTTACAATGTGGTGTGAGGTGTACTAACATTCAGTCCCTTAGTCCACAATCATTTACAAAGGTGGGAAGCTAGTGTTATCTGAGGGGGGTACAAAGAAAAGCAAAAATATGAACTGCTCACTGGAACCTCGTATTCTAATGGAAAAGACAGTGTATAAATCATTAGTTACATAAAAATATAGACAATATAAATAGAAGGTAATCTTTGGAAACAGCTTGTGCAGAGACATGGCTCTTACTGGGATTGAAGGGAAGGAAGGAGGAAGGTGGAAGAATTCTGGAAAGGTAGCAGTAGACTATCATCTGAAGAGCTTTAATTACCTAACAGTTTTATATTTGATCCTGGAGGTAATATGGAGCTACTGGCATTTATTTAGTTGGCAGTGGGAGGTCTACATGGTCAGGCTTACGTTTTAGGGAAACCACTTTGGCAGCTCTGTGGAAGATGGATTGATTGGGTGGAGACCTGAATCAGGGAGACTAACCAAAAGGCAATTTCATTAATCCTGAAAAGAGATCCTGAGTACCTGCTTTAGGATGGTGGCTGTGCAAGTAGGAATAAAGGGATGTCTAGGAGAGATGGCAGGAAGGTTGAAACAAGAACTGACAAGACATTGGCTCAGTAGGGTGAATAGGTGTTGGAAGTCGAAGACAACATTGAGATTGCAAACCTAAATGCTGGTCTACATGGCTGGTGCTACCCTCAAGTATAATAAAGAAGTGGGGGGAAGGGGAGAGTGTCAAGGGAAAGAGAGTGAGCTCTGTTTGGGACATATTGAGTTGGAAATGACTGTGGGTCATCTGGTTTGAAATGTGGGCTAGGTAATTGGGCGAAGTAGGCTTAGAACCTGGGAGAGAAGTACAGGCTGGGCATGTAGATTTATGAGTCATCTGCAGAGAGATGCTAATTGAACCTGCGGTTATTGGCAGAGCTGCCATCAATGGAAAGAAACCCCGCCAGGTCCTTTATGAAAGTCAAAGCAGATTCTTATTCCATGGGAGTATAATTTCTGAAAATAGAACAAGGGAAGGGGGGGGGGAAGCCTTCAGTTTATTTCCTGAAAAAAAATCAATTTCATTTTTCTCTACCCAGAATGCATATATTTTTTAAATGCTACATACATGGATGAAAGCATATTTTATTACCATGTAAAAGTGATAAACACTTAATGAAAAAGGTAGATATAATTTGCTCCACAGGAAATTAAAAATAAGATTTTTGATGTTGACAAAGGCAGATGCTTTATAGCAGCTCTGCTTTCTGCAGTATGTTTTTTCCCCTTCTAATTTTCAAGTTGGTTTGTCACTTTGGGGATGATTATTACATAAAGCTACATGCTCGTAGATAAACATCTATTTGTGTAGACATCATACGAGGTGGTTTGGTGGAGGCAGACAATGTCAGTTTCCCATCCTGGCTCTGGGCAAGTTGATAAGCTTTTTGTGCCCCAGTTCCTGCATCTCTAAAATGGAGGGTTTGGACTAGATGACCTCTGTGGTGTCTTTCATCTTTAAATCTTATTATCCAAAGATAAACATGAATATGGGTGTTAGCATTCGTTTATAACATTCATTTTAAACATATAGTAAGCACCTACCTTGTACAAGCCACTGTGCTAGATACTGGGGGGGGGGAGGGTGGCAAGTTTTTATAAAGTGCCTACTATGCTCTAGGCACTGTGCTAAGTACTTTATAAATATTATCTTGTTTGAGCGTGTGCAGTAGGTGCTATTATTATCCACATCTTACAGTTGAGGAACCTGAGGCAATCGGGTTAAGTGACTTGGCCAGGGTCTCACAGTAATTTTTTATTTTTATTTTTTTTTGCTTTTTGGAGAAGGGAAGGTAGGGCAATTGGGGTTAAGTGACTTGCCCAAGGTCACATGGCTAGTTTTTTGTATCAAGTATCTGAATCTGGATTTGAACTCAGGTCCTCCTGACTCCAGGGCTGGAGCTCTATTCACTGCGCCACCTAGCGGCCCCGTCTCACAGTAATTAAGGGGGGGGTCTGAGAGCAGATTAGAACTCAGATTTTTCCTGATGCAGGCCCAGCACTCTATCCACTGTGCCACTGAGCTTCCAACAATATAATGAAAAAAATAGAATAGTCCAATTTCCTGCTACCTTTTGTGTATGTAATAACAGTTCCTAAAGGCATAAAACCACAGCATCTCAGGTTTGGAAAGACCCTCCAGGGCCAGCTAGTTCAACTTGTACCCTAACAGTTATCTCCTATGATCCTCCAGTCTCTGCTGCAAGATCTCCAGGAAGGGCCAAACTTAGGCCCCTTTTTGGCAAGGAAGTATTCATCTTTCTCAAATTGGCTAAGTGCGGTGGGCCTTGGATTTCATTAATATTGTAAGAATTTTTGCTAGGTTACTTTCCAAATCTGTTAGGGTCCATTTTACAGTTCTAAATGTGTCTGGTGAGGATAGTATCTCATATACATATGTATGTGCACACATACATATGTGTGTGTGTGTGTGTGTGTGTGTGTGTGTGTGTGTGTGTGTGTATATATGTATTAGGTGTTAATAAGATATTTGGGATCAATTCAGTTTTCAACCTGAAAAGCATACTTAGGGGAAAAGGGAAAGAAAGAAACATTTCTCTAGCACCTCTTATGTGCCAGGCACTGTGCTAAACACTTCACAAATATCTCATTTGATCTAAGTTTTTTGTAGGAGAAATGGTCATGGATTTAAGAGGAGGCAGAATCTTAATGGGCTTAAACTGTCTCCCAGAAAAATGCCACATTTTATGTCAATTGTTCTTGACCTTAGCATATTGTTGTGCAGTGTTTTAAATAAAGAATAGATTTCTGTACATTGTTGTGGAGTGTTTTAAAGAGAGAATAGATTTCTGTGTGGACAACAGATTGTTTGTGGACAACATCGTTCTCATTATCCTTGGGTCTATTTGACATTTTTGCAATACATAGATAAGGGTGGGACTGAAACCAGTCCACCCCAGTCTCGCCCCTGATGCATTAACTAGGCAACAACAACCTAGAGGAAGTGCCAGAAAATCAACCAGCTCATTCTTCTAGGAGAAATCAAAATGAACATTGCATCAAGTTAGAGACTTTTGCTTGGGAGCAAGAGTTATAGGACCATTTATAAAACTAAAGAGTAACTTGATGTCCCCTAGGGAGATATTTTCACTTCCCCCACACAAGAACTGGAGGGTCCTATCATAATCTAGGAAATACAAATCCCCTGAGGGCCACTCTTCCGTGCTTGTAGACAATTCTTAACTCTCTTTTTTTTCCCCAACCTAAAAGATGGGGAGACTATAGTTCTCAGGACAATGAAAACCTTGGCTTCAGTGATGCCCCCAGTCCTAGAGGGAGGGTGTGGGGGAGGTGGATCAGGCCCATGAGGTGGTAACATATAGACATGTTAATTGTAGATGTACCACACATATGCCACTTTTTTCTCCTCTGGGCTTCTCTCACCTCTGTTTTCTTAAGCCTATGTAGTAAAGATTCTGGTTGGGTGTCAAATTGTTCATCAGCTTTTCCTCTGATTCCCTACATCTTAAACTTTTGAATTTTGCTTTCAACTGCTAACTCAGGGAATCTAGACTTTGGGATATTCTTTTGTTTGGATGCCTTTCCACATGTTTACGTTTTGATACCTTTAAGTAGACAATATTAGGCACTCTGGTCTTTTACTGTGTGTACCAGCTGAATAATGCTCTAATTTTCCCGTACCTTTCCCAGTATCTTGAGTAGCTCTCTCAAGTTGATTCTGTCCTGGTAGTGTTTGGTGCCTGCCTTTAAGGGGATTTCTTGAGTATCGCTTTTCTTCTTTCTGTATAGACTGCTGTGTGCAGGTCCAAATATGCAATATTTTTTATAGTTTGTCTGGGACTTTGCTTCTTGCCATAAAACTCAAAAAGGACTCTTTGGGGATACTAGGATAAGTATGATGTTTTCTCCATGACTTTTGTTATTAGGTGTAATATTCAGAGGAACAGCTAGGTGGCGCTGAATTGCATAGAGTGCCAGGCCTAGAGTCAGGAAGATTCCCCTTCCTGAGTTCAAATCTGATCCTCAGACAGTTACTAGCTATGTCACCCAGAGCAAGTCACTTACTCTTGTTTGCCTCAGTTTCCTCAGCTGTAAAATGAGCTAGAGAAGGAAATGCCAAAGCACTCCAGTATCCTTGTCAAGAAAACCCCAAATGGGGTCAGAAAGAGTCAGACACCACGGAACGATAACAAGAGTAGATCCAGAATTTACGTTAAATGAAGACTTTCAAAGATCTCAGGGTCTAAAAATTTTTCCCTCTTCAGATTTTATGTCCTCTACTTCTATACTTATTTCGTCCAATCTAGGCTCACTGATGAAATTATTTTTATTATTTCTTTGTGCTAGATAGCAATATAATAATAACATAATAATATGTAAATATAATAGTAATAGAATTTATAAAGTGCTTAATATTTGTACTTTTAAGTGCTTGACAAATACCAACTCATTTTATACTCACAACAACCTTGGGGGATAGGTGCTATTATGATCGCTGTTTTTTAATTGAAGAAACTGAGACTATAAGTTAAGTGACTTACCCATGGCTACATGACTAGTAAGGTCATATTTGAACTCAGGGCTTCCTGAGTTCAGGTTAAGCACTGTCTCCACTAGGCCACCTGGCTACCTCCATAGAGCCCAGGGTACACTGAGAAAAAGTGATATGAAGCCCTGGTGAGATCTCTTTTCATTTGGCACATAATGAAATTGTTCATATGTTCATTTTATTCCACATGTACTTAGGGTCTGCCCTAAGGCATCACCATCTGAAATGATGTCTGATTTGTGTCTTACCTTCTCGTGGTACCAGAACCTCTCAGCATCCGACTGATCATCATTTCGGTTTTGCTTAGGACCAGCTCGCCATCCTGTGCTGCTTCTTCTAATTCTCTCACCAGCTAGAGAGCCGCCTCAAACAGTGGTATTGTCAGCACCCTGAGGCCCAGTGTTTCAGGGTTCTTAGCATCATTGACTTTGGAGTTTCTCTCCTTGGCCCATGGTTTGGAATTTAAAATAGCTGTTATTATCACCATTGTTATTATTGTATTGCTTTAACTTCTCCGATTTCTAGTATTTTAGCGTGGAAGAAAGTTATCTGATTTTTTTTCTTTCTTTCTAAAAGAAAAAAAAATGATAAATTCCAGTGGGGGGCTTGAAAAATTTGATTTGTGTGGTTCAAACCTTTTGAAAATTCTATAAAGCAGCACGAGACATTGTTTTGTTCAATTTCAAGCTATTGATCCAACCATATGCTTGTTTAGAAAATGTCTCTGCAGCTCTATTTTGACATTAGAAAGACTTGGGTCTTTAGAGAATAGGGTGTGTGAGAACTTTGTTTACGTGGGCCATATCTCATGCATCCAGAGTCCTTAAAGATGAAAGCAATGGGGACATTTTTCCCTTGTAGATACTGTAAGAGTAAAGGTACTTATATGCTCTAGATATGTATGTCTATCATATGTATATATGTGTATATGTTTGTATGTTTATACCACCTAGTAAAGTGAAACCTAGGCAGCTAGATGTCTCCGCCTGGAATCAGGGAGATCTGAGTTCAACTTCAAGATCAAACACTTACTACTGTGTGACCCTGGGCAAGTCACCTAACCTCCATTCGCCTTAATCCACTGGAGAAGGAAAAGGCAAACCATTCCAGTATCTTTGCCAGCAAAACTCCATGGACAGTGTTGGTGTGCTGTAGTTCATGGGGTCACAAAGAGTTGTACGCAACTGAACAAAAGAAGGTCAAAGCTAGCCCTGGGATTCCATTGTGATTCGGGAAAACCCCACTTTAGAAGCTCCCTACACCAAAGCAAATCAGTAATTCTTTGTAAGTTAACCTCTTGGGGAGTTGCCTGAAATGCCAAGAGACTCTATGGCTTTCCCAGGGTCACAAGGAAACCAGTTTTTCAGACTCTAGTACTCCATCCACTATGCATACCAACCCTGTATGTGGTGTGTGTATGTGTGTGTGTGCGTGTGTGTGTGTGTGTGTGTGTGTGTGTGTGTGTGTGTGGTTTACAAGTAAACATAGAATTAAAGCAGGTGACAATATAGAATTATGTCTGGTGCTTTTATTCTAGTTGGGGCAATGGCAGGCTCGACCCTGCAGCCTCTGAGCAGAGCTAGTCTGGGAATGAATTCTGAATCCAAAGAACTAAGGACAAGGAGAGTCTGAGATCTACCAAAGAAGAATAGGTGCCATATTTGTGAAAAGTCACCTTAGAATAGCTGCCAGGTTGGGCAACCTCACCAAGTGAAAGACATTCGTCATAGAAGAAGACATTTTTGTCCTCTATGATAACTAGGAGGGAAGCAGGTACCAAGTTACTGCAAACTGCAACTTCCTGGAAGTAATCCTGGGAAAAATCCCATATGCAGAAAAAGAAGAAAGACACATACAAGCCCAGAGAAGCAGGGAATCCACCGATCTAGTAAGAAAAAAGGGTCCTAGCCATAAGGACACTATTGTTAACACTATAGAAATGGGCCTGGGAATGACAAGATTTTGCTATGTGTCTGTATGTATGTATGTGTATACACATATTTGCATATATATATATATGCATAAATTTATAGATACAGATTTATATTCATTCATCCATTAATTTTCATTTGTTCCAGCTTCATATCTCCAAGAGACTTCCCAGAGGCATGGGCTTCTGGGCCAGGATCCTATCTTGTTTAGCATGCTCAGAGAACCCTGCCTGCCTCTCCCAGCTCATTCATTCATTCTTCAATATTCATTTAAACACCATTTCTTAAGTCACTCTATACCAAACTTGGTATTAGGAAAAAGGGGCTGAAAGTCCAGAGCCTTGCGAGCACTCCTTTTGTGACTGCTCTGTCATATGTAACTGACTGTTTGCAAGAAGAGTTGTGGCAGGTGGTTAAGAAAGTCTGAACTTGGAGTCATTCTGAATTTTTCTTAAAGGTCATATGGTCAAACTGACCACTGTTTCCCATCTATTAAGGTACAGATAATAATAGCACCTATCTCAGAGAGTTGTGAGAATTGAATGAGATGTAATAATGCAAGATTGCAGATTTCAAAGTACAAGGGAAATGTTAAAGCTGTCAAGTCTAAAACTACCTCATTTTTCAGATGAAGAAACTGAGACCAAGAGTGACTTGTCCTCAAGCGTCACCTAGCCACCGAGTGTTCCAGGATGGATTTGAACCCAGGTCTATCCTAGCTCCAAGTCTAGTGTACCATCTACTGCACCATACTGCCTCTTTGATGTATGTAAAACACTTCATAAACCTTAAAGGTGCTATATAAACGTGAGCTTATGTCATTATTATTATTATTATTATTATTATTCTCAAATGTCCCCAGATGAGATTTCAGTTGGCATTCAGTGCTTCTTCATCTTTTTGCATAGATAGCTAGGTGGCTCAGTGGATAGAGTTGCAGGTGTAGCATTAGGAAGGCTCATCTTCCTGAGTTCAAATCTGGCCTCAGACACTTACAGTGCTGTGTGACCCTGGGCAAGTCACTTTACCCTGTTTGCCTCAGTCTCCTCATCCGTAAAATGAGCTGGAGAAGGAAATGGCAAACCCCTCCAATTTCTTTACCAAGAAAACACCAAATGGGATCCCAAAGAATCAGACACAACTGGAAAAACAACAACAGCAAACCTCTTTTTGCATACTAAGTAAGGCCCACAGAGGAAAAAGTGACTAGTCTAAGGTCACACAGCTAACTCAAAACCAGGCCTTTTGCCTCCAAATTATTTGCATTAATGACTCCGAATTTTGAAAATATGGCCATTTTGACATGTCTCAACATAGAGTGAAAAGTAACCAATGGAATACTCAATGTCCATTTACCGATCCATCAGAAAGTCCTTCAACTGTACACACACAAAGACACAAAGATAAAGCTGCAATGGCCCCTGAGTTCAAGGCCCTTACATTTGCATGTATCTATGCAAGTTTTACAGAAGATTGACCAGATGAATATCAGGTTCGGTCATTTTGGAGGAGGATGTTAGGAGCTGGCAGGGTCAGCAAGGTTTCATGGAGCACATGGTCCAGCTTTGGAGGGAAATAAGGGGAGGTAAAAGGGTAAGGGCAAAGTCATGGAGGTGGAAGATGAAGGGTCATGTGGGATTTTCCTGGAGAGTGTGTGGAGGAGAAAGGAGGATTATGTGAAATGACTACAAAGGGAGAAAGGGCACAGGTAGTGAATAAGCTTATTCTTGAAAACTGATATTGTCTTTGGGTTGCAAATCTGAAGTGTTCCTAGGATGTCCAATTAAACACAAATTTATTAAATGCTTCTTAGTGCAAGCAGCCTCTGTGCATGGTGCTGGGGGTCAAAAGCCAAAAATCTCGGTCCTAAAAAACTTTCATTTTACTGGACAGACCCCAGGTCATTCGTAGACAGGAAAACTTTCTTAAAAGTTCAGTTGGTTGTAAGAAAATACAGAGTTCCAAATTGTTCTGAAGAATGGTTTGGGTCCAGAAAGCTAAGGTGGTCAGGGTTGGTTTGAAGATTCACCTCCAATCCAGTGAACCTCCTGAACTTTTTCTAGATGGTAGTGAGGCTGAGGAAAGGGGGTGGAAGCTAAA
>CM053582.1:46075505-46173097 GCA_028627135.1 Pseudochirops cupreus | reverse complement strand
ACTGCTAACATTTCTAGTACCAGATTGAATAAGAGGGGTGATAGTGGACATCCTTGTTTCACTCCTGATCTTATTGGAAATGCTTCTAGTTTATCCCCATTGCATATAATACTTGCTGATAGCTTTAAGTAGATACTACCAATTATTCTAAGGAAAACTCCATTTATTCCTATACTTTCTAGTGTTTTTAATAGGAATGGATGTTGTATTTTGTCAAAGGTTTTTCTGCATCTATTGAGATAATCATATGGTTTCTGCTAGCTTTATTGTTGATATGATCAATGATACTGATGGTTTTCGTAATATTGAACCATCCTTGCATTCCTGGAATGAATCTAACCTAATCAAAATGTACTATTCTTGTGATAAATTGCTGTAGTCTTTTTGCTAATATTTTATTTAAAATTTTTGCCTCTATATTCATGAGGGAGATTGGTATATAATTTTCTTTCTCTGTTTATCTCTCCCTGATTTAGGTGTAAGTACCATATTTGTATCATAAAAAGAATTTGGTAGGACTCCTTCCTCACCAGTTTCCCCAAATAGTTTATAGAGTATTGGGATCAATTGATCTTTAAATGTTTGATAGAATTCACTAGCAAATCCATCTGGCCATGGGGATTTTTTCCTAGGGAGTTCTCTGATAGCTTTGTTCAATTTCTTTTTCTGAGATATGGGGTTAAGTAATTTGCTTCCTCTTCAGTTAGTCTGGGCAACTTATATTTTTGTAAATATAAATCCATTTCACTAAGATTGTCATATTTATGTGCATACAATTGGGCAAAATAATTCCTAATTATTGTTTTAATTTCCTCTTCATTGGAAGTACATTCACCCTTTTCATTTTTGAGACTCAAAATTTGGTTTTCTTCTTTCTTTTTTTTTTATCATATTGACTAATGGTCTATCAATTTTGTTGGTTTTTTCATAAAACCAACTCTTAGTTTTATTTATAAGTTCAATAGTTTTCTTACTTTCAATTTTATTAAACTCTCCTTTGGTTTTCATTATTTCTTATTTAGTATTTAATTGGGGATTTTCAATTTGTTCTTTTTCTAGCTTTTTCAATTGCATGCCCAATTCATTGACCTCCGTTTTCTCTATTTGTTTCATGTATGCATTCAGGGAAATGAAACTTCCCCTAAGAACTGCCTTCGCTGCACCCCACAAGTTTTGGTATGATGTCTCAGTAATGTCATTCTCTTGAATGAAGTTACTGATTGTTTCTATAATTTCTTGTTTGACCCACTCATTCTTTAGGATTAAATTATTTAGCTTCCAATTAGTTTTTTGCAGTTTTTCTAATATTAAACCAGCCCTGCATTCCTGGTATGAATCCCACCTGGTCATAGTATCTGATCCTTGTAATATATTGCTGTAGCCTCCTTATTAGTATTGTGATTAAAATTTTTACATCAATATTTATTAGGGAAATTGGCCATTAGTTATCTTTCTCTATTTTTGCTCTCCATGGGTTAGGTCTCCATACCATATCTGTGTCATAGAAGGAACTTGGTAGGACTCCTTCTTTATCTATTTTTCCATTAGTTTATGTGGTATGGCTATTTGTTGTTCTTTAGATGTTTTGTAGAAATCACTTTTGAATCCATCTTCAATTTCTTTCAATCCATTCTGGTATCTGCTTCCATTTTATGGGTGAATTCATCCTATGCTGTCTATTTCCCTCTATCCTATTTTCTTCTGTTTATCCGTCTCCCACTCTTTTTACCCTGTCTCTCCTTAAAAGTCTGCTTCTGATCACTGCCTCCCTTAAACCACCCTCCTTTTTATCACTCCCTTTCTCTATTTCTCTTATCCCCTTCCTGTTGTACTTCATTTTTGGATAAGACAGATTTCAGTAGCTGAATGTCTGTATATTTTCTTCCCTCTTTCAACAGTATAGATGAAAGTGAGGTCCAAGCATTGCCTGCCACCCCTCTCATTTTCTCTTCCACTGTAAAAGCTCTTCCTCGCTTTATTTATGTGGGATCATTTCCCCCATTTTTTTTCTCCCTTTCCTCTCCTCCCAGTGCATTCCTACACCACTGCCCTCTGTCTTTGTAGACTGCTAACCACCCTAATAATGATAAAGTTCTTAGGAGTTACATGTATCATCTTCCTCTATATGAATATAAATAGTTTAATCTCATTACACGCCTTATGATTTCCCTTTCATATTTTATCCTTCTTTTTATCCTTCTCTTGAGCCTTTGTTTCAGAGTCACATCTTGTATTCTGTTGTGATCTTTTCATCAGGAATTCTTGAAAGTCTTCTGTTTTAGTAAATGTCTTTTTCCCCCCTCAGTGGGGCTAAATTTTTATATAGCTCCTCCTACATGTCAAATTCTCTGCTCAGGACTTTACAAATATTATTTCATTTAATCCTCACAACAACCCTGTGACATAGGTGCTATTATTATCCCCATTTGACGTTTGGGGAAGCTGAAGCAGACATAAGTTATGTGACTTGTCCAGAGTCCCCAGACTCACAGTATCTGAGCCAGATTTGAACTTGTGTCTTCCTGACTTCAGGCCTATCATGCTATATACCATACCCCCTAGATGTCCTCAAGTGTGACCCTGGCCAAGTCACTTAATTGCTCATTGTCCCACAAAACTCTCTTTGATTGCCAGCTACAGAGCCTCTCTCTCTCTCCCTTCCCCCCCCCCCCACCCAAATAGTTGTACTTAGTAATTTGCTTGTGTCACTTTGTTACAGATTTTTATAGGCGGTTGAGGCAAAGGAGGATCATCCATGTGGCCTTCAGATATGTTAAGGCTGCTCCACTCAAGGTCTGGCCTGGCCCTTCCATTTCCAGGTGATTTTGATACTTGCCAGTGAATTAACAACATGGTAAAGATGGAGTATTGCCATTGAGGCTTCTTAAAGTCACTTAGGCCTTTGCAAAACAGTATCGATTCTTCCTCATATTGGAAGGTAAGTGTAGAACTTTAAAAAAAAAAACTTATGGGTTTTTTTAAGCCTTTATGGTTGCCGTGTTTCCATAAACACCGTATTATCTTTGGTGTTTGTTGGTTTACTGGTTCAATTTGATTTATAGCAATGAAATGGGAAGCTGTAGATGTTTAGCCAGGATAGCCAGGGCTGGGTGAGGAAGAGCAAGGGAGAATGAGAGAGCCTGGAATTTACATTCATTTATAATCTCAATTAATCTGCCCAGTGCAATGGCCAAAAGGCATTTTTGCCAGGAAAACTGCTTCTGCTTAGAAAACACTTGTCCACATTTTACCTGGATGCCAAGGTTATATGCCAGCGTGCTCAAATGTTACTTAAATAAAATCAAGAAAATAAAACATTTTAGGTATAAATTCCCTTCCAACAACTTTCCTTTTCTTTTTGACAGTCCTCAGCAGATACTTTCAGATGAACCAATTATCTGGCTTCAAGATGATTTCAGATGACTGAGATACAACGTTTTTGAACAGGGTAAGGTCACCAGCATTCTTTCCAATTACTCCAGCTTTCTTCTTTGAAACCTTATCATAACACTGCATTGAAAAGATCATTATGTAGCACAAGCAGAAAAGTCATTGCTTGGGAAGGAAAATATGTCAAATGGAGTTTAATTTCCATGACATTTGAAGTTATTGGAAAATTCAGAAATTATTTTTGGGCGAATCTCCATTAATTATGAAATGCAATTTACTCCTCTGGTTTTGCTTTGGCATCTGGCTTTTGACTTGTTAACACATTACAGCTATTTGAGAAATAAAAAAGAAGAAGAAGAAAAATGCATTGCAAATTCTCTTAACTGATTTGCTTTGTGAAATTAAATGCCAGAGCAAAGCATCGTGGGCAATTAGGTAAAGAGTTCATAATCACAAGTTTGGAATGAAGTTTTAGCTATCACTCACCAGAGTTAGCAGAATACTTTTGGAGAAATGCAAGTACATTTTAAAAGAGGAGAAAATAGTATCTTGCTTGACCACAAAGTTACTCAAGTCAGTTTGAAGTCACCAAGCATTTATTATGCATTTACTGTATACCAGGCAGTATGTAAAATACTGGAGATGGAAACGAACAACAATGACAACAAAAGACAGTACTTGTCCTGAAGGGGCTTCCATCCTAATAATTGGGGAAAACACCAGAGGAACTGAGGCAGAGGTGAGAAGAGAAGAGGCAGAATCAGTGTTGAAAGCACAATGAAGGATGCTTGGATCCAGGCCTTTCCTCCAAAGGAAGATTCACCAATGGGGAGAGAGGCAACAGAGGCAGAGAAATGTGCCAGAGGGAGAAGGCGTTGGTGGCTGAGAGATCTTCCTAGGTGGGAAGACTCTGAGGTGGGGCCAAGGCCTACATGGGCCCAAGTAAAGACATAAAGAGCCTACAGAAGTAAGTGGATGAAAATGAATTTCCATTTGAGTATGTGCTATTGTTGTTCGTCTCTGTGTGTTTGTTATTCCTAGAAGAAATATTCTTTTTTTTACCCACTAATAGTATTTTTTTCCAGTTACATGTAAAGATAGTTTTCAGTATTCACTTTTATAAGATTTTGAGTTCCACATTTTTTTCTCCCTCCCTCCCCTTTCCCCTCCCCAGCATGGCAAGCAATCTGATATAGGTTATATGCATGCACAGTCATATTAAACATATTTCCACATCAGCCATGTTGTGAAAGAAGAATCAGAACAAAAAGGAAAAACCGTGAGAGAGAGAGAGAAAAAAGAAAAAAAATGGAATGCTTCAATCTGTTTTCCAACTCCCTAGTTCTTTCTCTAGATGTGGATACCGTCGTGAGTCTTTTAGAATTGTCTCAGATCCTTGTTTGCTGAGAAGAGCCAAGTCTATCAAAGTTAGTCATAGCACAAAGTTGCTGTAACTCTGTACAAGGCTAATTCTGATGAACACCATTACTGTAGACACTTCATCTGGGGTTTCTCCCTAGCTTGTTATTGCTAGGATTATAGTATCTAGAAAGACTGATAACTAGTGTTGCAGAAATTTAGGCTAAAACAAGACAAAACAAAAACTCCTACAATTAAGAGAGAAATATCTTGACTTGTCAAAATTCTACCCATAATTCAAAGCTCAGGTTAAATGCCCTCTCCTTCTTGAAGCCTTTTAGGATTTCCCCAACTGGGTGTCATCTCTTCCACAGCCAAACCCCTCTCATCTCTTTTTGTACCACTCTGATGGACCTTTGCTTGTCTTGTGCTATAATCAGATGGCTCTGCCTATAGATTGTGAGTTCCTCTGATAGCAGGAGTCATATTTTATCTTTGTCTTTGAATCCCCAGCACAGCAGGCATTTTATTAAAAAGTACTTATAAAAAGATTGATTATATCTCACATGTCTGAACTCTAAAAAAGCTTACTGAAAAGAGTTGGATATTCAACCCATGAGTGGTTTAGCTCTAATGATGCACAGCTCTGTATGAAAGACATGTGTTCGTTTTCATTGAAAAAATGGTAATACCTTACATATAGATAGCTCATTTCACTTTTTCAAAATGTTGTCATACCTGTTGTCTCATTTGATTCTCATAGCATCCTGAGAGGACAGCAGAGAAGAGAACAGACATTCTTATGCCCATTTTACAGATAATAAAACTGAGGTCTTAAAATGTAAGTGACTTGTCCAAGGGCTCAGAGTTGTGACTAAAATCCTGGTCTCTTGACTACTTCTCTGAAACCTTCCTTCCTTTTGGGTGGGGGGTGTATCTGTGATTTTATTGGTTTGGGGGAACTCCTTATATGGAAATTCTACACATTTTGCCTAGGGCAGTGAGTAGGGGAAGCTAGGTGGCTCAGTGGATAGAGCAATGAGCTTGGAATCGGTAGGCTCATCTTCATGAGTTCAAATCTGGCCTCAGACACTTACTGGCTATGTGACCCTCAGCAAACCACTTAACCCTGTTTGCCTCAGTTTCCTCATCTGTAAAATGAGTTGGAGAAGGAAATGACAACCCACTCTAGAATCTTTGCCAAGAAAACCCCAAATGGGGTCATGAAGAATCAGACATGTTGTTATATGATTTTCCTAAGATTCTCCATGATATGTGTCAGAGCTAAGATTTGAACCCTGCTCTTAATAACTCAAAGGCCAGCCCTTTCTACACTCACTGCACTAAGCTGTTTCTCAGCTCAGATGGCTCCCACTTCATTTAGTACAATATTACCAAATCTTTTTGAAAGCTAGAGAAAGACACTTTAGTCTCAATTATCTAAGGTAAGTAAGTGGGAATGACCCTTATTAGAAACTGACACAACACAGAATCTCATTCAGTCCAGCAAATCTGCTCTGTGTCAAATATCATACTAGGAGCTGGGCATACAGAGACTAAAAATGACACAGGCCCTGCCTTCAGAGAGGTTATATTCTCTTAGAGAGCTTAAGGCATTTACATAGATAAGGATAAGGAAAGGCAGAGTGTGTTGGGGGAACAGAAGAGAGAAAAACAGAAGGATTTTTAAGGAAATCTGAAGGAGAGTACATTTGGGGTCAGTTGTATCAAGGACGGTTTCCCAGAGAAGTCCTGGGTTAAGCTATTAGCTTTAAGCTATCCTCTGAATTGAGCCCTGAAGGAAGAGGTTTCCCGAAGGCAGAGATCTTAGAAGAGGATGTACATGAAAAGATATTGTGTTCAGGGAATAACTTATTTAAGTGATCTCAGAGAGCCAGTCTATTTGTGTTGTTTTTTTGGCAGATGCCAAATGCTTGTAGCTAGGTCCCAGTTAGTGTGAATAATGAGTCCTCTATCCTATTCACATATATTTGAAATCATACTATTTGAAGTTGTAATTAAGCAACATATGGTCATTGGTTCCAGGCCAGTGGAAATATTCAGTGTAAACTCGGGTAATGCTCTAACTTTAGGGGGATTCGTTGTTTGCGCTAATGTGGACCTGCTGATCATTTCTGCTTAGTGACCTCTTAAATTACTTAGCATTAATAAGTCGTAAGGTCTTAGAATCTCAAAGGAGCCTGAGTTTCACCTACTAATTAATAATAAATCTTTTCAGTTTATCAAAGAAAACAGAAAAGATGTTGCTTAAATGTCTGTTGACAGATTTTTTTAAAAAGAGAAAACCTTTACTAAAAGCTCTTTGATTTTTATCCTGTTGCCAACCTGCTTGAAAAGCTTTTGTATCTGGACAAGACAAGGTCGAACAATTAAAAAAAATCATAGACACACAGCTTCCTGTGAAATTATATTGATGAACAGCAACAGCTACTCATTTCAAAGGCTATTGCTGTTCTTTTGAAGGGGTCTCTACCTCCATGGTTTGGGTTCACAAAAGCACCATGTCTTTGATGATGACAAATCTAAAGCCTTGGATGAATACAGAGGAGGATGATGATTATCTCTGTTTAACGGAAAAAGAGGCTGTTTTTGGAGCAGATTACTAATCGGCTAGGATGATAGGAAAATGTGGAAGTTGATAGAACATTTTGTGCCTTCTAAATGATGTCTTCTAAACAACCTCGTGAAAGGCAGCATGGCATGGGGATGGAGACCTGGCCTCAGAGTCAGAATTTTAATTCTACTTGACCAACATTTCTGTGCCTCCCATAGGCCAGACACTGTGTCAGATGCTAGAGATACAAAGACAAAACCAGAAGAGCATCTGGCCTCCTGGAGCCTTCATCTCACTGACATGAATTCCAGTCTTGCTTTTGCTTGGTTATATGACAGTGGCAGCAAATGATTTTACCTCTCAGTCCCCTCCCTGCAAAGTCCTATAAGACTATAAATTAGAAATGAATTACTGATCTACATTGGTGGGAATGGGAGAGAACTCTCTACTTAGATGAAATCAGAGGACCACATAGCCCCCCCAAAATGACAAAACACTAATATCGTAGAAACAAAGTACCCCTATTTAAAATAGATTAGAAATTCCATTCTACTTAATGTTTTAGCTATTACAGCTTAAAGCTGCACTAAGATTTTGGGGGTACCCTGTAATGACTTTGCCTAAGGTCACATGGTCACAAAGTAGGCAGTGTGGGATTTCAACTTAGATTCTCTGACTCAAACTCAAAACGTTTTCCTTTTATTGCTTATGCCAATCTATGACATTTTCCCAGGAAAAATCACTGGTTGAGTTAAGGGTTGTGATTGGCTAGATCGTAGCCTATATGACCCTTTGATGATCAGTGTTCAAATGGCTAACTTCTCACATGGATTTTCCATCTCTCACCAAGGTCACTAACTTTTGCTCTAAGTTGTCCTTGCTTCATCCAAGTAGTGTCAGAAGAAACAAACCAACAAAAAAACCCAACCTTGCTCTAAACCCTCCTATTATCATGCAAAGTGACACCTCCTCGGCTGGTACAAATGACTTTAAGCAGAGAGTAGGATAAGCTGGTGTTCATGGTGAAAGGTGTAAAAAGAAATGACAAGAAGTGGCTTGGGCTCTGGAGAGGTGTAGTTGCTTGAAGAATTAATCCCAGGACGCTGATTCAATCCCCTTAAGAAGTAGGATTTAAATACACATTTAGCCTCATATGTTTCTAAGCCTTATGATTCTACTTGATTCCAGATGAAATGCTTTTAACAAATCCATACAACACAATTAATTACCATAATCATTAAATACCAGTTATTTAGCACTTGACTGAGCATGTGCACAAAGTACCATACGAGTAAATTAGGCAGTTAAGGTCTCAGTTGTACAAAAACTTGCCTTCTAAAACTAATCAGTAAGATGGGATCTTTGGAGTATATGAGGTATCATTTGGGGTATCCTATTAGGAGAAATGTATCGTTCTATTAAACGCATATTGGGGATCGTGAATTGACTTTCTAGAACAACAATCACATGCTTAGGGAGAGATGCTATATGTGGATTTTTTTATGTAGAGAGATGTCAAGAATCATTTGAAATTTCAGAATTATAGTGATATAAAATTTATCATCATGATTTTAACTATTTCATAATATGTGTTTAACAGTGTAAAAACCAAATGTGAGTTGTAAAAGTGGAAAACAATGTGATTCATGTCTGATTTTTAGATATTAAATAAAATTACTGTGTAAGAAGTACATGTAATTATACATATGACTACTGATTTCAGAAACTTTGGGGTTTTTCCCCTAGAATTCTGATGCAGAAGGAGATTTTTTTGAATAGTAAAAGAATCTTACTGTTTGCTCCAGGTACACTGTAGAATTGTGCATTCTTTTCCATCCATCCCTCTTCTCCCTCTGTCTAACTCAGTTGACCATCATTTTTGAGTCCTTGAGCTAAAACTAGTTTAAACTCTTTTTTTTTTGGTCTAAGCTCTTGATAGAAGAATGAACTAGGTTCTGAATTGAAACGGGGAAGAGTGGATAAGATCGTGTTGGAGGAAGTAAGCTATACTTTTCAGGATTCTCAAACTTCTCTCTGAAACACGGGGCCATGTTTTTAATGTCCATATTCTTCAGGTTACATATTCTTATTTGTCATCGTTGTCACTAATATGACTATCATAGTCGCTGAAGGATTGGACCTAGAGATCCTTACAAAGGATAGTAGCAAGGTTTTGTATGAGCAAGCTACAACACAGTACAAATGGGAAATCTATCTGTCTGTCTGTCTATCTGTCTATCTGTCTATCTATCTATATATATCTATCTATATATATCTATCTATATCTATATATCTATATACCTATATATCTATATATATATCTATATATATCTATATATATATCTATATATCTACATATCTATATCTATATCTATATCTATCTATATATATGTATATATGTATGACAACAAATGCAGAGAAAATGTCATTGGAGATATGTATGCTTCCAGAAGGAAGGATAAGCAATGGCCAGCCCATGTGTATCTACATAATGTCATAAGACTGCAAGAGAGTGGGCAGACCCCTTGTGGAGAATTTATGAGAAGACTTGGGCAAGAGTTACATAGTGTGGCAAGGCATGGCTGGACTGCAGTCTCCATCACTGTGAGTACCTACATCAAGGAGTTCACAGACAGAGCAAAATAAGTAAATGATGGGGCCAGAGGATGGAGTTTCTATAAGAACCAAAATGAATTGAATGAGGAAGTCTCACTTATCCCAGTCTCTGAAACTACTACAGTGCCTGGCCATGCTTGTTGCTATTCTTTTGCCTATGTTCATGATTATTCAAGGTCCTTGAATACAATTCTGTCACGATTTGAAACAGTATGAGGTTTTGCTCATTGTTATTTAGTGTTACATTTTAATTCTCCTTCTTCTCACCTGCTACTTGTCTCCCCTATAAAATATAGCACCAGGGGCAGCTAGATGGCACAGTGAATAGAGCACTGGTCCTGTAGTCAGGAGGACCTGAGTTTAAAATCTGGCCTCAGACACTTACTAGATGTGTGACCTTGGGCAAGTCACTTAACCCCAATTGCCTTGCCTTCCCCCTCCAAAAAAATATAGCACCAGCTGCCCCCTCCACTTACCTGCAGGCTCCTGGAAAGTGGCATTTTAGATCCTCTGTGGGTTAGAGTCAATGATGGACTGGAAAATGTTCAGTAATGGGCTCACTGAAGGAAAAATGCAGACACAGCTCATTTTTAAGCCCATTCCTTATTATTAACGTTTTCTTCATTACTTTCTTAAGTATGGACAGTCAATAAAACAACAAATGGAACCCTGACTTGCAGCATTGCCTGAGTTCCAAAGTTTAAATGTTCATACTGAAAATATAACGAGCAACTCTTAAGATTCACTACAAGCTGGATCGACAGGTTTATGGAGTCACACCACAGGCTCAAAGTCCTCTTTAAACTATGACTCAGGAGTCCCTACCAATGAGTTTACTTATATTAATTAGCCAGAGAATGCATTTAGTTTAAAGCAAAGACAATTAAATACTGTAATAAAATTACAGAATATTTCCCTGGTGGATCTGGCATTCACTCTCACCCATCTATACACTCTCATGCATTTTCACACAGAAGATGCAAGTCCAATAAATGATTTTAAATCAAACTGACTCCAAGCTTTTTCAGCTCTGTTTTATTATGTGGTCCATTCTACGAAATTGCATTGACATAGCTCCATGATTTGGGACTGCTTTTGTCCAATTAGAATTCACCATATTGTAATGGCATTTCAAAATTATAAAGAAATTCTTCTTTGTCTTTGACTCTCTTGACACTGCCAGTCAAAATCCTCCGTCCCTGAAGGCATTCCTTATGAGCATTTCAGATTCAGAATCATTTATAATGAGTAAATCAAACAGTCCTCTAACATGTTAATAGCCTTAATTTCCTTCTTATCCTCAAGGTCTAAAGATTTGATTGCTGTGTTGAGAATATAAAAATGAATATTATAAATTGGAAGCTGTCAGTTATGGTCAGAGGGAAAAAAGGCTGACTGATGTGAGAAACTATGGATGGCACTATAAATGGAAGACTTTGGGACATTGTTCATGGTAAGAATCTCTTAATATTTGGTATCCATGTCATGGTTAAGAGAACAGACAGATTTTAACGATAGGGCTACAATATAGAATATGATACGTATTTTTCCGCTACTTAGGGGAGCCATTCCATTGATGGAAACAATTAAACTTAAATGGGCCAGTCAGAAATGCCCAAGGTAGGTAGCCAAAGAATTAGGACAAACAGAAAGATATAAAGTCATGAGTCCTAAACAGGCTTACACGAAGTTTTGATCACAGGATTCCCCAACCCCATGCACACACTTCACCAACTGTAACTGATTATTTTGCCGTGGTTTTTGAGCTTCCTGTAAAGTGGCCTCAAGACTCTCTATTATTTGTTCAGTTAAGAATTTTCCCCAAGACATCAGAAAAACCTGGAAAGGCTTACATGAACTGATGCTGAGTGAAGTGAGCAGAATCAGGAGAACATTGCACACAGTAATGGCAACACTGTGTGATGACCAGCTTTGATAGACTTAGCTCTTCTCAGTAACACAATGATCTAAGACAATTTCAAAAGACTTACAATGGAAAATGCTATCCACATCCAGAGAAAGAATTATGGAGTCTAAATGTAGATTGAAGCAGACTATTTTTCCTTTTTTTTTTTCTTTCTCATGGTTTTCCCTTTGGTTCTAATTCTTCTTTGCAAAATAACTAATGTGGAAATATGTTTAATATGATTATACATGTATGGCCTATATCAGATTGCACAGCATCTTGGGGAGAGGGGAAGGAGGGAGGGAGAAAATTTAGAACTCAAAATCTTATAAAGGTGAATGTTGAAAACTAAAAATAAATAGATATTTAAAGTTGATTTTCCCCATAGCCATAGTAACATTTTATTAGGGTTTTTTTCTTAATGTGAACTCAGTAAATACCAGAGGCTTCCTGTTATCTCCAGAATCAGATATTAAGTCTTTTGTCATTTAAAACTCTTTCTGATCTGGTTACTTCTCTAAAACCTTTCCAATCTGGGCAGCTAGGTGACATAGAAGTTAGAGCCCTGTAGTTAGGAAGACCTGAATTCAAATATGACCTGAGATACTTACTGGATGTGTGACCCTGCACAAGTCAGTTAACCTCTTTGCCTCAGTTTCCTCCTCTGTAAAATGGGGATATAATAGAACCTACCTTCTAGGGTTGTTGCGAGGATCAAATGCCACCATATTTATAAGGCTCTTATCAGTACCTGGCACATAGTAAGAATTATTATTAGCTGTGTTTTATATATACATGTGTATTTTTAGATAGATAGATAGATAGATATAGATATAGATATATGCTATATAATATGTTAGCTATCATTATTGTTATTACTACATTCTACTCCCCTCTATGCACTCTGCTATCTATCCATACTGTCCTATTCTCACATATGGCACTGTATCTCCTGACTCCATGCCTTTATTCTGGTTGTCCCCTATACTTTGAGTGCTCTTCCTCCTTACCGCCATCTCTTAGAATCCCTGTTTCCCTTTAAGACTCAGCTCAAGCACTCCTACCCCCAAGACAGTTTACCTCCTCATTTCCCCAGTTCCTAGTACCATTTCCTCTAAAGTTACCTTCCATCTACTCTGTATTTGTCTTATATGTACTGATTTAAATAAATATGTGTGTGTGAATATGTCTATACACGCACATACACCCAGAGACAGACAGACATATTCTTCCTCCATTAGAATGGAAATTCCTTACAAGCAGGGAATGTTCTGTTTTTTTTTTCTTTTTATCCCTAGCACTTGCACAATGCCTGGTATGTAGCAAGCACTTAATAATTGCTTGTTCAGTGACTGATATTTTACATTTAGGTGATGTGACTATTTAGAACTCATTAAAGTACAGCATTTAAGATGCTGCTCTAAACATATTTTTGGGCCAAACTGCTTTCCATATTTCTTGGTACTTCTTTTCAAACAAGAAACCCTTCTCTATAGTATACTTTATTGTTTTATCAAACACTGGCCTATTGTGTTCATTTTTTAAAATTTTTTTAATTTTTTAAAAAATTCAGTCTATTCTAGTAGCCTGCTTTTCTATTTTTTTGGCCAGAACCACATGGTTTTATCAGCTATTGCTTCATAATTTAATGAGGGGCCTGGAAATCCTGTTCTTCTTTCATTCCTAATTTTTACATTATTTCCCTTGACATTCTAGAACTTTTGTTTCTCTAAATGAATGTTATTCTGTCCAGTTCTGCAACCTCTGCTAATATGATTGGTCTTCTTATTGCCTCGTGGATCTACATTTCCAGTATGGCTGAAAGAGTACGCTTTCTATTCATTCTCATGTTGGCAGAGCTCCTACTTTAAGTTTGGGTTAGTGTCAGTAAATGGGGAATGATAATTAGCAAATTAAATAGTTGTTGTAAGTTATATTTCCCCTTTGCTTTTTAACTATGACCATCTCTATTCTTACTGAAATCTTCTTAGAACCTTGGTCATTTTTGTGAGTCATTAATAAAGTCCCTTTTCTTGAATTTTCTGAGTATGAGGGAACTCCAAAGATGCCCAAAGAATGAAAGAAAATCATAGGCAATATTCTTACCCAAAAAAAGAAGACTGAGTAGATATAGCTAAGTACCAATTTTGTGCCCTTTTTTCATCATTTAAAAAATCTTATTGTCAATGATCTCCATAGCTATCAAGTGTATCATTGATGAAAACATGAATGGGAAACAGGCAGGCACTTAACTTTTTTTTCATATATTACACATATATAATCACAAATTGACTAGAAGGAACAAAAAATACAAGAGCCAACTCTTAATTGTTGTTCATGAATTACCTAAAAAAGGGAAGAGGGCATTTCATTCAGTAGAGAAAAACAGTTTTAAAGGCTCTTCTCCAAAAAGGAGTTTCTTATATATACATTAAGACCACACAAGATTTAGCAATGATCACAACCACAGAGAGAACTTTATTAAATGACTTTATTAAGTGACTAGCAAGCAAGGCAGAGAACAGGGGATGTAAGTTTCCCAAAGGTTTCATATAGTATGCCTTGTTCAGGGTGAAAATAGAAGAAAGGATTTATTATAGAGGATAAGGTCTTCAAGATTTTCCTTTTGGTGGATAACTTTGCCCTGAGTGTATTATAGGACCATCTCATTGAGGTCCATGAATGTTCAAATGAAAATGGCTTAATAATTCATATAGGATCATATAGATGGGTTTAAAATGTCTGCTCTAAATACTATAATGTGAAGCTGAATTGAATTAGCATTTTGATAGGTATATCTGGGGTGAGTGCTGCAGATGGCCAGCAAATTGGGCCCAGAATTGAATAGATGCTAGAAAATGGGTTAGATTACATGTGGGAAATCATGTGATATGGTTAACAATCTCAAGGGATGTCACAGCACAAAGACATATCTTTTTAATGCAAATGTTCTCCCAGTAATTTTGTATGATTGGTTCCAAGTCTTGAAATACAATAATTCCAGTAATAACAGCAACAAAGAGAAATACAATAATTTCCAAATGATCAAAGTTACAGATGATCCAAAGATCAGTGGAAAGATGCATGGTGAGTGAAAGATGCAGCATATTTCCATTATTAAACTATGTACAAGAAGTGGTAGAAGGGATATCATAGAGGAAGATTCATCTCAGGAAAGAAGGTAGACCAGTCATTTAGTTAATGTAAGAAATTAAAGATGTCACTCATACTCACCAAGAATCATAGCTCAAAGATGGCTGCCAATGTGTGAGGTAGATTATCTGTGGAGGATGTATGGAAAATCATAGACATGTTCTTTACTGAATTAGAAGATGTGAATGGCTGCACCAATGCAAGGAATATCTGTATCACAGAGTTCACAAATCCATTGAATTGCCAAAATTAGACATTGCACTTTGAAATTGTCATCTAGATGTCAAGCTCAGTCACTTATTTTCACAGAATGATGATTCTTAGAAAGATCTACCATATTACTTAAGGTAATAAATGATTAACTTCTGGTTCTCCAATTAAAAAAAACATTGCTAGCCATCATTCCCTGTTTATGATTATCTTATGTTAACATATACATGTTCTCTATATAATTCTAAAAATCTTTATTATAAGAAACTAGATACTAAAAGGTGGATTTTTTTTTCTTTCCGTTTTGAACCTTATATAGTACAAAGTTTAAGTAGATTTAGCTTAAACCAAACTTTTCTTGTGTAAAGAGATCTGTAGAATGATTCATTTTTGAAGAAACTTCATTTCCTTTAGAAATATACAGAGGCTAACTACTGGATTCTTTTTTATTATTATTATTCTGTGACTCCATTACTTTTGATGGGGCTGTTGACCTCCATTTCCCTCACCATGGTACAGGAAAGCATATTTAATCTCATGCCATGTTGTACTGGAAAGAATTATGACATGTGTCATCACTATATTAAGAAACTATATCACAAATCCTCATCTTGCTGAAAACCCAGGTGACATTACAAGGAACAAGCAAGAGAATGAGACTAGATAATTCAAGGGATTGGTAATAGGTTCTAGCAAGTTGGCTGCAATCGCTCAAATCATTCTCAAGCCACTGATCTCCACAAAATGGATTCTTTGGGCTCAGTCTCATTTTAAATGCTTAGTAATACATAGTAACCACCCCTAGCAGTTACCCCAAGAGGTAAAATTCAATCACCCAATATGATGCAAAAACATTCTTTCTCTTTTGATTTTGGACAATGTTCATTGAGAGCAGCTGTGTGGCACTGCAGTGGAAAGAGTGCTGGACCTGGAGTCTGGAGGACTGACTCATCTTCTGAGCTCAAAATTGGCCTCAGACATTAAGTCACTTTATCCTGTTTGCCTCAGTTCCCTCATCTGTAAAATAAACTGGTGAAGGAAATGGCAAACCACACTCTAGTATCTTTGCCAAAAAAAATGCCCAATGGGGTCGTAAAGAGTAGTACATAACTGAAAATGACTGAACGACAGCAACGGTGCTTATTAGCAACTACAGAAAGAGAGTAAATTATGTGTGCATAGAAAAAAAGAAACTTGAAAAGACTTAGTTATTAAACATTTTTGCAGGTGCTTTGGTCCCATGAGATTAGCTTCCTTACTAAAATGAAAATGCCTTTAGGAGCACCTTATATAAGAAATGTAATATAAGAGAAAAAAATCTAATAATGCCAATGGATCTCTTAACTTCAAATAGAATCATAGTGATCAAGATATACTTTTCTCCTCCTTTCCCTCCCTCCCAAGCTAGTTCATTATATTCCATATGGTAGTTCAAAAGAAGCATCTCCATTACCAGGATCATTTGCTTGTTTGACACCAAACCTCTGAATATCTGCATATTTTGGTTTCAATTAAACATAGTAGAAATGTAAATCATGTATACCCATTAGAAGCCCATTAACACACAGTCTCATAGGGGTTCAGAGATATCAAGAGTCAAATCATAAACCCAAAACTTCTCCAGAAAAGTGTCTATAGGAAAAAATTAAGTTTGATGTAACATGTTCTGCCCTGTCCTCAAAAATCTGCCTAATGAAAGAGTACGCTGTATCTGCTCACATGCAAAATTTTTGCTGGCTCTGGCATTCTGAATCTGTTCCAATGAATACAGTTGCAATTATTTATAAGAAATGTTGGAATAAGGAAACCATCTGTAATCTTTCCTTCCAAGAAACCACTCACCAATTGTTCCATTGTTAGGCTGAAACTGCCCTCCAGTTTTTAATTATAAAAACTTAACCATTAGGAGAAAAGAAATTCAAGTTCTTTGAGTTGTCTTTCTTTAATGAGGTAACAGAAAGAAAGACAGGCTGGAATAGTATCATTAAGTATCAGTTCTTTAGAGGGGAAAAGTTGACCAGCACAAAGTCATTCCCAGAGCTGTCAGCTCGGAGAGACAGAACAGTTGAAGCCTCTCTTTTAATAAGCAATCTAGTGGTCTTGACATGTCTGAAGCCCATTGTATTCATGTAGTCACATAGGCTTTGGGTGAAAACACTGACCACCATCTGTAATGGTGAGGAAAATAAATGCCTTATAGCACAACTGCAAGAAATGCTCACCGAAAGTGATAAAAAAAAAAAAAAGCAGGAAATTTGCCATTCTTCAGAAAACTTATTGTTTAATTGCAGAAGCTTTTTAAAATACAGAAAATTACTGCATTGAAATGTTTTAGACATTTTATTTCCATAAAACTGAAGTGATTTTAAAGGGAAGTTTAAAAATTAATTATACCCCAGAATGGACATTTGTCAGTTTCAAGAGAAGTCATTTGTAATAGTAGGCTAAATAGTAAATTATTAACTCCAAAGAATTTGGTTATGTTTTAATTTTTAAATGCAATCTAGGATGAGATACTGACTTTATTAAGTGCTCTTTTAACTCCGGGGGAGGAAGTAAAATTATAGAGGATCTCTCTGGTCCTCAGTTTCTTCCTTTGTAAAATGAAGGGGTTGGCCTGGAATAGATCACATCTGAAATACCCGTCAGTTCTAGTTTTTACACCATGTATATGTTTGTTTGACTGTAGCATTGGTTAAGGCTGTGTCTACACAGGCAGACAAAATTAGGGAATAAATGAGAGTTTGGGTTTGTTCCTCCCCTTTTTTCAGCTAGCTGGAATTTTGCATATAAGATAGCTCCTCCTCTCCCAACTCATCTCTGTCATTGCTTTATTCCTTCATTTCACTTTGCATTTGAAGGCACAAGCTGTTTTATTATGAAAATTGATCATGGCCCAATTTGCTGTGTGTTTTCATAGTGAATTCTTTAAAAATTAAGTGTTGAAATATGGAAATGCAGTCTTTATGGAAAACAAAATCTAGGAATGCATGAACTAGAAAAAGAAGCCTAATGTATAATTGTTATTTCCCCCTCAAAAACAAATGATCAGTGTCTTAGATAAAGGCATGAAAAGTATGATAATCAAATTTGCATATGATGTAGCTGGAGTGGTAACTAACCTCCTTGATGGCAGATTTAGCATCCAGAAAGACCTTGACAAGCTAGAACTTTGAGTTAAATCTAATAAGAAGTTAGTTGATAGGGATCAATATATAAAGTCTTTCATTTGGCTTCCAAAAAAACCCAGCATGAGTACAAAATGGCAAAGACACGGCTACACAACAGTTCATTTGTAAAAGATTTTGAGTTTTAGTGGGCTTTCAAGCCCAGTATATGTCAGAAGTGGTACAAGAGAGCTAATGCAATTTTAAGTTACAGTAAGTGACATTTAGCATGCAGGAATAAAGAGGTATTAATTCCTTTGTCCTCTACCCTGATCATCTCTTTTTTTCCTGTATATTAAGCTTATGGCTCCATTAAAACCCACCCTGTTTGGTTATGGTTTTAGGTACCGTAATCTAGGAAGACATTGATAAGCTGAAGACTCTCCTAAGGTGGAGGGCCAGAATGGTGCAGGATATGCAGGAACTGGGTCAGTTTAGATAAAGAAGCCTGAAGTTGGTCTAATAACTTCCAGATACGAAAGGCATTTTGATTTCTCCTACTTGGTCCAGAGAGCAGAGCTTTCAATGTGATGGGCTTTCCAAAGTTTGAATGAGCTGCTCTGTGAGTTGTGAATTCTTTCTCACAAGAGGTCTTTAAGCAAAGATTGGTTGTAGAGATATTAAAGAAAGGATCGTTATTCAGAGATAGGTTAGCATAGTTGGTCTCTGTGGTCCTTTTGCATTCTGACATTCTGTGATTCTGTTAAATTAAAGTCATAACTCATGGACTGCATTTACCTCAAAAATAATTTTGGTATTTTGCTCTGAATAGTTTATTCCTAAAAATAGATGAAAATTATCTATGGCTTAGAGATATTATATTGAATGAGCTCACCAAAGCAGTTATTTCAACCCATTTAACTTACAAATCTATTTCATTTGATGAAAGCTACAAAATATTAACAAATAATGTTCCATTCTCATGATTCTGGGTATCTACAACAACAATATTCTTTAATTCCTTATGGCTCTCTTTCTATGATGAAATAAAACCATGTTTTAGGCTGGAGTTTATTACCAAAGTCCCCATGTATGGACACAAGGATAATCCTATTAGGTACCAATCAAGCTAGTTTTGCATACAACCTCTTCCAGTAGATTGTCCAAGTTAGTAAAGATTGAAAGATCAAGCCCTAAATTTAGCATTTCAATTAATATAGGATATTTGATCATCATTTCTAATACACTATATTCCATCTAATTGAGACTTAATTAAGGAGTCCACTTAGCTGGGACATTTCCCAAGCAACTGAATTAATACTAATTAACAACAAAGATTGTTGCTTAATTGGGATGGTAATTCTGCTTAATTGGGATGGCTGTCGTTGATCAAATGGCACTCAAAAAGAAATACCCCAGCTTGGTTTGGTGTCTGACAATACTTTGTATCCCCTCTAAAGACCTCTACTAGTGCACGAATCTGGAACTGAAAAGGGCTTCACATTCCCCTCCAGGATGATGAAGTTTTCCATGAGCCCAGGCATCAAACATGACTTTTAACTTGTATATCATCATTCTCTTCTAGGGCAGCTCCTTGTAGACCCGACTGTAGCAAAAACATGTTTCATAGCTCCCAAATATGAGAAATGTCTTTTTTTTTTTTGGAGGGGAGAGTCTCTTGACCTGAGAATGAGAGCCTGCATGCCAATGCTAATAGCAGCAAAGAACTTATCTCCTGCAGAATGTGTCTTTAAATCAGGCAGTCCACTGGGGAAACATGATGTACGAATAGAAAACAATGGCGGGCCACTACAGGGCAAAATGCAGTTAAATGCTTGGTTTCATGTAGTGGACTATACAGAAATTCAAAAGATGATGTGAACATTCTCTCTTAGACTTCCGAAGAAAGTTTCATGGGGCTTATTCTTCATTTTTGCACTAAAGATTTCTTGGATTCGGATTAGTTAAGGCTGGTGAAGTGTGGTAACACGGACTTATACATGGCAAGGTGATTTAAAACAGAATGTGTGTGTTTTTTCATTACATTTCTCATGTTTACCCTCCTCCCCGCCTGCCCATTCTGTCTCAATCTCCTTACTAGATCATCATACATATCCTACTCTTGATGTGTGAGTGTCCTCAAAGGTTCTATGCTGAGACCGCTTCTCTTATATCCATATTCTGTCTCTTGATCTCTCTAGCTCCCTCTCTTCTTCCTCATTTACTGTTTAATTATTCATATTACTAATTATCATCTCAACACAGTTGATTCCCAGAACTAAATATTTCCTGAACAAAAGTCTTACAGGACTAGCTGCCAACCGGACATTTCCTACTTGATGATATGCAGACATCTCCAAGTCAGTATGTCCAAAACAGAAATCAATGGTTTTTCTCTCTAACATTCTCCATACTCTGAGCCAGGGGTGGGGAGCTGGAGTGCCCAATGCAATATTTACAGCACCCACAAAGGAAGATCTTCAAATTCCCATTCTCATTACAGGAACCTGCAGCCTTGAGGCCACATGTGACCCTATAGATCCTCAAGCACAGCCCTTTAATTGAATCAAAATTTCACAAATTTGTTCTATAAAGTTTGGATTCAATCAAAGGGCTATACTTGAGGACTTAGAGGGCTACATGTGGCCTCAAGGCCACAGGTTCCCTACCCCACTCTAAACTTTCTAGTTCCTGTTGAGAGTATCACCATCCTTCCAGTCATTCTGGCTCACAACCTTGGTGTTATTCTCAACTCTTCATTCTTCCTCACCCCACACATCCATTTAGTTACCGAGTCTTGTTGATTCTACTTCTAAAACACCTCTAGTTTACTCCCAAACTCAATTTAAGTGCCTCCTTCTATATGAAGCCTTTCCTGACCCCACCCCCACCCCAACTGATGGTGCCCTCCCTGGACCCCCTTTCCATATTGCCTTGAATCTCTTTTCTATTTACTTAGGCACTTGTTACCCCTAGAATATAGAATATAGAACATAAGCTTCTTAGAGACAACAACTCTTTTGAATTTTGTCTTTCTCTCTCCAATGCCTAGAACAATGCCTGACACAAAGAATGCACTTAACAAATAAATGTTCCTTGATTAATCTGTTGAATAGTGAGATTTGACAACCAAAAAGCTAAAGAGAAATTAGATTGTATTAAGAAAGGTGATAATGCCCAGTAATAAGGAGGAGATGGTCCCAGTGTTCTTTATCCTGGTTGGACACATTCATACTATTTTTTTTTTCAGTTCTAGGTGCTTCAATCTGGAAGGACATGAACATGGAGGAGAACATCCAGGGGAGGGAGAATAGAATAATTAGGGTCTTTAAGACTTCTACACCAAGATCAGTTCATGTAACTGAGAATGTTTAGCTTGAAGAAGGGGAGACTTAGGGAGGATGTGATAGCAGTCTTCAAGTATTTGAAGGGCTATCTCCCAGAGCTATCCACTGGCATTGCAGTGGATAGAGTGCTGGGCCTAAAGTCAGGAAGACTCATCTTCCTGAGTTCAAATCTGGCCTCAGATACTTATTAACTTTGTGACCCTGAGCAAGTCACTTTACCCTGCTTGCCTCGGTTTCTTCATCTGTAAAATAAACTAGAGAAGGAAACTACAAACTACTGCCAAGAAAACACCAAATGGAGTCATGAAGAGTTGGACACCTCTGAAAAATAACTGAACAGCAATCACTTCTGGAGGAGGGACTAGAATTTTTCAGAGGGGTAAACTAGGAGAAATGGAGGGGTATTTGTTGAGAGGCAAATTTCTTCTCCATGTAAGGAAAAGTTTTCTGACAATCAGAACTATTTAGGAGTTTGTTAATAGGTAACTGTCAACTTGGGAGGTAGTTTCTACTGTATTCCTTCAAGGGTCTATCCTTTGCCCTGTACTGCACAACATTTTATCAGTGATTTAAATAAAGACACTGATGATATCTTTATCAAGTTTGCAGATGACCCAAAGCTAAGAGGGTTAGCTCAGATGTAAAATAATGTAGTTAGATCCCAAAAGATCTTGACAGACTAGGATGTTGGGCTGAATATAATGTGACAAAATTTAATAGAGACAAATCTAAAGATTTGGATTCAAGAAATGAACTTCACAATTACAATAGGAGGAAGGTGTGGTTACACAGAAATTCAAGAAAACCTGGAGATCCAAGTAGACTGAAAACTCAATATAAGTCAGCAGTGCTCTTTGGCACCTAAAGGAACCTTAGCCTGCATTAAGAGAGACATAATGTACAGGACTGAAGAGATAATAGTGTTTCCGAACTCTGCCCTGGTCTGACTACATCTGTGTTATTCTGTTATGTTCGGGGGGGGGGGCACATTTTTGGGAAGAGACTAATCAATTTGAGAGGTTCTAGGGGAGGACCACAAATGTGAAGACTCCATCATAGGTATAACATCTGGAGGAACTGGGAGTGTTTAGCCTGGAGAAAACTGGAATAGTTCCTAGGATGGCCTAGACTGTCTCAAGAGGCAGTGGGTTCTTCCATATTGGAGATCTTAAAAGAGAGTCTGGGTGAAAACTTTTTGGCTATATTTTAGAAGAGATTCTCATAGAGGTATGTATTCATCTAGGTGGCTTCTGTGGTTCCTGTGTCTCACATGTCTGTGAGACAGGATGTGATGGGATATTTGGGAGTACGTAAGTAGAGCCAATGAGATAGAGTGATTTGAACACCAAGAAGGAGCAGTTTCAATTTGATCTGATGGCTAAATTTACACGTAGGAGAAGTGACATGATGAAATTCATGTTTTAGGAAGATTAATCTCTGGCAGTGCCAGGAAGGATGGATTGTGGAGGGGCAGTGTTGTAACTTAAAGGTACTCAGGCTTTAGAGCAGGAAGAAAGGATGATCTTTTGAGAAACAGAATCCGAGAGTTGGAAGGGGCCTTATTGGGCCTTTAGCCAAATATATACACTAAAGGCATCCCCTCTATAATGTACCCAACAAATGATCCTTCAGCCTCTACTTGACATCTCCCAAGGAGGGCGATCTCACCACCTGTCAAGCATCCCATTCCACTTTTGGGTGGCTCTACTTGTCAGGATGTTTTTGCTGATATCAAGGCTCATCTTTCTTTCATTTGGTAGTCTTTCACTTTCCTGAAGATAGCTATCATCCCCTCCCCCTTCCTCCAGCCCATCAACCCCCAATTCTTTCACCTGATTCTCATAAACTTGGATTGAAGGCTCTTTACCATCCTGGTTGCCCTCCTCTGGACACAGTCGAGCTTTTCAATATCTTTTTTCAACTGCTGTACCTGAATAACACTTAACACTCTACTCTACATGTGGTCTGATTAGGACAGAGGTTCTCAACCTGTGGGTTATGTTCAATTTGTAACAATGAAAATACATCCTGCATATCAGATGGATTCATAACAGTAGCAAAATTACAGTTATGAAGTAGCAATGAAAACAATTTTATGGTTGGGAGTCACCACAACATGAGGAACTGTATTAAAGGGTTGCAGCATTAGGAAGGTTGAGAACCACCAGATTAGGACAAAGGGCGGAAGAGTTCAGAACAATTCTCGGAATTTATGCCTTTCTTTCTTTTTTTTTTTTTTTTTTTTTTTGCTTTTTGGAGGGCAGTTAGGGTTAAGTGACTTGCCCAAAATCACACAGCTAGTAAGTATGTCAAGTGTCTGAGGCCAGACTTGAACTCAGGTCCTCCTGAATCCAGGGCTGGTGCTCTATTCACTGCACCAGCTAGCCGCACCAATCTATGCCTTTTTTAATGGAGGTTAAGACTGAGTGAGCTTTTGTAGCTAACACTTCACACTGGTTACTTGAGCTTGAAGTCCAAGAGACTATAAAGCTTGCTTCTAACAAATCTCTATTGCATGTCATCTGATTAGAGCCAATGTTCTTTCCATAAGGATCCTCTTGGATTCTGACCATCATCTAGTTTCATAGCTATCCCTCCTGGTTTTGGGTCATCTGTAACTTTGATAAGTATGGCATCTATGCCTTGACTCAAGTCATTGGCCAAAATGTTAGATAGCACAGGGCCCTGATCCCTAGAGCCTCCCGAATACCTACTGCCACAGTGATGTGGAATCATCCGTTGCCACCCTTTGGAAACAGTCATTTGACCAGTTCTAAATTGTACAATCATCTGGTCCATGTCTGTCCCTCTTTGCCATAACAATAGTGTGAGATACTTGCCTTTTTCAAATGCTTTGCTAAAATCCAGATAAACTTTATCTGCAGCTTTCCTCGTATCTACTAGTCCTTGCACAGATCAGCTCTTTCACCAGCCCTCCTTCCAAGCTGGACATTGCATCCGTGTTCCACCCCAAAATTAACTTAGCTCTGCAAATAAAGGAGAAGAGGTGCTTATCTTCATCATTTCAGATGGTCATGTCTGATCGCTATTATTTCATGACCTTCAGATCCCTTTTTTCTTGTTCTTTCCATTTCCATCATAGCTTGTTTTCCTGATTCTATTTACTTCACTTTCCATTATCTCATATAACTACTTGTATGACTGTATGGCCTATTCTGTATGATATCATGATGACTCTTTGGAATCGTTCTTTTTCCTTTTCCAGATGTTCACTTGTATGTTTAATGATTCATTCTAGAATTTTCCCAGGAATTGAAGTCAAGTCCATTGGCCTATTACTTACCAAATTTATCTTCCCCCCCCCTCCCCTCCCAGCCCTTAAAAAATTGAGACAAATTTGTCTTCCTCAAATCCTGTGGTACTCTTACTATTGGCCAGGCTTTTTCCAATGTCACTGACAATGGATCAACATTTCCATCAGTTTCTTTTTTACTTGTCCAAAGATGTAGTTCATCTGGGCCAAGTGACTTGAATTCATCATGGAAGGAAACTAGGTGCTCTTTTAACATCTTCTTACTTAACTTGGCCAGCAACCTTCTCTTAGCCATTTGGATTCCATCCTTTCCAGTGTAGTATTCTTCCTTTTACCCTCGTGTCTGCTTCAGTGGTCCTACTATATTGTTCCATAGAGGACCTGCTCCCTCCTCAGAGCTTCTTGCTTCCCATCTTCAAGAAGAAACTTTCATTTATTTTGTGGGTGTTCACTTGTCCTTTCCTTTCCCCGTCATATGGCATACTTCCACTCTCCATTCCCCCACTGATGGTCAAATTTCCCCTTTTCTACTTCAGATATTTTTTCCCATTCCTTCTTTATTTTTAGTCCAGCCCTCCCACATTAAAGAAGAGGAAATGAGACCTCCTATCCAAAGAGGCTGAGTGTGAGTTGTCCAACTACACAAATAACAGAATGATGATCCAAACCCTGGTTCTCCATCTGTAAATTCAGTGTTCCTTCCATTACACTCATCAGAGATTACAAATTAGGAGTTGGCTGCAGTAGTCCAGGAATGAGTGAATTTGAGATTGAATTGGAGTATTTCTAAACCACAGTGGTAGGAATCCAGGGGTCAGAGGCTTATTCTGGTTTCAAGGTTCCCTGGGAGTTCTTTCACTCTGCCCAGGTTACCTAGAAGCTGCCTAGAGACTACAGCCAAGTTTGCCATAGTCTGGAATCCTGAAATAAGCCAAATCCCTGAATTAGTACAAGACTCAGGAAAGTGGGCAACATGGGTGTAGTGAAAGGAATGTAAGATTTGGAGTCAGCTGACCTGGGTTCACCTCCCAGCTCTCTTACTGCCCTGTGTTACCTTGTTCTCAGTTTCTTCATCTATATATCAGCCCTGAATTCCTCTGTGTGAAAATCATTCCCCTCTAAAATCTATACTTTATACTACCACTATCAAACTTATCTTCCTAAAACACTGCTTTCTTCCCTTTATATTCTCTCTTTACTTTGGGAACTTGGTCTCTTTTACCTCTTTCTTGGCCTATTTTGAATAAGAAAACTAGAAATCGAATATTTGCATTTGAAAAACTTACAATAGAAAATAGGTCATCTTCACCTTTTCCTAGAATCTTCCCTGCACCACACACAGAGTCTGCATCTTACTAGGTTTTCAAGGGGAGCTCACAGAGACCATATTTTGAAGGTACGGCAATGCCATTACGATGGCATTACGATGCCATTACGCTGGGAAACTTAAGCAATCAAATCACTTTAGCACAATTCTACATGGAGGATGCTATAAGACCATCCAATTATTACTATGTCAACAGACTCTCAGAGCAACTGCATTATGATGTCGTGATGTGAGCATATGACTTTGGGCGAAATAGTTTTCAGGGAAATCTACAGCAACCTAATTGTTCTATTGCCTCTCTTCCAAAGTACCGTGTAGGGGCAAAGCAATTTTAGTAGCAGTCAACGGAGGTTAGTTATGATGACAGAACAAAATGAAATACTGTCAAGACAAGTTACCCTGCCAGAAAGGAAATGAAACAAGAAAAGCCTATATTCAAACGTTGTTAAGCTTACAGCGTAAACCCACCAA
Source organism: Pseudochirops cupreus (assembly GCA_028627135.1). Classification (NCBI taxonomy): domain Eukaryota; kingdom Metazoa; phylum Chordata; class Mammalia; order Diprotodontia; family Pseudocheiridae; genus Pseudochirops; species Pseudochirops cupreus. Next base: position 46,146,362 of record CM053582.1, on the reverse strand, counting down.
GGCAAGGACATTCGAAGTTACCTGGAATGTTACTTTGAGCAAAGTCCCCTTGTGCCAGAGCAGTCCTCTCAGTAAACAGGCCTTCTCTAAGAACACACACTCACAACTAGCAATATTACCTACTGGGGAAAACAGTTATTACAATGCAAGCTAAGTAGCTATGTGAATGTGAACATTTTCAGGGTTTAATTTAACAGCAGTACCAAAGTGTATACTCCTACCACATTAAGCCTCTCTTATAATATGACATGTCATCCAGGGAATAAAGTAGCTGCCCTAGACCCCCAGCATGAAAGAGAAGGTGGGGAGAAGGTTCATTTGGGTTTTCAGGAATATGTAGATTCATTTATTAATTGCAAAAAAAAGGATCCCATTTAACTGTACTCCAGGAAATTTCGCTACTCATGAGGAACTAACGGAATGAAAGACTGAGGAAAGAGAAGGAAATTCTTGCAAGCTGGGACAGTCTGTTGCAAGTATATGTTTCTTTTAAATGTCTCTTGCCAGTTATGAAGATATCATCCATTACCTATCCTAGAGTAATACCACCTCTTTTAAATTGCCACGGGAAAATCAATGGTTTCGAGGAGAAAAGCTCTCTCTCCCCAATAAATCATGAGAATGGATTTCAGCATTTTCCATTTACTACCGAAATAATGAAAACAAAACAGATATCACTTTGCTAGTTTATTAATAAAAAAAAATCTATTAGCATCAGAGAAAAACGTGTGCTTAAGCTTGATCAAAGGTCAGGCAAAACTTCCTGCAAAGGAAAACCAATGTGACAAGGAATTTGAATTGTCATTTGCTCTATAAGTTTTTAAAGCAGTATTTTTCCTGGAAAAAGGTCACTTTCAGATGGAATATTTCATCGCATTTTTCACATTTATGCTGGACCTGAACAATATTGTATTTGCAAAGGTGTGCCTGTTTTTTTTTGCCTATATCTCTTTTCCTCAAAGTGGAATAAAATTAGTTGTCACTTTATACAAATCAAATACTTAGGAAAATGTTTGTGCATAGAGAATTGCACTCAAAATCCAATTTGGCTGGGCCTAAAGATAAGAGCCTATGTGGTGGCCAGAGAGAGAAGGGAGTGAATCTTTTCCTTGCATTGAATGATTTTTCATTTCCTTTGCTACCTCTTTCTGAACCACATGATGTTACGTAGCTGGGGAGGAGTCGGGGCACAGAAACCTGGATTTGGCTTAAATGTAGGAATGAGAAGAAGAAAGGTGGGAATGAAGTTATCACTCTCTGATGACTTCTCTAGCTTTCTGATTGTAGTTAATTGTGTCTTTTGAATTTGCAGTGATATTATTTTCAAATACCTAGTGTTTAAAGAGAGTCTTTTGCTTTCATGTTCACATTAAGTATTGAATTAAACAGTGTGAGATATAAAGGAGGTAGGTTTGTGGTAGGTCTGCCATTCAGAGTGCTACATTGTTATCCATTTAATGACCTAGAAGCAGGCCACCAACATGTTGGGTGGACCTCCTGTGGAGCATTTATAGGAGGGCCTAGGCCAAGAGTGGGGAGCCTGAAGCCTTGAGGCCACATGTGGCCCTCTGGATCCTCAAGTGTGGCCCTTTGACTGAATCCAAACTTCACAGAATAAATCCCCTTCATAAAAGGATTTGTTCTGTAGAACTTGGACTCACATGTGGCCTCGAGGCCACAGGTTCCCCACCCCCGGCCTAGAGTAAGAGTGGTATATGATATAAAAGTGTAGATGGATTATGATTAGTAATGATGGAAGCAGCACTGCTATTGACTTATATAACCTAGGGGGCCTTAGTGGACTACAAGCTTGTCAAGAGTAATTTTTTGACATGGTGATTTCTGTCAATTTTATCTCTGATAGAATTTAAGCTTCTTGAGGACAAGAAGTGTCTTTCTTGTTTATTTCATAAGTGTCTAGTGCTTAGCACCTTGTAAATGATTCATGTATGGGCAAATCAGTCACCCAGCATTTATTAAGCACCTACTATGTGTCAGGAATTGTGTGAAGTGCTGGGAAATGTGAGTAGATGTCTATGTTGGATGATTTAAGGAGTGCCAGGAAGCTATGCTCCCTCCCCAAACCCCCAAATTTGTCTTCCTCTCTTGCCTGAGAGTTGACCATGAGAGATTTGTTCCTTTCAGCTAATTCTCATTGCCTCCCTGGGGTCCTCTAGTAAAATGGCATTGTCCCTTGGAAGGATAATATAGCCAGTCCCTGCACCTGAGGGTAGGTTTTTTCAGATTGCTGTCCTGATGCATGTGGCTTGTGGCTTTTCCATTTTTCAGCATTTCTTTCGTTAAAGCTCTTTTAAATTATATCAAAGGAAGATTTCTGGAAAAAGATTCCCCAATAGGCCAAGTTTTCTTCCTTTCCATAATTTTAAGGCCCCCCCCCCTGCTCTTTTAGACCAGTTAATCAGTGTGGAGGTCCAAATATTTGGAAGTTTAGAAGGACTTCTTACAGAGCCCAGGATATTGACAAGTTTGGTGATGGGATGAGTAGGTAGAGAAGAAGTCAGACAGATGAATGTTGAGGTTCCATCCGAGAGTCTTCCCCAACTACAAAGTGGTGTTTTACATGGCCCTCCAGAGTGAATAGAAAGGAAAGACTGATTGAGAATGATGCAGATTTAGAGGCATTCAGGGAAGAGGGGGTAACAAAAAGAATGGGAAGCCTTGTCAAGGACAATCTTTGATAGAATATAAGTTCCTACAGGGAAGGGCTTGTGTTTGTCTTTATGTCACCACCACGAAACATATATTGTTGTTTTTCAGTCCTATCTGACTCTCTGTGACCCCACCTGGGATTTTCTCAGCAAAGATACTGGATTGGTTTGCCCTTTCCTTCTCCAGCTTATTTTACAGATGGAGAAACTGAAGCCAACAGAGTTAAGTAGGTAGAAATGGTAAGATTGAGCAGCTGATTGGATATCTTTGGTAAGGGAGTGCAGTGCCAAGAATATCCAGTTTGGAATATCTAATTGATAATCTGTAATATTAGATTGATATTGGATCCCAGGTCCCTTTGGGTATATCACATAATGATGCTTCATTTTCTGGCAACGTGATATTGTTCACTGCCATCAGTTGACCTTACCTGCCACAGAAAGATTGGAAAATAAGTTTCAGAAACTAAAGTCATGCTTCTTCATCTTCACGTGGCTCTCCAAAGGGCACTCTAATATTCTCCATCAAGGTTTTCTCCTTTGTCATTTAACCCCCTCTGCTGTTTAACTAGGTCATTTCTGTTCACGTAACTAGCCATGCAGCAAGCACAATTTTCTGAAACCTACCCTTTGCTTTTTAAATAGATTTTTGTTGATTTCTTTTGCTTTTTTAACACCACCTTGATCTTTCCCATACTTACTCTTCCTCACTCCCAGACAGCCATCTTATATAAAAAGGATTTTTTTAATGAGGCAGAAGATAGAGAAAATTAGCAAAATTGAGCAATGCCCTGAAAAAAATCCAATGTTCCATGCAGTGTTCCACAACTGTCTACTCTCTACCCCTACCTCTGCAAAGAGTAAAGGGGGAGTGGGAATGAGTACCATCAATGAAGGTAATGTAGATCCCAAGCACAATTTTTTAAACAAAATTATGGATGTTCCCTAACCAAACTAACTGGATAAGTACCAGATCAATCCATTTCATGGTCTGATATAAAGACAGTTTGGGTCTTGCTTTTTAAACATTGACCTTCCTATTGGCCATACACTTTGGCCATTATAGATCTCTGTTTCCTGAAAGCTAACAATGACATCATGTGTACTACTTTTTGCAGCTCGTTTGCTATAAATGCTTTGACTCCAGTTTCTCCCCATCCAACCTGAGACCCTCTACTATTTGTGTTCCATATTGCCTCCGTTTGAATTATATTTCACATTTGAGCTATAAAAGGAAATGACCGTACCAAGGCTTAGATGAGGAGCTTTGGAGTGTAAATGAAGAAAAAGGTGAATTCACGAAGGACTTTAAGAGTCAGAATTTGAAGTTGTAGGAAGGATTTGGGAAAGAGACCTTCTGCATCTTTCTTCTGTCCTTGTTTGTGATATGCCAAACTTTCACATTGCCCCATACAATTTCCCAGCTAAGGTGAGGCTTTGGCTCTTTCCCATCTAAACTGGGATTCTGTTGATTCTTTTTGAACCTCAGCACTCCCTTTATCTGCCACGTGGCTGCCTCCTGTTATTAAAGAGAAGAGCATTGGCTCAAAGATGTACTCACATAAGGAAAGCTATCACATTGATGTCATAACCTAGGCAAGAAGACCCCTTAGCAAGTCAACCATATCTTCTTTGTAAAGAGGCCCAACCAACAACCTTTCATTTGGGCCAGTCATTCCAGTTGATTGCTATTAGGCAGCAAGATGGAAAACACTGTATTATGACGGAAACCTAAGATTCAGTGTGATTCAGGGGCATAATAGGCATTCTGAATATGTCTCTATAATTATAAGTACATTGGTTCTCAAATCCCTTTTCTTTCTGAAAACACACACACACATACACGGTTGTGCATAAAAATTGTGTAATTTCATGGGCATTCAGAGAGATGGGCAACTAAGTACCTATTTCTTCCTGTAATTATTAAAAATCTGCATGTGAAATGCCTTTTTGTCCCATTATATAAGTAATGGTTATGACTCTGGAATTGAGCTGACATAATTCATTTGAGTCTATTTAGCATTCTCTTGAATTTTTAAGTGTTCCAAATCTTTTTTTGACCTTGACGTTTATAGACTCAAATTTTTTTAGCCCCTCCAAAATAGCTAATTTCCGATTCTGTGTGTTTGTTTATTCTCATTGCTGATAAAGTATGTATAGAACTCTTGCCTTCAGAAAAAAAAATATGTGACAGAGGGGGAAAAACAACTCCTGAATAATCTAATTGGTCTTCTGATCAGTGAGTGGCACAAGAAGCTACTTGCAAATTTTCTGTACCCTTAGAGCAGAGATTCTTAACCTTTTTCTGGGTCCTGGAGTCCTTTGACAATCTGATGAAGCTTATAGACCCCTTCTTTTAATAAAATTTGTATGTACATAAAAATAAGACACATGGAATAACAGAACATATATAATAAGATAGAATATACAGTGTTTATAACATTTATAGAATTATGTGATATATAAGAAACATATATACTAAGGAAATATATACTATATGTAGTACATATGTGTTTCTATATATGTCATATATATGCATTTCTAGATATACTACGTATAGTATATACATATGTACCTGTATATTTACATATATACTGAGGAAACCAATTATATGGAAATACAATTAGCATTAAAGGGTTTGCAAAACTGGAAGAGAAGAAATGACTATGATACACCTGATGATATAAAACAAACCTCAGTCATACTCCAGGACAGTGAAGAATTTTAGCTATACATAAAAGAACCTTTGACAGAATGTTCCTTCGTCATCATCATCTTCATCATAGTATAAAAAAGTAAACATGAAAGAGTAATCATAAGGGAATCAATGGAGTTAAAGTGTTTCCATTCCTATATGGGGAGATGATACATATATCTCCTAAGAACTTTATCATTATTAGGGCAGTTAGGAGGAGTTGCATAGTTAGAGGGAATAGATGTGGCTCGATTATATAGAGATGATCTCCAAAAAAAAAAGAATGTAAGGGTGATAGAAGAGTAATGCACTGAAAGAAGGAGGAAGGGACAGGTAGAATGGGGCAAGTTTTCTCACATAAATGAAGCACACAAGGAACAGCTATTATAATGAAGAGGGTAATGGGGGGTAGACAATGCTTGAATCTCACTCTCATTGGAATTGGTTCAAAGAGAAGAAAAATAGATATTATATATAATGCTATCTCTCTCTCTCTTTTTCTTTTTTTCTCTCAGTTGGGTATAGAAAACTTTTTTAGCCAATAGGGAGATAGAAGGGGAAAAAGATAAGATATGAATATAAGATAAAAATGATATGGTGAAGGGCAAAAACAAGACAGACTTTTGAGGAGGGACTAGATAAAAAAAGAATGAGAAGGATAATCAGGAAAACGGGATAGAGGGAAATGTGCAGTTAATGATCATGAATGTGGATGGGATGAACTAATCCATAGAACATAAGTGGTTAACAGAATGGATTGGAAACCAAATCCAACAATATGTTGTGTACAAGAGACACACTTGGGATGGAAAGACACACAGAGTTGAAGTGAAGGGCTGGAGGAGAGTATATTATGCTTCAGCTAAAGTGAAGAGGGGAAGGGTGGCAATCACGATCTCAGACAAAGCAAAAATAGACTAATTGAAAGGGATGATCAGAGAAATGACATTTTGCTAGGAGGCACCATGAACTATGAAGTAATATAAAAAATTATGGCAAGTTTCTCTGACAAAGGCCTCATTTCTCAAATATAGAGAGAACTGAGTCAAATTTATAACAATAGGAGCCATTCCCCAATTGATAGATGGTCAAAAGTTATGAACAGACAGTTTTTCAGAAGAAGAAATCAAAGCTATTTATAGTCATATGAAAAAATGCCCTAAATCACTATGGATTAGAGAAAATCAAAGTAAAACAACTCTGAGGTACCACCTCATACCTATCAGAAATGATAAATGCTGGAGGGAAGGAGGGAAAATAGGTACATTAATGAATGGTTGGTAGAGTAGTGAGGTGGTCCAACTATTCTGGACAACAATCTGGAACTATGCCCAGAGGGCTATAAAACTGCATAGCCTTTGATCCAGCAATGCCACTACTAGGTCTGTATCCCAAAGATATCAAAGGAAAAAGACCTATATGTACAAAAATATTTGTAGTAGCTCTTTGTGTATATGTGAGCCCCAGTATTCTCTTGTTTAAAATGCCACTCAAGCCCTCCATCTCACCTAGATTCAGTTTCAATTCTGTGAATATTGATTAAGTGCTTGCTGTGTTCCAGGCACCGTGATGAACACTAGGGATACAAAAAGAGGCAAGAGACACAGCCCCTGTCCTCAAGGAGCTTACTGTATAATGAGGGAGACAACATACAAACAAATACATACAAAGCAAGCTTATATACAGGATAAATACGAAGTAATTAAAAGAAGGAAGGCATTCAAATTAACAGGTGTTGGGGAAGGCTTCCTGTAGGACATGGGATTTCAGTTGAGACTCAAAGGAGGCCAAGAAGGTCAGTAGTTGGAATGGAGGGAGAGCATTCCAGGCATAGGGGACAGAGAGAATGCTCAGGGCAGAGAGATAGAAGGTCTTATTCATGAAATAGCCAGGAGACTGCATCATTTAATCAAAGGTTACCTATTGGAGAGGAAGGTAAGAAGACTGGAAATGTAGGAGGGAGCTGGGTGATGAAGGGCTTTGAATGCCAACCAGAGCATTTTGTATTTGTTCCTAGGGGGGCAACAGCAGTTTATTGTGTTGAAGGGTGACATGGTCAGATCTTCGATTGATTGGAGTGAGGGGAGACTTGAGGCAGGACAACCTACCAGCAGGCTACTGTAGTAATTGAGGTGTAAGATGAAGAAGGCCTTCACCTGTCATAGATAGATACCTGATACTTGTGGAGAGCTGAGCTGAGTTGCTCTGATGGCCCATACACATATGTGATCGTGCTTGCAGGCATTTTAGCACTTTTATCTCTCATGATTTCTTCAGTATTCTGGGCAGAATTACCATCACCACAGAGACAAATGTAGATGCTCTAACAGAGCAATTATATGTTGCCGTACTTGATTGATAAGGATACAGACCCTGGGCAAAAAAGGTAGCATCTGCAGCATGTGTTTGAAGACTGCATTTTGGTTGTCTTGACCATCTGCTTAATGGCCCCGTTGGAATGTCTTGTGTTAATAATTTGCCAGTTTCTACAAGAACAGAATATATAATGTGGCTTATCCCCCAGCACCCACACACATGCATGCACACAGGAAATAAGCATTTATGGCTGAATTCCTTTCCTTTCTAGAGCATTCTTCAGGGTGGTTCTGGCTCTGGGAGGAATTGTTCAAGGCTTACTCTCTAGATCTTGACTTTCAGATCTGAGTTTGATTAGACCCCCTGCCTTGAAACCAGCCCCACTTCTGTCTCTGAGAGATTGACTTAGGGGCATTGTCAACTTCTGCTCTCTTCTTATGGTGTCCCCAATTAATTCTTGGGAGAGGGAGAGGAAAAAAAAAACAGGAAAAAGAGGCTCAAATCAGAGGTTAAGAAACAATGAATATCAAGTAAAAGGTAGAAAAGATAATAGGTGAAGGGTCAAGAAAAACAAAGTGTTGCTAGGAAATTAAAGTGATCAGGTTGTATGTATATAAGTCAAAGACCTGGATGAGTTTGGAAGATTTCTCTGGCTGAGTTGCTATAAACTTTTCTTCACTCTTTAGAAATGTTATGAGATAATCTTAATAGCAGTGTTTTAAATGTACCCATCAGGAAGCCAGCTTATTCACAAAACACGTTTCACCCAGCAACAATACAGTTTTGTGGCAAAGATGATTTGATTGAAGCATTAAAATACATTTCTGACATTGAAAATATACTCTGCCTGATTCAGGCACATTGTTATAATTATTGTAATTTGTGTTTATAAAGTGCTTTTAAACACAAAACATAACTCTGATAACTACTCAAGCTGTAAGAACATAAGAATCCTAGAGTCTTGAGTCTACAGGGAAACAAGCAATAGTCAATCCTCCTGCCTTTCATTAAGGATATGCTTAAAGCACCTTCAACAAAGGATTTTCCTTCCCAACCATGAAAATGAGAACTGACCTATAAGCTCAATGTTGTTTCAGTCATGTCTAGCTCTTTGTGACCCCATGTGGGGTCTTCTTGGCAAAGATACTGGAGTGGTTTGACATTTCTTTCTCCAGCTCATTTTTCAGATGAGGAAACTGAGGCAAACAGTGTTAAGTGACTTACCTAAAGTCACACAGCTAGTAAGTGTCTGAAGCTGGAAACCTGTTTTCTTCCCTCATTGTAATAAACTGAACCCAATTTGGTCTTTTGGGATATTCATTCCATTAATGTGTCTTTCCCACATTAATGCTAACAGCCTTTGATCATAATACCTTGCCTATTTATAATGCCTTTAGCTTTCCAAAGTACTTTCCCTTCTATTACCTAATCCTTAGTCCTTGTTAGGATCCCAACTTCATGCAACTAGTTGTAATATCTGGGGTTGTTTTCGAACAAAGACTGAAGCTAGCCATTAAACTTCTAGCTGCCCAATAACTCTCAGTAAGAGTATTTTAAGTGGCATTACATTGCAACACATTTTACATGTAAAGCACACTTATAAATCATTTGTGACAAATGGAGTTTTTTAATGTGGCAATGTATGGCAGTTTGATTAAAATGTCTAAAATCATTCTCTAATAAACCAACAGAAATATGGCAAATGGCATTTTACCTCAGGGAGATTGAAAACAATTAGCAGAGGTATTAAGTTACATTTACACAGTGAACTTCAGGTTTCACTTAATAGAATCATGCATAGCACAGAAGTCAATTGCATTCTTTATTTCTGTTTGGAGGCTTAAACCTATCACTGGAATTAATGAATACCCTGAGAACTTTCAAAGCAGTAGAATAATTTAGCAACTGCATCTTTACTGGCCTAGCCTTTGCGTGATGAATTAATCCTCAAAATTTAATAAAATTTGGGAAAATTTATCCCAAGATGTTTGTAATCACTTGTCAGCCATCATTTTGCTAAAGACTGGACAAACATTGCCTTTTAGGATTTTATGAATAATCCCCTACCTGCATCTCATTGCTCAAAAGCATCACTATTAGCTTCCCAAACCAAGAGATGCACTTCAAGGGGAGGTAAAACTCCCTCCCATATCTTCACTTCCTTCTATGCCAGTGAGCCATGAAGGAGGGAAGGGAGACAACTGAAATGTTTAAAACCATTTCACTGAACAGAAACTAGGTTGTTAGGTTTTTGAATAATAATTGCCTACTTTTCTATAGCACCTTGCGTGCCTAAGGCACATGTCTAAATCAGCATACATCCCATCCCCACTGCCCTTCTGATTTCTCTGTACAGTGTTTTCTGGAAGCTTCTATCAAGTAGCATTTCCAGGACAGCTTCAGTGCCCATGGCCTGCTGGGACACATTGGTAGGATGAAGTATGAGAGACAAAAGTGCCAGGGTTTAGATCTGGAGCAGGGAGACAAGATACCGAGGGAAATGGCCACCCAGGTGAGTTAGAACCTAAAAGTGGCCCTTTGGGCCACAGCCTCTGTGGTCAGGGTGGCCATTTATCTCCCTCCCTTCTTCTACCTCTGTTTCTACTTGCTCCATATCTTGACCTTGACACTTCTTACTCATATCTTTTCTTGTTTGCTAATCCCAGCCCAGATGGCCAATCTCATGATCCGAGAGTAAAGGTACAGTACCTAAAGGGTTCAGTACTGGTAATTCAAAAAATCCTTGGAGCTTTACCTATTTGAATAACTGTTGGGAGCTAGAGCCAATGGATAGAAGAAGACACCCACAAAACCTTTAGTGTACCCTGGAACCCTGAAAGGAAGGATACCCACCAACCTTTCAGGGTCCCCTGGAGACCTGAAGAGTGCCTACGTGGCCACGAGAGAATTGGGCCTGAGCATACTGACTGCGTTTGATCCCTACACTAACACTGTGAAGTAGATAATACAAGGATTTTCATTCCTATCTTACAAGTAAAGGAAATTTGGCTCAGATAGAGCAAGTAATGTGTCTAAGGTCAAATGGCTAGTGAGTACCTCAGTATTTGAATGTGATTCTCTCCTAATTCCCGGTCAAGAATTTTTCTGCTTTATCAAGCTCCTTCATATCAGCCTCACCTCCCCTTTTACCAGACTTATGGACACTCAGATTTTATGTTGATTTGGATTTCTCTTATCATTAATTATTTGTAGCATTCTTTCCTATAGTTGTAGAATATTTATAATTCTTCCCTTGAGAATTGTTTGTTCATTTACTTTGACTACATTGGGGAATTGTCATTAGTCTTAAATATTTCCATTAGTTACCCTAGGCTGTAAGAACCTTCCATTAGTTGCCTTGGTTAGAAGATCCTTATCAGAAACATTTAATACAGAGATTTTTTTCCCATCCAACAACTTCCCTTCTTACCTGGCCATCCAGCATCATTCATCAGAGGAAAATACAACCTTCCTTCTGATTGTTGCTGAGTTTTCTCCATAGCTCAAGAGCCAAAATCAAATATACTCTTTGTCATGAAAAATCTACTCAGCTTAGACAGCTCAGTTTGATCAAAACTCTTTCTAGAAATATTTTTATATGAAAGAAAGAGGTGAAGGGTTGGAAAGCATTTGGTACAAAAACTTTTCCCTCTGTTCCCTTTCTTAAGGCCACAAAAATGAATCTAACCTTAGTCCAAACAATTCATTCTGTCCCATGGCTCCAATGACTTAAGTCTTACAGAAAGTGTGAGAAGTTTCAGAAAGGTCATGCCTTTAGGGGCTACTGGGTTGTTTCCACCATATTCACTTATAACAAAGATATATACCTCACACTTGCCTTTGGACAGACATATAGAAATATCAAGCAGAAAGAGACAGGAAAGAATCATATGTTAGATATCCTCCCACTCTGTCAATGAGATACTAAGCTAGCTATAAAAATGTCTTGCTCTGTCAATGAAGGTCAAAAAACATTGGATTAAGGGGAAACAGATATTACAAAGCAGAGGGAAGATGCAGCCTATCAGCCTGAACATTTCAGGTTCACTAGCACTCCACTGACTTCTTTTGGTCTGAGATGTTTATGGAAATAAACGATCTTAAGGGCAGTGATACCCACAATATAGCCACCTGGCATTAGATTAAAACTCAAATCCTGAATTAAGTTGACATGCAAGATGGTGACATCATGTGTCCTATAACCTTGTACTAACCCAGAGAAGAAAAGAATGTTCTTTATTAATGCCTAATTGAATACGCAAATATTAATCACCTAAAGTTAGTGTTTTAAAGATCTTTTCCCAAACTGTTGCTCTTCAGTTGTGTTCAACTTTCTGTGACACTTTGAACCAAACAATCCATGGGGTTTTCTTGACAAAGATTCTGGAGTGCTTTGCCATTTCCTTCTCCAGTGGATTAAGGCAAGGGAAGTGACTTGCCCAGGGTCACAGCTAGTAAGTGTCTGAGGCTGGATTTGAACTCGGGTTTTCCTGACTCCTGGCTGAAACTTTTATAAACACATTTCTAGACGTTATAAGAAATTACTTATAGCACATGATCTGTATGAGCAAAATCCGTTTACACTATTAGTTGTTAGTATTATACTAAGTCTATGGAGAAGACTAGGGTGCTCCAGCACAAACCCATTATTCTCTTTTCCTTTGTTTGAACAATTCAAACCATCAGAATACATTCTAAGTGCAGTACAGATCACAAATTCATTTGTAAAAATTCTATTCTAAATAAAGATTTGTATCTTAATAACAAACTAATACTGACCCTCCCAAAGTCTCCTTCTCTAACTCTGTTTCTGTTCTGTGATCTCCTGCTAGGGCTGACTGGAATGATTTCTCACAGCGTGGAAACAATCAGAAGACTCCAAACTCTACTCCACCATCTGCTGTAATGTGTATGACCTTCAAAAGGGTCACCATTCTGCTCCTCACTTCCCACACGTGTGAAATGACAGAAGCTCCGAGATACCTTCTAGCATTAAGTCTATAATACTATGAAAGCAGGTGATATACTTGGAGCATTCTATCTCTTCCTTATCACCCCAAGGTATCCCTGGTGCTTAACACAAAGGAGCCATTTAATATTTGTTTATTGACTCTCACTGACAATCACCCTAGGTCATATCCTCATGACCTCAGCTCAGTAATCTAAGTGGTTTCTGACTCCAATGTTTCATATTTCTAATCTGTTTTTTCATATTGTTTCCAGAGTAATCTTCCTACTATACGGAACTAAGGACTCAACTGCTCAAAAACTTTCAATGTCTCCATATTGTCTACCAAGCAAAATCTAAAGTTCTTAGCTTGAAAATAAAGACCTTCTCCAGCCTCCAACCTATTCCTAATCTCATAATGCCCTTTCCAGTGTCTCTGTGTTTGTACACTAGATTCCACACCTGGAATTGACTCCACTTTGTTGAAAGACCCAATAGAGGTGCATTGGCTCCCTCTTCCTTGTTCCCTAAGAAGGGGAAGCAGAACTTGGTGGATAACTGTTCCTAAGCTTAAGCCATCCACCCAGACTCTTCACAAGCCTGCCTAGAAGTCAGTGGTCTCCCATGATCAGAACCAAGATGGAACCACAAGGCTGTATGCTGTGTGGCCCAAAACAAAGGTGTGATCTAAGGGTAGCATTAGACAGTCACTCTACCTTGTTCCCTCACAATGGCTTTTGCCAAGCCTCAACCACTAACACATAAGAATTGGCTTATTTCTCACCCCAGCTATTTCCAAACTCTCCTTCTAGCACCATCGTTTAACAGTGTCTCTTTTGAGGTCAAGTGCTTTATCTCTCCATCCACAGCCTAGTTGCTGAAATCTACTACTCACTAATTTACTCTTCCACCTTTCTTAAAAAATCCAGTACCTGAATCACATCTCTTCCCGCAATATCCTTTCTCTGCCACCTGAATCCATCCCCTGTTGTATTACTTGGATACATTAGTATATGTAGTGGTATCTTCTTAATCATTGTGACCTCCCAGCTCATTATCCTCTTTAACTCCCATGACCTATACTTTGACTCAAGTACAACAGATTCCCCAGGGATGCTTATGCCCTCAATCTCACCATCTCCTGTAACTGTCCCACCTATTTGATGATGCAAGCAGTTCTGAAATTCTCCCTTCTTGAATAATCTTTTTGTCTTTCATCTCTCCCATATGCTACTGAAATGTATCTTTTTTAAAACATGTTTTTATTGACATCGTTTTAACATCACCTACATTTCCAAAAAGTGGGAGATAAAGTTCAGCAGAATTAATCAAAATATTGGGAAAAGTCTTCAAAATATACCCATAATGCCCCTCCTCTGCCAAGAAATGGAGGGGAGAATCATTTCACATCTCTTCTTTGGGGCTAACCCTATTGTTAACTTGATGCAGTTGTAGTTACATCAAACCCTCCTTTGTGACAAAGAAAAATAAGCAAAAATAGCTGATATAGTGAATTATCTTGCAGGATATACAGTATTGTGTTCTAGTAGTGCCTCTCTCCATTGTCATGAAGGAGCAAATAGATTTCATTATCTGTTCTCTGGAATCATGATTAGTTGTTTGTTTGTTTTTTTCATTACTGAGAGTGTGATGTCATTTTAGTGATCTTTTTCATTTCCACTGCTGTGGTCATCAATCAGCAGTCTCATCATTCAATTGAAATTGTGATATCCAAAGTTACGAGCATTCTCTTAATGCTCAGATCTAATGGCCTTTTCTCAATGGCCATCCTTTTGGATCTCTCTGAAGCCTTTGAGCATGTCAGTGATCCTCTTCTCCTGGACATTTTCTCTTCTCTGGGATTTCATGACATTAATCTCTCCTCCATCTCCACCTACCGGAGTCCTTTTCAGTTTCTTTGCCTCATCATCCGTACTATACTTTTAACTGTGGGCATCCCCCAAGGCTTTCTCCAGGGCCTTCTCTATCTTCACTTTCTTTCAGTAGCTGGTCATTTTACTTGGGTTTACTGATCATCTCTATACAGATAGTTCACAGATCCATATAGAGTAGGTAGGTAGGTAGGTAGAGAGATCAGGCCAGCCCACTGGTCTCATATCACCAATCATCTATTGGACATTTCAAACTAAATGTCCTGGAGACATCTCTAAATACGCGTGTCTAGAACAGAACTCATTATTGTTCCCCCCTAAACCCTCCTCATCTGAACTTTCCTATTTGGGGGGGAGGGGAGAGAGAAAAATACCAACAGGTTATTTTTTAAATTTTCTAGTACTACTGATATACTTATTTTAAGACCATACTACTCTTTGGTATCCAAGCTCAGTTAGTCACCCTTGTGTCCATATTTTCTACATGGTGTTAAAAATCTAAGCTTGTTGATGTCTTTCCTTTGTCTTCACATTGGTCTCTTTTACTTTCTTCTGCTAACTTCCTCTTTTATCTCCCCATCAGTAGCATATGCTCCAAATTTACTCCTCCAACTCCCACTGGCACTGGCTGGCAAGATCTTTGGAACCAGGCTACTAAATGCCCACCCAGAATTCTGAGGGTAGCAGTGCTGGGCATCGGGGGTGGGGGTGTTCTAGTAGTCAATTTAACTGACAAGCACCAATGATGTGTTTTGTGCCACGATTATCACTTGATATCAGTCATCTAGGCATTATTAGCTTTTAGTTAGGGGTGTTTTTACTAAGGTGTTAGAGAAAGAATCATTGGTTACAAAACCTCCCCTCAAATGAAACTCTTTGACATATTTTCCCAGAAGGGCATTTAAAATTCAAGAGAAAATAAGTTCTATATTAGCAGACACAAAGCAGGGGTCAGTTATAATGCCTGGCCATCCTTTTGCTCACGTCCTTAAGACTTTAGCCTTAGATTTTGTATCATTTTCTGCTAGACTCCCTGTAGAGACTCCGAAGCTGCCTTTTCTCATCATACTCAATCTGTCCTCAAGGCAATACAGATACTGCCATCGGATTTTCCTAGGGGTCTTTTAGGACTAGGGAAGTAATTGGAAATCCAAAATCTTGTGTTCTTTCCAAGTTCACGAGGTTCTCTTCTGGCAAAGAGGCAGAGGAGGAGACCAAGCCTGGGCTGAAACTATTCTCTTTACTCCCCACACCATGCCCACCCTTATCTCCAGCCCACCAAACACATAGGAATGGTTCCTACTCAGGTGTTTGTCTAATGTTTGCATCCCTGGGCTCCCCAGTAGCTTGCTAATTTATACAAAATCCCAGGGACCTGACTCAGTTTCCTTAGCTAATCTGAATATACTTACTATGAAACATTACTAGCTCATCCTCTGGCATTTAAAAACTTCTAAACTGATCAATAACTTCTCATGCTTAATCTAAAACTTTTAATTGGTTGATTAAATAGTCATGCTTAGATCCTGCTCACATCTAGCTCCTTGACAGATTCAGTGGAAGTATTCCCACCTGTTAAAAGTATCAGAGGTAAATGGGACTGTTTTCACAGGCAAGGATCTTAAAGATCCAGCTCCTCATTTATGTGACTTGCCCCAAATCTGGCAATTTAAAAGCCAGGTGGTATATCTGATTAACATTGTGCATGATGATTTGTCATGTGAAAAAAAGAGTTCCCCTTTTTGGTAAAAATACCTCCTCCTTCAGGGTATCATGCCCTGAGCTTCTGTGATGTCTCTGATTGTTGGGTGGTCATCTACATTATTGTATTGGTGGGTGGATCATGGCTGGGGAGAAAATAGAAAAAAGGCTGGGGCCTGAAAAGCCCGGAAATTGAACAGTGAAGGCCTCGACTCCTCTCTACCAGTCAAGACAACTGATTAGGGTCATTGGTTTCATGAGGTGGCTGGATCATATATCATCAGAACACTTACAAAGCTGCACGATGGCCCGTCCTGTGCTAGCAGCTCTCCACACATCGTCAAGCTGGACCATTTCTCAATGGGGTCTTGGAAATGCAGAACATCGAGAGGAACCTGTAGTACCTGATAGGGTATTAGGTTGTGGAGGAATCCTTTGAAGTCTGCAT
This sequence comes from Pseudochirops cupreus, assembly GCA_028627135.1. NCBI lineage: Eukaryota > Metazoa > Chordata > Mammalia > Diprotodontia > Pseudocheiridae > Pseudochirops > Pseudochirops cupreus. The sequence goes on along the minus strand of CM053582.1, from coordinate 46,129,693 downwards.
GTTGCCTTTCTTGGCCTTGGAATCTCCAGAGTCAGTGCCTCCTAGGTCTAGACATGTGCAGTGCATCCTGCTAGGGATCTCCCATGGCTGCAGCTTTTTAGCAGTATACAAAAGCATGCCCCTGAAACCCAGGTTCCCCCATGGCACACAAGAGAAGAGAACCATCTCATATGTCACTTGGGGTAGGCCCTAGTTCACCGAGTGAAGGAACACAGCCAATTCAACTTTCTTCACGAGATACAAATCTATAACTGGTCTCCTTTGTTCCCCTCACAAGATAAAGTGACTGAGTGGGAAATAGTTCAGAGATTTCTAATGTTTTTATTGGCCATCAGCAACAGACAGGGCTTTCTAAAGATATTTAATGCTAGTTAGACCAAACAACCATGGTGCTAGGATTTGTAACTGTATGATAATAGGCTTACTCAAAAGAATTTGGTTCCCTCAGGTCCTTTGTGTCTTAAGTCTTAATACACAGATGAGGAGAGATGAGAGAGAACAGAGAGAAATCTGAGAGAAAAAAATCGTGTCTTTATGGAGAGATGTAGTGATTGTTAGAAACAGATGTGAGGTGCAGAGAGAGCTATAGCAAGCTTGAGCTCCACAGGGATGTAGTTATACCAGTACAGAGGAATATGCATAGAATCTTTCAGATCCTAGAGAAATGTTTTGATACATAGATTAGATTAGCTAAAAGGAAAGATGAGATATGAAAGGAGCTTGAGGTTCAGAGTTAAATCAAAGACAGGGAAAAGATAAATCATATTCTGCATGGTAGAAAGCAAGATAGAAATGGCACATGTAAATTGCGTTAAAAGGCTAGTGTAGTGCTCAACTCTCTCTCTTGTACATTATTTCACCCATCTTCATCTTCCACACATGGAAATAACTGCCACTTCTCAGCTACTTTTGCAGCTTGCCACCTTTATGAGTAGCAGAGCAGTGCCAAAATCACTGTGCCAGATGATCCTTGCTGGACTGTGGGTGTGGACGACACCTAAGATTTAGCATCTTTTTATCATTTGACATCATTCTTAGTCATTGATGACCAAAGCACCTTGGTTATTTTCATTTTCCATTTGATTATTCAGTGAGGCTGAATTTTTTTTAAGTCATTGAGTCTGTTAAAGACTAGGGGGAGAAGCAACAAGAGAGTAGAGATGGCTTAAAATGTTCAGTGATCAAAGAAGTGTGGCAAATTAAGCTAAACTAACATCAAAATAATGAGCTTTACCCTCAGAATGGTGAAACTAGATTCAAATTATTTTTAATGTGTTAATTCCTTAAGAATTTTGTCCATTTGTGACTTCCCAGTAAACTTTTTTCTTTTTACAGATTAGTTTATTTTTCCTCTATGGTGAGTTTAAGGTTTTGTGATAATCTTGTCCCTAATATGCAGAACCCTAGAAAGAACAATACACACACACACACACACACACACACACACACACACACATTTTCTGCCATATTAAAAGATGAAAAGAAAACACAATTTTTCTTCAAAAAGAAGAAAAATGAATTTGCAAAAGCAATTTAAGAAATGTTTCTCCACTAAGAATGATTAGAATTTTTAAAAAAAAAATTTTTTTCTTTTGAAAGCAAGTATCATCCTTCTAGTGTATTTAAAATTTATTCAAGGACTCATGAGATCAATAACTTAGGCCTCACAATATCTTAGGCCTCAATTTTACTGAGAAAACAGGATAAAATGGTCCATACCTCAATTTTCTGTGTGAACTTTGGGGGAAAGGGGCACTTGCATCTTCTCCCTTCTCTACAATCTGTGAATTTCCATGTCACAGCAGAGCAAGGATTTGAAGCAGGGACTTCAAGTCTTTTAAGATAAACTTTCAGTTCAGTACTTTGTGACTGACACACTCACCCACAAGAACCCTCCATATGGGAGCTGATTCTTGTTCTCAACTTGGGAAGTCTTTCCAAGGATCCGTGAATATAGAGAAATCTCAATGCAGATTCTCAGTCTACTCAAGTGCAACCATTCTCTTGGAGAATTTCTATAGCCAAAAATCAGGCTTATCTATAATAAACATTTATTAAGCACCTGCACTTACCAGGTGCTTAATAATACCAGGCACTGCTAAGTGCTAGGAATACAAAAAATGAGGCAAAAGACAGTTCCTGTCCTCAAAGAACTCATGATTAATGGAGGAGACAACAAGCAAACACATACGTATAATCAAGGTACATACAAGAAAAACAGGAAATAATCAAAAGGAGGAAGGCACTAGAATCGAGGGGGATTGGGAAAGGCTTCCTGTAAGAAGGCCAGGCAACAGATGAGGGAGAGGAAGAGGTGGGATGCAAGGTTGATTATGAAGCATTTGAATGCCAAACAGCATTTTATACTTGATCCTGGCAGCAACAGAAGAGCAACTTTGGGAGTGGTGGTGGAAGATTGAGACTTTAGGAATAACTCTGGCAACTGAGTGGAGAATAAATGAATTGGAGTGGGGAGAGACTTGAGGCAAGCTGCACCTTAGAACTCCCCAGCATCCTGCATGAGTTGATAAGGCCTATAACCAGAGTAGTGGCATGCCAGAGGAGAGAAGGGGGCAATTGAGATGTTGCAGAGGGGAAATAGGCCTTTTGGCAACAGTTACGATTCCCATTCTCAACACCAATTCCCACTCCCAATCAATTTAGGAGCTAAAGTTGTTGCTTTGACAACTTTCAATTTTAGAGTATGTTATATAGATTTAGAGGTGGAAAATGAGGCTTCAACCCCTTGCAGAACTAAGGTGGTAAGAGATTAGATGTGGGATTCAACCCTGCCCCACCCTCTCCCCGCCAGAGTCAATGGGATTTATAATGGATTCCGCCTTTTGTTTTTATATTATATTCATTTTCAACATACTTCCTTCTACCTTTTCATACCCAGGGAAGCTCCTTCTCTTATAAGAAGGGAAAGAAGACAATGGCAAAAACCACTGACTTGGCCTTTGACATTGTTACAGGCATTGTCTACCACCTCAGCAGTGAAAGGAAAGGGGTGAATTTATAACCCTTTTCGAACGCATTTTTATCTTTTGTTTCTATATCTTCATTTCAAAATGTATCCTTTACTCCCCTCTCAAGGAGAGCCTCCTTAAAATAAGGAATAAAAGGGCATGAGTGGGTGTTAGAGGGGAGAACATAACTAATCAACAACACAACACACATCAAACTCATCAACCAAGTGTGATTGCTTTTTTAAATGAGTATCTTTTATTTTTTTTTTATTTTTGTGGTTTTCTTTTTTAACATTTATTACTTATTTACTTTTAACACTCTTTTCTTTTTAAATTTTAAGTTCCAAATTTCCCTCCCTTCTACCCCTCCCCCACCCACTGAGAAGGCAAGCAACACTGATATTAATTACACATGTGAAAACATGCACAACACACATCCATATTACAAAAACAAACAAGAAAAACGAAGAAAGTGAGAAAATTATATGATTTGCACTCATAGTTCAGTTTTCTCTCTGGAGGTGGATAACAGTTTTCCATCATGAGTCCTTTGGAATTGTCCATTGTATTGATCAGAGTAGCCAAGTCTTTCACAGTTGGTCATCATTATACCTTGCTGTTACTATGCACAATGATTTCCCAGTTCTTCTCACTTCATTTTGCATCTCTTCATATAGGTCTTGCCATGTTTTTCTGAAACCAGCTCCTTCGTCATTTCTTATGGCACAATAGTACTCTATCACAATTATATGCCATAACTTGTTCAGCCATTCTCCAAATGATGAGCATCCCCTTGATTGCCATTCTTTGCTGTCACAAAAAGAACTTAGAAAATTTTGTGCATATCCTTTTCCTTTTTCTTTCACCTCTTTGGGATATAGGAAGCAGTGGTATTGCTGGGTCAAAGAATATGTACAGTTTTATAGCCCAAATGGGGCACAGTTCCAAATCGTTCTCCAGAATGGTTGGACTAGTTCACTACTCTATTACATTACTGTATTTTCTCCTCATCCCCTCCAGCATTTGTCATTTCTGAGAAGGGTACCTCTGAATTGTTTTAATTTGCATTTTTCTACACAGTAGTGATCTTAGAGCACTTTTTCATGTGACTGTTGATAAATTTGATTTTGTCTTCTGAAAACTGTTCATATCCTTTGACCATTTATCAACTGGGGAATGGCTCTTATTTTTATATAAATTTGACTCAGTTCCATACTCAGCATATGCTTGAGAAATGAGGCCTTGATGAGAGTAATTGGTTAAATTTTTTGATATTACTTCATTGCCTATGGAACCTTTTAGCATAATGTAGTTTTTCTGATTATCTCTTTTAATTAGTTCTATTTTTGCTTTTGCTTTGTCTGAGATTATGATTGCTCCCTGTCTTTTTGTAGCTTGAAGTAATTAGGTTTCTATTCCAGTCTTTTATTTTAACTGTGTGTGTGTGTCCTTTATGTTTTGATTATGTCTCTTGTAAACATATGAATTTTGGTTTATGGGTGAGCTCATCCCATTCACATTCACAGTTAGGATTACTGTGTATTTCCCTGTATCCCATTTTCTTCCATTTCTTCTTTTATCCTGTCCCTCCTCAAAAGTATGTTTGGCTTCTAACCAATGCCTCCCTTGAATCCACCCTCCCTTTTACCCCCCCCCTTTTTTTTGTCCCCTTCCCCTCCTAATTTTACTATTATGTGAAGTTACATTTCTATATACAACAGACAAAAGACTATATTATTCCTTCTTCGAACCAATTCTGATGAGAATGAGGTTCAAGCATTGGCCCACCCCCCCAATTTTCCCTCCACTGTAAAAGCTCTTTTCTACATGCTTCTTTTATGTGAGAAAAATTTTCCAATTCTATCTCTCCTTTCCCCCCTTATTCCAGTGAATTACCTCTTTCTCACACCTTCATTTTTTTTGAGATCTTGCCAACATATAATTAACTCATACCTGTGCCCTCTGTCTATTCAGACTTCTATTCTAACTGTCCTAATAATGATAAAGTTCTTAGGAATTACATGTATCATCTTCCTGTATAGGAACACAAACAGTTTAACTTATTTAATCCCTTACTCTCTCATGTTTCCCCTCCTGTGCCTCCTTGGGTCTTGTTTGTGGAAGTCAAATTTTCTGTTCATGTCTGGTCTTTTCATCAGGAATGCATGAAATTCATTGACGTCATTGTACGCCCATCTTTTCCCCTGGAGGATTATGCTCAGTCTTGCTGGGTAGGTTATTCTTGGTTGTAATCCCAGCTCCTTTGCCCTCCGGAATATCATATTCCAAGCCCTGCGCTCCTTCAGTGTGGAAGGTGCCAAATCTTGGGTGATCCTGACTGTGGCTCCACGATATTTGAATGGTCTCTTTCTTGCTGATTGAAGTATTCTGTCTTTGATCAGGGAGTTCTGGAATTTGGCTATAACATCCCTGGGAGCTTTCATTTTGGGATCTTTTTCAGGAGGAGAGCGATGGATTCGTTCAATGTCGATCTTGCCCTCTGGATACATAATATTGGGACAGTTTTCCTTGATGATTTCTTGAAATATCATCTCCAGGCTCTTTTTCTGATCGTGGCATTCGGGCAGTCCAATGATTCTTAAATGATCTCTCCTCGATCTGTTTTCCAGGTCATTCGTTTTTCCAATGAGATACCTCACATTTTCTTCAATTCTCTCACTCCTTCGACTCTGTCTTACTGTTTCTTGATGTCTCATGTTGTCATTAGCTTCCACTTGCCCAATTCTCATTTTTAAGGAATTCTTTTCTTCAGTGAGACTTTGTACCTCTTTTTCCATCTGGCCAATTCTGCTTCTTAAGAAGTTCTTTTCTTCACTGAATTTTTGTACATCCTTTTCCATCTGGCCAACTTTGGTTTTTAAGGAGTTCTTCTCTTCAGTGGATTTGGTTGCCTCTTTTGCCATTTGGCCAATTTTGTTTTTTAAGGTGTTATTTTCTTCAGTATTTTTTTGTGCCTGCTTTGCCAAGGTGGTAATTTTCTTTTCGTAATTTTCTTGCATCACTCTCATTTCTCTTCCCAATTTTTCCTCTACTACCCTTATCTCTTTCTTTAACTCTTCCAGAATTTCTTGCTGGCCTTGGGACCAATTAGCATTTTTCTTTGACTTGCCTGAAGCTTCTGAGCTGTCTTGGTCATCCCTGCCACTATAATAGCCTTTTCCTGACAAATTCTTTTTTTGTTTGCTCATTTTACCAGCCTATTCTTGACTTTGAACTTTATGTGAAAGTTAGGCTCTGCTCACCTGAGAGTGAGGAGGCACTACGTCAACTTGCTTCAGGATTTTTTTTGCTGCTGTTTTCAGAGGTACTTCTGGGAGTCTGAACGTTTTTGGTGCTTCCAAGATGGTGTAATCTTAGGAAAGGTGTGGTCACTGCTCTCCTGTTCTATACTCTAGTCTGCTGTAGAAGGGCCCCTAGTACCCTGCAGCAACAGTTGCTAACCCTCTTCTTTGCTTTGGAATTGTGACCAGGCCCCTGCTCCCTTGTGCTGACCACTAGTGCTCCACTCTACCCTGGAACTGCTACTAAGAGCTGTTATGGGCAATAGAGTGGCCAATCAGCACCTGCTGTTCCCGTGCCAGTAAAAGGTCTGTAATTGCTTTCTGACAAGTTCTACAACCACCCTTACAGTCTCAGAGCTGAGAGCTCCCAGAGCTGCTGCTGCACCAATTCTGGACAGGACTTCACACCCCTGTATTACAGAACACTCTTACTGACCTCTTATGTTTCCTTAGGCCAGAAAAATGTCTCACCCCCACCTGTTGTTGGCTCTGCCTCTCCAAAATTTGATTTGAGGTGTTATTGTAAAGTTTTTTGGAAATGAATGTTGGAAGAGTTCAGCTGGATTAGGTCCAGATGGATTAGGAATCCTTAATCCATCATCTTGGCTCCAACCGAAGGTGGTTTAGTTGCTCTGACCAGTCTCCTTCCACTTCTCCTGTAAAATAGACAAGGACCAAATTGTACTGACTTCCATAGAGTAGTGAGACATCTGACATGGGGAACTGGGGGGAGGAGAAGCAAACACACATAGGCAGTGAGATACAAGGGAAAAGGGTTGGGGACAGAGTGGAGAGATTAAGAAGAGGGAATCTTCCTGGAGTGTGGATGACATTTCCCCCTTTCCAGTCTGTTTCCAAGCACTTCATCTGAGTTCCTGCCCTTTTTTCTGTTCTTTCTCTCTGCTCACCTCCGGAGGTCCCACTGCTACCTGCCTCCCCACTCAAAGGATCACTGCCTGACACCTCTTCTTCTGGCCTTGACATTTGCCTGCTTGCCTGTTCTTTTTATTCTCCTTGCCCCAGGACTGCCCATGGGTCTACGTTTACTTTTGGTACCTGTGCTGAAACCTGCTGTGTGTCCCTGGCTTCAACATTTACTAGCTCTGTAATCCCTAAGTAAGTCTCCTAATATCCTTGAGCTGAGGTTTTCCTCCCTTGTAAAATGTTGGTAATAATTTTCATTTAGAGAATATTTTATTGAGCACAAATCTGGTGTGCTTAGCACAAGCAATACAAAGACAAAATGAACCTTCAGGAAGCTTATATTCTATAGGAGGCAAAGGCGAGAGGAAACAGCAGGGCCCAGAGACTAAATCACATCATTTTCTAGTGGTCCTCACACCTGTCTAATAAGAAGGGAACTTGTTAACAAGAGAACAGGGATCATCCCCTGGGCATGATGGAAGCACAGAATAGGATTGGGGCACTACTTGAACAGAATTAAGGAGCACAGAGTGTGACCAGAGAAGGGAGCTTTCAGCTAGGCAGTGTCGACTCTGTCTCAGTGATCCCTTCAGTAGTTCTTTAGTGTGTTCATTCTATGATTCCAGAGCAGAATGACGAAAGCTAGGAGGAGGAGCAGTACTGGGTGGCACAGTACTAGAGCACTGCCTTTTTATTTATTTGGTAAAATATAACTTTATCACCGCTATTATCTCTGAAAAGAAGACTGTCTCAGGGTTGTCTTTAGAACAGAGTAAACCTCTCAAAACTGCATGTAACTTTGGCAGTAGAGACAAAGGATTTTTCATAGGGTCGACAAAATATCTTCACTAAAGAGTGAATATGAAGAAAATTCTCCAGTTACGAAAGATGGAACTTGGGGGAGCGGGCTCAAGAAAGCTCAGAAGTCTGCACTGCTTTGATGAGGGAGAGGAGACTCCCACCTCCACCTGTACTTGGGGCCTAAATCCACCACCACCTAACACTGTGCACCTAACACTCACACCATACACTTAGAGCCTCCCTTCCTTACACTCCCACACACACATGCAACCCCACATTAAGAGCCCCCCCAACACACACACACACCTCTGCACTTAGAGCCTCCTTCCATACACCCTCCACACACACAACCCCACATTGAGAGCCTCCCTCCCACGCGTGCGCGCGCGCACACACACACACACGCACACACACACACACACCCAGCACACATACAACTCTGCACTTAGAGACTTTCTTTCATTTATGAGTCTAGTGAACTCTCCTTGTAATGATATTGTATCCAATGCTACCTCTTCCAGGATAAGCTCCCAGGAGGATCCAGCTGAGAATCGGGGCTGGTAATTGATTGGGGAGGAATCAGGATGGCAGGGAAGATGCCCATTCATTCCCTAGTGTGATCAGGGCCAGGAGGAATGGCCATTGAAGATTGCAGTACCTCATGGGAGAAGAGCATTTCGTTACCATAACCTGAGTTTGGCCACTATGCCATGTCCCTTGAATCTTGTGCATTGGGGCCATTTACCTAGTCTGCTTATTCATGCAAATTAGTCCTACAAAATGAATCCAGGGTAATTATTGAATCCAAGTGATGCACTTTGCATTGGCAGAAGCCAAAGCAGCGGGGATTAACTGCTAAGACCAAAGTTGAAATCACCAAAAGTGACTCTATCCTCTAGCTTACTTTTAAAAGACTGTATCTACTTCCTCCTTCTCCTATTTGAATGACACCCAACATGTTGCCTTTGCTTTTAAAAAGTGTATATCACCATGATGCCCAATTTCCAAAAAAAAAAAAAAGCTTTATTGGCCTCAGCGTTTTGTAAACTCTTGTACATATGACATGATTTTTAAAAGACCTATGAGGATGCAATGTCTCATCTCTTGGTAGAGAGATGCACATAACTGGACATATGCATTCTAAGACATGCCTGGACAACTGATTGATTTCTTTGGCTTGACTACAATATCATTACAAAAAGTGGGCAAGTGAGAAGAATTGGATTAGTGGTTAGCAATAGACACGTGAAAAAGGGGAGGGCCAAGAACAAAAAGCAAAGAGGGAAAAAATGCAGAAGGGCATATACATAGAATTTTGTTACTACCTTGTTAACTTGTATTTTTCAATGCTATGTTAATATAAACAGTTTCTGTTATACTCTTCATCTCTGTTCATCTTTATATCTTGAAATGTTTGTGTCGGCCTAAGTTGGCTTAAGTTTTGGTGAAGCAGAAAAAAAAAACCTTTTAAAATGTTTGTTTCAAGGTGCGAAAACTAAAAATTCAAGACTCTTGGTAGTACTGACCAGGAAGGGAATAACTGACCTTTTTTGTTTGTTTGTTTGGGGTTTTTTGGTTTGTTTTTTTGGAGGGGGGAGGATGGGGCAATTGGGGTTAAGTGACTTGCCCAAGGTCACACAGCTAGTAAGTGTTAAGTGTCTGAAGCTGGATTTAAACTCAGGACCTCCTGACTCCAGGGCTGGTGCTCTGTTCACTGTGCCACCTACCTGTCCCACAACTGACCTTTTTATTTCAAAAACAGAGAAAATGCCCCTTTTGAAAGTGATTGACTAGCTTAGTAGTAAACAGAAATCCTTATATTAGCTATAAATACATAGAATTTCAAAGTGATTTATTTGTAAGTCATGTAGATCTTGGATTCAGAAGTTAGAAGGCTTAGCTAGAGCATGGTTTTTCTTAAGCCCCAAAACTGTCTGGTGTTGGTGGACTTATTGTGTTATAACAATCAGAAGACCTGGTTTTGAATTGTAACTATGACTAAATGTATGACCATCAAGTCATTTAAGCATCTTTCTACTTATGTAAAATGGGGTAAAATAGTATATGTTTTTGCAAGGGATCAAATAATATGGAAACAGTGGTGATTGTGGAATGTTACAGAAACATCAGCTGTTCATTGCTGTCTCACAAACATTTATATGACTCTTCAAAGGTTCAAAAGTCCACCTAGGAAGCAAGTGGATCTCTCTATTATTGTGTTCATTGGAGAATATACAAGGATTGGGACTCTGAAGGAGGAGTGAGAAAGCTTCATTATTGAGAAGAAATAAAATCAGGACACATGAAAAAGACCCAAAGGCGTGGTCCTGTGATTGACTGTATCTATACAAATCAACCTGTTTCTTCTCCAAGCAAGCAAAGTATTTCCAGTCTCCAAGCTTCTATGTTCATTGAGACTAGAAGAAATGAAGGGATGGATACTCTCTACCAAATTATTTTAGGGAAGAAAGATTTAAAAAACGGTATCTAGCTCACTATCCATTTCTACATTTTTTTCATATCACAAAAACATATGAGCACAATTGAAGAAATGTCATAATGAGGCAGAAAAACTGAGGGGTTCCTTTAAATTTCCCTTTATACCATGCTGTCACTTTTCAAAAAGGACAGGAGCTTGAATGGGGAACATTATCCAGGTTGGTTCAGTTTTGATTTCTTAGATTTGGGGCAATTATTTCCTGCGGCTGGGGATCCTACTCCTCTTTCTGGAATGGCTGTTGGGAGCATGACCTGAACAAAATTCTTTCCATTTTTTGAAAAGGAAGTACATTAAGAGAGAGGAAGAGTCATTGTCAGAGGAAGACACCAGGTGTTCCCCTTGCTGTTTGTTTTCGTGGGAAGCTTACTCTCAAAACGGCTCCCGAAAATAAATACACATGAAATCCCCAACAATTAGAACAAGTTTTAAGGGGGCTCTTTTTTATTTGTTAATTGCTTCAGAGGGTATAGGTTTAAATTGTGTCATCATGAGTGGGCCTTTGGAAAGCAGGAGCAGTATGGAAAACTTTTGCCCAGCTCTGATTTTGCCAGGCTTGCTACAAGCCAGCCCTAGTTGTTGGAGTCAGCATAACCACAGGCCTTATTTAGGTTCAGTGGGCTCCTGGTGCTCTGGGTGTGGCAGGCAACACAACCCACAGCCCTTCAAGATATTGCTGCCACCTTTGTGGTACTGAGAGCACTGGGCAAGAAAAGCCCAGGGCACATTCTCTAGGGTCAGACTATGGGAGCTGACCTGAGGTCCCTCCAAGGCAGTTTCTTCCCCAATAGGCCCCTCCTGCAATCGCTGGGAGTATTCTCAGAGTATTGCTATTCTGGCAACAGGAAGTCAGTGTTAAAGTGTAGGACATCAATGAAAGGGGGTGGGGGGGAGAATGGGCCTGGGAATTTCCTCCAGCCTTCATGGCATAGGAAACAGAATACTTGGATTCATGAAAGAAAATCCAGAACAGGCAGAGACTAAAGACTACATTAACCCCAGAATAAAACAGACATGACCACAGTACCAGAAGTCCCTATCATCTAAAGGCAAAGGGGGATTAAAAGAGAAATAAACATGGACAAACAAAGCTGTTTGCTAGCTTCTAAGCACCCCATGGAGATGCACTGTGATGGTGACCCTTTATTCTTGGTGGGTCAGAGGGAGGCATCAAGAACGACCTTGGGAAGGAAGTAGATGAAGTTGGGCTAATATGGCAACCAAGTCTGGCATATTCACGGTTTTCAATTTCATTTCTTGGAAAGAGTGACCTATGTCCAATGATCCCTGCTCCTTGGAGTCCCAAGGGTACCATTCCCTAACATTGTTCCATATTTCTCTTCTCCTTCCCATAGAAGAAAGAACTGAAAGGAAGGCATCAGGGAGAAAAATAGGCAAGGCACAGAAAAAGGGCCAAGCCAAAATTCTGGTAGAGAGGAAGAGAAAAGATATATGAAAGGAAGAAGGGGTAATCAAAAACAATTTAGTGCCATTTTCCTATAGTACATTGGAATCTTGAGGGAATGTCTATACATAAAGCTTTATGGCCTGGATTTGATTTAGAAGAGGAACGGGAAGGGAGGAAGAGCAATATTGTGTAAAAATGTTTATTGGATTATTGCTGGAGGCAACTGGTAGTCCATTGGATAGAGCACTTCCGAACGTTGAGTTAGGAAAACCTGAGTTCAAGTTTGGACTCCAACACTTACTAGCTTTGGGATCCTGGGCAAGTCACTTAATCTCCATTTGCCTCAGTTTCCTATAAAATGGGAAATAAAACCAGCACCCACCTCATGAAGTTTTTGTGAAGATCAAACGAGATAATGTTTGTAAAGTGTTTACCACAGTGCCTGGCTATTCCCTTCCTTTCCCTGGTATGAATTGATCCAATCATTACGGGGGAAAAACTGGATATATTGGATACTGTGCTAAGAAAGGCATGAGACAGTCCCTGCATGGAGGATCTCACAGTCTAGTGCAGGGGAAGAGACAGCATGCAAACAACCAAGTACAGGATAAATAAGAATCAATGGAGAGAAGGCATTAGAACTGAAAGGGGTTGGGAAAGACCACATAGAAGATGGCATCTATCTGGGTCTTGAAGGAAGGCAAGGAAGTCAGGAGGCACAGATGCAGGCATGGGGAAAATTGACAGATGACCAAAGATGGGAATGGTCAATGTGAAAGGGATTGTGGAAATGCAAGTGTGCTAATGCATTATTGGTGAAGCTGCAGACTGTACCCCCATTCTGGAAAGCAATTTGGAGTTATGCAAATAAGATGACTAAAATGCCCACACACTTGGACCCAGAGATTCTACCGTTAGCCAAATATGACAAGGAAATCACCTATCAAAAGAAAGCCTCCATATAGACCAAAACATTTAAAGAAGGACTTTTCTTGGTAGAAAATAATGGGAAAGAAAATTTTTTAAAAAGATTGCAGATTGGCTAAACATTGTGATTCATGGACATAATGGAATCTTACTGTATTATAAGAAACTAGGACAATGCTGAATACAGAGAAGCATATGGAGATTTAAATAAACATTTATAAAGTGATATAAGCAGAGCCAGAAAAAAATGCTCAAAGATCCCACAACAGGAAAGGAAAGGGCAACAACCAGAAACTTGAAACTGATTTTCATAAATTAGAATAAGTTTCACCAAAAAGAAACATATGAGGAAGTACCTCCCACAGCATTTTTAAGAGGCAAAGGCTCTACAGCTGTGGAGCATTATGTAGAATGTTAGATTTTTTTGATGTGTTGATCAATTTGGGATATTATCTTCTCTTCATATTTCTGTTTTTAATTGTGTTATACAAGAGCTGGCTCTCTCTTAGTGGCCCAGAGCATGGATACAGGGGAAATAAAGGTGATGGAAAATGTCAATAATAATCTAGTTTTAGAAAAAAAAAAGAGAGAATAAAATAAAAATAAAAATAAAAAAGAAAGGCAATAAATTCATTTATCTGTCCTTTTAAGGTAAAGTCTCTTTATTTCCCCTCCCTCCAATAGTGTTGGGTCATTCTTTTTTTTTATTGCAGTTGTCTGTGATGGTAACTTGTCTATTTTCTTCTCAGATTGTGCGAATGTTAGCACATCAGCCATCAGAAAGCCTCCCGGGAAGGCTGGGCTCACACTGGTTAGCTTATTTTCACCCTGTTTTGTTGAGCTTACAGATGATATTGATTTACCCCTTTGCATTATTTACCAAAGCTAGTTTCTGTCACTGGGCCCTAAATGCACAAATGCTGCCATCGCTCCCTCTTCATACAGACTGTCCAGGCCAATTTTCCATTTTTCTTTATCTTGTTTTTGAGAGATTTGTACAAAATCTATATCCCCTTGGCAATGAATAGTACATTTGATTTGCAGGTGCCTCTCATCATGCCTGGATCTTTGAGGAGAAGTATAGTGTTTACAAGCCTAGAACTGAAGCCAAACTGACCCAGTGAAGCCAAGTTGGTCATATACGAACTCTCCTGACATATATTCATCCCATTGGGTCCATTGCTATGCAGTTTCATTCTGGCACCTGTTATTGTCTAAAAGTGAACCCAACTAACATCTGGTTTTGCCACACTGGCTCATACCATGTGGACCTGTTCATTACTTTCCCAAATTAAAAACAAAATATAAAAGTTATATATGTATATGTATATGTATGTGTCTATATGTATATGCCTAATACATGTATGATAGCCTGTATATGCAATAGCTATAACAGAATAACACATATCCTTTTTCTCTTTTTTGACCTGTTCAGAGTATAGGCCTAGAGGTGTAAGCTCCTTGAGGGCAATGATGCTTATGTATAAGCAAACATTAGTGTGTTCCTAAAGTGGGGCCAGAACATTTTGGATAACTTTTTAAGAGTAGTAAAAGATAGATTCAATCAACAAGTATTTGTTAAGCACTCACTGTATAATCTATCTATCTATACACACAACTATAATTGTATATATGCTGTATACTATATATGCAAAGCACTAGAGATACCAAAAAAAAAATGGAAAAACTGCCCTTGCCCTCAGGAAGCTTATATTCTTTCTTTCTTTTTTTTTTTTTTTTTTTGCTTTTTGGAGGGTGATTTGGGTTAAGTGACTTGCCCAAAGTCACACGGCTAGTAAGCGTGTCAAGTGTCTGAGGCCGGATTTGAGCTTAGGTCCTCCTGACTCCAGGGCTGGTGCTCTATTCACTGCACCACCTAGCTGCCCCAGGAAGCTTATATTCTTAAAGCAGACAGTATATATAAATCAGAATGAATGACTGTAAATGATTTCAACCCTTTATCACCACACACCCCTCTAACTCTATTGCCCTCCCCTACTCAAGAACTTCAGATGGCTCTTATTTGTTAGAGAAAAAATCCAAATGCCTCTCTGTGGCACTTAAAGCCACATGCACTCAACCTTTCATACCTTATGTATTTCCATAGGCTGTCTCTTAAGACCGGAACATGCTTCTTCCTATCTCCTGCTACCGAGGATCCCAGACTCCCTTCAAAGTACAGTTCAAGGGCTCATTCCAGGGTTAAGAGCTTTCCTACCTCCTCCACTGCAGTCACTGGTGCCCTGGGAAAGTACTTTATCTACTATTCTTCAAATAATTGCGTGTCATATGTATTTATCTACACATCATATTCCCTTCAATGAAACACAAGGTCCTTATGGGAAATGACTGAATGTGATTTTCCTTGGTATATCTGTAGCACACAGGCGTTTTTTTTTTTTAGAGTGGGAATGAAACAGATATTTCATGTGGGTCAAAAAAGGAAAGAAATTTATTATTGGAACAACTTAGGCCCATGTGATCCAGAAACAACTGAACATAATAACCTAATGTTCAGTAAATCCAAGGAAACAACCTACTGCGGTTAGGACTCAGCCCATGACAAAAGACTTCTAGGAATGCTGGGAAGCAGTCTGAGAGATATTACAGATGTGCCCAGTCCAGAAGAACAAATGCCCCACTGGCCATGTCCACAACTCAATGGCTCAGCTTGCATTTTATTTCCATCATCTCTCTTGAAGGAGGGTGGCTGACATGTTTCCTTTTGAGTCCTCTGGCCTTGTGGGTCAAGATGTCAGTAAGCAGAGTTCTAAAGGCTTTCCAAGTGGTTTTTTCTCTGTAACGTTGTCATTGTTTTCACTTATTCTATTAGTTCTACTCCCTTCCCTCTGCCTCAGTTCACAAATGAAAAGATCCATTTTGTCATCTCTTCTCATCCCATTACACTAATGTATCATAATTTTCTTAACTATTCTCCAGTGTCATTCACCTCTTTTGTTTCAGTGGCTATTATGAAGAGATATGATAAATATTTTGGGGGCAGCTAGGTGGAGCAGTGAATAGAACACCGGCCCTGGAGTCAGGAGGACCTGAGTTCAAATCCGGCCTCAGACACTTACACACACACACACACACACAAAAAAAAACTAGCTATGTGACCTTGGGCATGTCACTTAACCCCAATTGCCCTACATTCCCCCCTCCAAAAAGCAAAAAATAAATTAAAAAAATATATATTTGGTACATACAGTTCCTTTCCCTGTTTTTTTATTTTTATTTTTTTAATTACTCAAGAGATAGGCTTAGTGGTACAAATTCCTTGTGGGCAGGAACTATCTTGCCACTTTTTTTTATGCTTAACACAGTGCCTGGCAGATAGTTGGTACTAATCAATACTGATTGATTAGTATACTTAGTTTGGTGATTTGGGGAGCCTAATCCAAAATTATTTTCCAGAATGGCCAAGACAATTCACAGCTCCACCAATAATGTACCTATTTTTCTAACTTTAATTGAATGATAACATTTGTCACTTTTGACAATCTGAGGGATGATTTACTTTAATTTGCTTTTGCACTAATTATTAGTGATTAGGAGCATTTTTAAAAATTGGTTCTTGATAGCTTGGATTTCTTTCTGTAAAAATTGTTTGTATCCTTTTGCATTTATCTACTGGGGAATGATTGTTATTAACCTTATAAATCTGATTCAATTTCTTTTCCATCTTGGATATGATACCTTTATCAAGGAAGCTTGTTACAAAGATTTTACGTGATTAGTTTTCCCTATTGATATAACTGCATTAATTTTGTTTGTGCAAAAGTTTTTAAATTTTATACAATAAATATTGTCTTTTCTACCCTCTTTGATATTCTCTATTCCTTGTTTGGTCATGGACTCTTTTTCTATCCCCACACCTGGCCTATAATCCCTTCCTTGCCCCTGTAATTTACTTATGATGTCCCCTTTAATGAGAAAGTCATGTATCTAGTTGGATTTTATAATTGTGTATGGTGCAAGATGTTAGCCAATATATAATTTTTGCACATTGCTTTACCATTTTCCCAGCTGTCTTTGTCAAATAATGCTTACCCCAGTAATTGAAGATTTGGGGCTTATCAAACTTTATTCTACTGTGTGCAGTTGCTTCCATATGTTGTGTGGATCTGATGTGTTCCCCTGAATGACCTCTATTTTTTTTTAACCAGTGCCAAATTGTTTTGATTACAGATTTCTAATAGATCTTGAGATTTGGTACTAGTAATACCCATTCTTTCCCACTTTTTTTCATTACTATCCTTGAGAATTTTGAGCTTTTTTTCTTCCATAAGAACTTTGGTATTATTTTTTCTAGTTCCATAATTCTTTGGTAGTTTGGTATTACAGTGAGTATATAAATTCAGGTATCATCATTGTGTTTATTAGTATGACCTACCCATGAGCAACTGATATTTTTCAAATTATGTAGGTCTGCCTTTATTTCTATAAGGAATGTTTCATAGTTTGATTCATATAGTCCCTTGGTATGTCATGTAGTTTATACCTTCTGTCCTTATTCTGAACAAAATTTCTCTTTTTTTATCTGCTTTGTCTTTTCCTCATTAAGCTATAAAGAAAATGTTAGGAGAGAAAGAGATCTTTCCAGAAAGGAATAGAAAGGGGCTATTCATTTTTTCTTACTGAAAACAGTTTATGTGTTATTTGAATTAATTGTTGTGTGAATATGTGATTGATTCACTTGTAAATCCATCTAGTTCTTGCCCATTGAAAGCACCTGTATGGTTTATTCAATTTCTTTTTTCAGTTACTAGAATATTTAGTCAATGTTTTTATCTAAATAATTCATATTTTTGTAAGCATGTGTCTATTTTCTCTTTATTATCTGTCACTTTCATTAGCATCAAATTGAGCAAAATAGTTTCTGATAATTACCTGTATTCCGTTGTGAGTTACACTGTTTCATTTCTGTGTGATTTAGTTATCCTGTCTTTTCAATCAAATTAGGCTACTTCATTTTGGTTTTTTTAACTCCTAACTTTATTGATCAATTGAACTGGATTTTTGCTTACAAGTTTACTGATCTCTTTGTTGGAATTTTTACTTTCTTTAGTTGGTTTTTTGATTTGTTTTGCCATCTGTATTAATTGTGTGCTCTGTTGTTTTTTTTCTCTGTTGATGAAAGTGTATAGAGATATACACTTTCCCCAAAGACCTGCTTTAGCTATGTCCCATAAGTTTTGGCATGTTGTCTCATTATTGTCATTTTATTTGATGAAATGTTCCATTGTTTCTAGAATTTGGCCTTGGATTCACCACTTAGTTGGGGTGAAGAGACTTGGGGTAAAGATGTGTGAATTTTAGCCTTCTCTGCCACCCCTTGCCCATAGGAGTGTTGTGGGAATGTTTTGAACCACTCATGCCTTATCCTCGGGGCATCCCTGGAACTGCTGACAAAGTTGTCCTAGACTAACAAATCTGGTACTGTTTTTCTTCACAATTCTCATCTGTAAGCATGGACTTTCCCACGCAATTGGGCTTTAATTAAGTGATTCGTGCAGCTTATTGATTCTCTATTCATCTTTTAGGATGGCTTTTCTTTGGAATTACTTTGAATTCATTCCATTTGCCTTGACTGCTCCTGTGTGCTTAGGAGTGGGCAATAATTGATGAGAAAAGGGCTGATATGTTTCTGATAAAAGACACTTTGATGTCCAATATGTTCAGCCAGATTCTATAAATACGAGTAAAACTTGAAGCTTGCACCACTTACCAGGTGACTGATTTTGGTTCAATTGAACTTTTGATTGAAAAATTTATTTTTTAAAATTTTTGGATGGAAAAAAAGGTTTGGTTTTTTCTTTACCAGGAGATTTGATTGAACTTTGCTTGTTTTTTTCTTTAGTTCCTTCTTTTTTGCTTTTTGGAGGGGGGAAGGCCAGGCAATTGGAGCTAAGTGACTTGCCCAAGGTCCCATGGCCGGTAAGTGTTAAGTATCTGAGGCTAGATTTGAACTCAGGTCCTCCTGACTCCAGCGCTGGTGCTCTATTCACTGCGCCACCTAGCCACCCCTTTCTTTAGTTTTTTATTAGAAAGAACCTCTATGTGGGAAAAGTGCCTAACACTGCATCGTTCACCCAATGAGTGTGACATGCTTCATGAATATTGTCAGAATTCAAGCCTCTGATTATAAAGGAGAACAGGTACCATTCTGCCACTCCTTTCCCCAAATTAATTTCTTTCTCTTTTTTGGTGAATATGGCTTTTTTCTTGGGACTTGTGAAAACATCAGTGCCCTGGAAGACTTGAGAAGTTAGAGCCCAAACAACCAATTCCTTCCTATTCCTTCTCTCAACACTGGAGAGAAAACACCAATTAAATTTACTTTTTAATGAAGAGAAAAGTATACTTTGGCACTTGCTTTGATAGACTGTGATCTTATTCATATGGGAATTCCATCTAAAGCTGTGGTTCTCACCCTTCCTAATGCCATGACCCTTTAATACTCGTATGTGGGCATATCTGCGTGTGGGCAGACCCACCTGGAGACAAATAGAGGAGCAGTGTCTTGGTTCCTAAGACCAATCGGAAATATGTGTTTTCTGATGGTCTTAGGTGACCCTGTTTGACTCCCAAAGGGGTCACGACCCACAGGTTGAGAACTGCTGATCTAAAGAATGTTAGCTAGGGGGTACAGTGGACTTAAAGACTAGAAGGCCTGAGTTAAAATGGGGCCTTGGACATTCATTAGCTATGTGACCTTGGGCAAGTCACTGAACCTCATCCTTACTTTCTTTATCTGTAAAATGGGGGTAAATAAGAGCACCTGCCTCCCAGGATTATTCTGACAATAAAATGAGGTATTTGTGAAGTGTTTTAGAAACCTTAAAGCACCACATAAATTCTAGCTATTGTTATCATTATTATTACCATGACATTGGAAGGAGGTTGATGTTACAAAAAACAACAACAACATGGGTCTTAGCTTGCTCTCTTTGTTCTACTGAATTTTAGGCCCATCACACTG
Source organism: Pseudochirops cupreus (assembly GCA_028627135.1). Classification (NCBI taxonomy): domain Eukaryota; kingdom Metazoa; phylum Chordata; class Mammalia; order Diprotodontia; family Pseudocheiridae; genus Pseudochirops; species Pseudochirops cupreus. Next base: position 46,109,880 of record CM053582.1, on the reverse strand, counting down.
TTCATTTGTAGTGAATGCTTAAGATAACCATATTGATATGCCACCCTTTTCACAGCCAAATTGAGTGATCTATTTCCTAAACTCAGCAGTCCGCTTTCCTCCTTACCCTGGGTACTTAGAATCCGTAGCTTCCTTCAAAGCTCAACTCTAATTTAACCCCCGCCCCCATGGGAAGCATTTCCTGCCTCATTATTTGTGATCCCTCCTAATTCAAATTTATTTATACTTGCTTGTTTAAATTCTGTATTGTTCTAATAGAATGTAAGTTCTCTGAGGGCAGGGACTTTTTCTGGGTTTTTTCCCTTCTATCATTAGCACCAAGGACAGTGTCTAGTGTCTTTATATTTATATATAGATATAGCAGCTGCTCCAAAAAATGCCTGCTTATTTGCATTGTATTATTCTGTTTTCTTTTTTCCTATGTAGAGAGGACAAAGTTTTCAGTGATTATGGGTCTCATTTTGGAGTCTCTATAAATGTTCTTGGCTCCAAGCAAGAACATGAACTCCATCCTCCATCTGACCCCTGATTGGGCAGACTCCAGTCTAAACTATGTATTAAGGTTAGTTGGAATCATATCTTCTTCATTGAATGATTTCTTCCAGCTGGGCTTTGATTTTAATCTTTTCTTTAATCACTTGAGGATATGATTACATGTAAAAAGCTAATCTAGAAATTAATCCACAGTGCTAACTGGCTATTTCCTGTCTGTTAGGCATAGTGTCATTCTACTGTAATGTCATACAATGGTTACTATATCCAGTGACTTTCACCTCTCTTTCTGGAAGAAAATATTTATGCTATAGAGTCACACAACTTATATACAACTGACAAGCCTTTCACATCTTTTGTTTCTAACTTGAGTAATGAAGAGAGAGAAGCAATTGTGAAGAAAATTCAAATATTAGCTTAAAATGGGCATAAAACAAGATTCTGTGGTAATGAGGAAAAACTGTGACAGGAGTATAAAGCATAAGAAACTATCCTTGGGGTATAAATATGATGATTAGAAATATCATTAGAACCATAGCATCTGTTCAAATCTTTTGCCTAGCACCCCATTCACCCTCATGAATGCATAAATGAGGCCTCGGTTTACTAATGCTGCAGTTTGAAGATTAAACATAATGCAATCTGCATTTAATTGTCATAGAAATGAAAGATGAGGGAACATCTATATAAGGGAAGATCTAGCAGTAATCCTTGGCATAGGTGTCAAAGAGATCACATGGAAACAGGGAGCTGTCCACAGGGAGCAAAAGTCTATTATGGAAAGTTGCTCATTAAGTGTCTATGTTACACTGCTAAGGTGAAAGGTAACATCATTTAGCTTGAAGTTATTTCTAAGAGAGAGAATTAATGAAGAATAATAACTGACCAGTGACAATATGACAGGGAAGCCATTTTAGGCAATATATATTGATAAATTATTAAAAATATACAACTTTTTATAATGGATCCATTTGACTTTCAACTTTTAATTCTTGGGGTCTTGAGATTTGAGCATAAGGGAATGAGTTGTCTTGGCCTTATTAATGACTGATCTCAGTGGCTACACAGACAATACAGAGTACCACATTTGTGTTATATAGCCAAGCCACAGAAAACCAAAATGATCTAGGCGGCTATGCAGTATGAGTGTGGGTTGTTTGCCTCCATGGAGGCATGGGCACCGTCTGCCATGCAAAATGAAGCAGATAATTGAGGTAATGATGAAGAAAGTTCATACATTTCCCAAACCAAATTTTGCCCCCATTATCTGTATGGTTCTTCTGAGGTTATATTGTATAGCTTTTGCTTTTCTATCACATAGATCTCTCTTTCTATACCATCCCTTATAATAACAAAGAAAAGTAAATAAACTCAACATAACCAAGATGAAAGTCTGATACTGAAAAAATATGAAGTGTTCTACACTTACGATTACTCACTTCTGCAAAGAAGTGCATTCTCATATCTCTTATTTGGGGCCAAGCTTGGGCATTATAAGTTTTCAGCTTTCATTTTCCATTTTGGAGGATAGTTCTTTCCATTTATATTTGTGTAGTTGTATATCTGACTTTTACTTTACTTATCATTGTATTCCCATTGTCTTATATTCATCATAGGCACTGTTTCTTGGAGTACATTGGCATTCCACTACATTAATATGACACAGGTTGTTGAACAAATTCCCCTATCAGTGGCAATCCACCCTGTTTCTATTTCTTTGCTACTACAAAATGTGTTGCTATGGATATTCTGGTGCATATGAGCCTTTCTTTTTGTCATTGACCTCCTTGAAATAGATGCCTAGCAGAAAGATATTTGGGTCAAAGGGCAGAAGTATCTTAATCATAAAATAGAAAAAGAGAAGACTAGTGAACTGAATATGTAATTTAATATTAGAAAACTAACAAAGCCAAAATAAGCATCCATTTATCCTAAATAAAAACCCTAAAGAGCAAAGGCATGGAAGGGTCCATTTAAAAAATAAGACTAAAAATATCTAAAACCACAGGTTGGCATTATATTGAATGGAAAAACACATCTATCTAGTTATTGTGAAAGTAACAAGTGGTTCTGAACTAAACTGATTACTTCAGTTTCCACTTTATTTTGACCTCTAGGCATTTATCTAGTTAAATGAACATGGGAGCTGAATGGTTTAAAAAAAATCTGTGCATTCAACCAGTAAGTTTATGGGACCCTCTATATGTTACAATGCAGAGATTAGTGAGGGTCAGTTTGCCTTCTACACATAGGGGTAAATTAGAAAGATTATCTGGGCTAATAAATAATTTCTCCCAATGGGCTGGCTTGATTATTTCAACAGGCTGTGAGACTTTTAAGGTTTTCCCTTGTCCTTGAGGAAGAAATTTTTCTGGGAGAAGAACACTTTGGTTCAGCAATTATATTTCAAATATTATTAGATGTAGAATGTCAGGATCTTTGCCCACAAATGTTAGTATAATTTGAGCTTGACAGGGTTTGGTTTGGGGAAAAGCATGAAATATTGAATAAAATGGGGAAGATGAAGAAGAACCCTTATGCTGAGACTACCAAAAATCATAAAAGAATTTTCAGAATAATATCTGTACCCCATGGGTTTTTTCTCTTTTTAAATTAAAATGTAGTCTTTCATTAGTTAGAAATTTTAATCCAACAAGAAAGGTCACGTGGGACACTGGACAGGAGGTCAAGAAATTTATATATTCTCGTCTGGCCTTTTGCCTTAACTTCATTTGCACACCAAACAGATTTGGGGGGATGGTAAAATAGCCTCTCTCCCTTTACCCCATAGCACAATTAATTGTTGTACCATTTGGGGAGAAAGCAGAGATCCTAAAATAGTGTTTGAGGGATACAGGCTCACAATCAGAGTTTCAACAGGAGTTAAAAGTATAAGGGTGAGTGCTGCTCACAGCTGTTCATAGCATGACTGCTATGTCCCCTGTCCTCAATGCCATTAACATAATCATAAAAGGCATAGACAAGTCAGGGTAGCTTTGCTTTCTGTTTTTCTTAGTAGTGATTTGGTATATTCTTTTATTTGGTTCTAAGTAGTCTGCAATTCTTCTTTTGGAAACTCCTTGTTCATATTTTTGACCATTTATCTATTGGGGAATGACTTTGAGGTTTCGTGTATGTATGTGTGTATATGTGTGTGTGTGTGTACATATATATATATATATATATATATATATATATATATATATATATATGCTTAATATCTAAGATAAAAGAACAACATATTTTATATACACATATATATCATTAAAGTTGGAGGTAAAAGAGACATATGGTCAATATGAAAAGATTCATTAAGTGTACTATTTTGTTCAAAAAAACTTGAAGTCTATCCCTGAGTGCCCTATGGGCTTTCTGGGGGTCAGCAGGATGTCAGTCTTTCTCTCTGTATTTAGGGTAGACAGTCAAGGCTACATGCTAAGCCAATCTTGTTCAAAACCTCCCAGATCCCTATCTTTGATGCAACCTTCTCATGCCCACCATGGGCCCTCTCAATCAGGCTCAATTTTCTTTCTTCGGACTATTATTTTTTATGATCCACAGGTATACACCACCACTTGTTGAATATAGATATTAACGGGATGAACCACTGTGGCAGTAGAAATTTAGAAATATCTCTTATTTCCTATGGGCACTCCATCCTGTTCACACTATTTTTCTCCATTTACAATGCCTGTCCCAGGTGTATTCATTATTAAATGAGCCCTCATTATTTAAATGGGGGTGTCCATATGACTGTATTCAGTGGTCTGGGCATTAGGCATTCTCCTCCCCCCTTGGTTTTTCCTCTGAAGGTGGTTAGAGATCCCATCTGGGAGGCTCTGCAGTAGTCTAAGACTTGATTCAGCTAGTCTAATATTATTTACAAACAGGAGTATGTGGAGGCCTCTTCTATTTAGACTTCTGTGCAGTGGATCTTCTCTCTGATCATGGTGAAAACCTTTACAGAGCATACATTTGTTTCTGCAGTGCCTTACCTGATATTGGTATCCACAGAATCATAACTCAAGGTCATCTGTTAGATCTTTCAGTGAATCATTTTGGTATCTGCACAGGGAGGCTTTAAGGCAACATTTTGCTATTTTTTGGAGGGGGGAAGGCAGTGACTTATTAAGTGATTGTTATTATTAAGTGACTTGCCCAAGGTTATATGGCTAGTAAGCGTTAAGTGTCTGAGGCTAGATTTGAATTCAGGTCCTCCTGACTCCAGGGCCAGTGCTCTATTCACTGTACCACCTAGCCACACCTAAGGCACCATTTTGCTGTACTGAATCCAAAGTTCTTTCTTTAAACATAATTAAGAAACACTAAGCATAGCAGAGATGTGTTCTCTACCTTTTTTAGCCAGTTGTGAGATGAAACAATGTTTGTGAATCTCTGTGTCTTATCTCTGACCACCGTCCCTGAGGTTGTCCTTGACGCCGGTGTAGATTCCTAAGTGTCCTAAAAGTTTCAAACTGCACTAAGAATTGGGAGACGCCCTAACTAGATGGAAAATGAGGCATCGAGATTGGTAGTTGCTGAGGCTCTTGCCTCTTGGATGGCTTTTAGTAAGGTCCCCAGCCTCTCTCCCTCCTGACACCCTCCTCAATGCCCATGTGATTGTGTCACTCCCCTACGTTTAACCTGTTCTAAGTCAGTTCTCTCCCGTGCACTTTCTCTCTCTTCTTTAAGCCTATGTGGGATTGTGATCTTTGGGTCCAACGGTCAGGTTCCACTTTCCGTGATGGTGACAAGGGTGGGTTATAAAAAGTCTTGCAGATATTGTCCCTCTCTGTGTTGTGGCTCCACCTTGCCTTTTTTTTTAGTTTTGTCTCTTGCCACCCTTCCCTTCTGCTGCTTTTGCCTTCTGTTGTCTGCTTTCTCCATAAAGAAGTGTATATCCTTAAGTGGTATCACCCCAAGGCTGCTATATATCTCCTCTTGGCCAGGAAGCCAAGGATTGGCTGACAAAGGTGCTTTGGGGCTCTTGGAATTGCCTGCTTTGACACTAAGGATATTGGGAAGGAAAAGGCAGGTTTCCCCAAGCAATATTCCACAGTGGACCTTATCTTTGCCATCACACAGATGACTAAAATCTATAGAGATTACAGGAACCCACTGAGCTTATTATCTATAGCCTGGGGGCGGGGGCGGGGGGGGGGGGGGAAGCATTTAATGTAGTAGACCAAAGTGCCACCTTAAAAGCCTTTCCCACAAGGGGTCACTCTTCCCATTCATCGAAAATCATTCAAGATTCCCCAAAAGCTCTGACTAAAGAAATTGTTCTTTAAACATGGGATGGAAATGGTTTCTAAAGTTATCTGGACCCAGGCTGGTGGTGGATTTCAGTAGTGGGAGAAGGAATTCATTTCAAGATTCTTTCATTTTTCTTTCTGAAATTATGTAAAGTTTGCTATTTTATGGTTTCCTGATTTGGTTCATTTATTTTCGGTAGGGATCCTTTCCTTTTCCATTCTCACTTTTGTTGACATATTATATATCAGGCATAATAGTTTCTAGTAATTTTCTTTATTTCCCATTTTAGTGATTTTATCAAATTTTAAAATTAAGTAGCTTTTATCCCATCAGCTAATGGGTTACCAGTTTTGTTATTTTCAAAATGCCATGTTCTACACTAGGTTAACTTTAATGGGAATTTTCTTTGCTCTTCCTGAGCTTACAGGGAGGCATGGTGTCAATGAGTCAATTGTTTAGCCAAGATGTTTTAATTAAGTGTGCACAAGATATGAGTCAGTCCCTGGGTGGTGACGTACTGAGCTACCAGCTCAGGCCTCTTGGGTCATCTGCTGATGCAGGTACAAAGCAGAGTCACTTTCTAATAAAGCTCCAATGCCACCATGGGCCTCTAGGGAGTCTTAAAGCTTGCCATTAGCTAAGCTCCTCTCCCCCTATTCTTTACTCCCCACCCCAACATGACAGTCATTTATTTCAATGCTTGACTCAGAAGCAACTTTTAATCCCTTCATGACTGGCTTCCAATTCAGTCTAGAATATGAAGAGAGATGCAGCAGAAGTAAGTATGTAATTTCGTATCCAATGAGAGCTCCTGGCCTGGCTTTCACTCTTAGGTGCCTTTCAGTACTACTCAGATGCGTAGTTTGGACCCACATAGTTGATCTTCTCTAGAATAAAACAAAGGGGAACCTAGGCCAGACATTCCTCCTCCTCCTCCTGATTACTCCCATATCATCAGGTACAGTCAAGGAAAGACCCTGCTCAGCTCACTGAAAAGGCTTTAAGGAGTATTTCCTGCTTATTTGTGGATCACGGGGGGTGCTCATTCACCCTAGGTCCACAGGACTCATGGCAGCTCCCAGACTTCAGCTGTTTCTGGGCAGTCCTTGGTCACTATTAGCTACTCTTTTCCCTGGAAGTCTGGCTGGGGAGAAGGCAGGAAGAGCGCAAGCAAACACATAGAGTTTCGCTCAAGACAGCTAGTATTTTGACTTGGTATTTCAAGTTAAGGCTGTGAAGGTAAGACCTGAGCTCAAATGTAATCTCAAGCACTGATTGGCTCTGTGACCCTGGGAAAGTCACTTTGTCTTTAGACCCCTCACATCCCAGGGGAGCTATGCCCCCCCCAGGGCTTAGCTTCCTCATTTACAAGAGTCCCTGGGGACCATGCCAAGATTCTCCAGGCAGAGCTTGTGAAACCCATGAAGCATCTTGGGGTTGGTATATATTGCAAAGACCCACAGCTATCCCTTTCCAAGGAGTAGAATTTGATTCCTATCCCCAAATGTCTCTTCATTTCACTTAAGATAAATGAAAGAGTTGGAATGATAGAGGTGCATAATCTGTCAAAGAAGGTAGTAGGGAATTGGAATACGTGTGCAATAGGAAGGTTGGCCTTGGGAAAGAGGAGGGCCTCCTCTTCACATGAGGGGATGAAGGAGAAGTGTGGGTTGTGGGAATGAGTCAAAGGTGAGGCTTGGCCATAGGATAAGTCACAAAAGACACAAAAAAAACTCAAGAGCAAAGAACAGGGGTTCAAGTTGGAAGGTAGAAGAAGAGGCGGATTAACAATAGCTTGTGGTTATCACATTTCAGAACTCATGAAAATCAAGGGGATGACCTTGTGTGGGATCATGGAGAATGAGCAAGTTGAGGAACCAGGACTTGAGAATGTTTAAGGCAGTGGTTTTCAAACTGTGGGTTATGTTCAATTTGTAACAATGAAAATACATCCTGCATATCAGATATTTACATTACAATTCATAACTAGCAAAATTACAGTTATGAAGTAGCAACGAAAATACTTTTATGGTTGTCGGTCACCACAACATGAGGAACTGTATTAAAGGGCTGCGGCATTAGGAAGGTTGCGAACCACTGGTTTAAGGGATTATCTCTATCTATGTTGAGGTTCCCTAGTATGAGGGCAGGAGGTAGAGCTTGGGAGGCAGCCCCTGAACTCACTGAAAAAAGAAGTGAGATATCCTGGAAAGCAGGAGACAACAGCTGCCAAAATGATGATTGGGTGGGAGCTACTGACCCAGTGACCCTTGGAGGAGAAGGCTCCTGAGCCACCGGAGTAGAGGAAGAAGCTAGAAGGGGCAGAGGGAACAAGGAATGACTGGAGTACACTGTGTGCTGCAAAGAGGGGCTAGGGAGACAGGGAAAGACTGGAGCTGAAAGCAAGCTTGTTGCTTGTGGAGCAGAGAGGACAGTCTAAGAGGGAGGAAGCAAGGTGGAGTCAGGGAGTTTGTTCATCATTAAGGGAAGATTTTAGATATATTTTCAATGTTCTTAGGGGGGTTGGGAGTTCAAGTAGAAAGTAGAAAAAATGTTAACTCTCCTTCCTATTAGGCAGGAGACTGGTGCCAAGCCCTCTGTGTATTGGAATGGTCCCCTCTTTTCTGAGGGAGGCTACAGACAAGGCCATAGTAACGTGGCACTATGATATGTGGCCCTCATCTCACGGGATGTCTGCAAGTACAGGTTTTGGAGTCTCTAGGTGGGGAGGCCTTCACTAAGCCTAGGTATTAATACCTGGGGACTATATATATAGGGTGGAAGGTCAACTGGGTCTTGAGATGTCCACAACTGGCCAGGTAGAAGAGAATTTTTATGTTTGATCCTGCGGGTGCTAAAAAGTGACATGATCAGAGGAGGCTAAGCTGCCCTAGGAAGAGAATTGCCACAGGGGAACAAAGCAGCCAGCTAGGGCCATAGTCCAGCCATGAGGTGCCATGGGCCTGTGCCAGGGTGGTGCTGGCAGCAGAGAGGAGGCATATCCAAGGGACCTTACGAAGGAAGAATCAAGTAAGACTTGACAAACTGATTTCTGATTGGAAGTGGAGAGTGAGACAGTATAATAGTGGTAGCCTCCACAGTAACAGGAATGTTAGAAAGAGGAGAAAAGGAAATAAACTTCATTTGGGACAATTCTGAGCTGAAGATGGTGGAATGTAGGTCTCGAGTGCTAAGCACAGAGATAGTTAAATGCATGGGAGCTGAGGACCTTAGCAAGTGAAATGGTATTAGAAGGAGCATTCCAATAGCACCATCTGCTGGAGAAGAAGGGATGGAGTCAACAACAAACAGAATGGAAAAGGATTTCTGTGCCCACATGGAGGGCTCAGGTTTGGGATGTTTTCCAATAGTAGCAAAGGCAGTCATGAATAAGAGTAAGAAAATGCTGAGGCCTGGCCAGGACAAGTAGCTGCAGAAAAGGGGAAGTCGAGGTACTCAGGCTAGGTGTCTCAGGAAAAAGGGAGGGGGGAAAAACAACTTTCAATTTGGGGGTCCTTGGCAAGGAAAACCTTCTTTTTGTAACTTAGAGACCAAGATCGTTAAGTTTATGTCACTAAGTCAAGCTTTACACCATTAGGTCTGGAAATGCAATTCTCACAAACCTACGGAAGCAAATTAGGCAACTTAGAGATTTAAGTAAAGGCTGACATTTCTATTCCCAGAAGCAGAAAGCCTTCCATACCTAGTTCTCCAGTCAGTCAGTAAAGGTTAATTATGCATCTACTATGTACTGGGAATACCAAAAAAGGGAAAACAATGTCCCTGCCCTCAAGGAGCTCTCAATCAAATGAAGGAGACAATATAAAAACGACTATGTACTAACAAGCCACATACCTTTGAAATAATCAACCAAAGGAAGGCAGTGGGGCTAATGGGTCAGAAAGAGTGAGCAGCCAGTCGTGGGGACAGCCAGTGAAATAAATGGGCTGCACTTGGGAGATTGAGAAACCACAAGTAGGCCATTTTATAGAGTTTTGTATCTGATCCAGAAGGTGGTCTATAGGGAGTCACTGGAGTTAACTGGGGTAGAGTGGGTCAATGGTCAGAACACTTTGGAGGGGGGAGAGATTTGTGACAGCAATGCAGGTGAGGTGGGAGGCCATGGATGAGGAATGTTGCAAAGGTAGAATCTGGTGGCTAAGAGGGCGGGTGATACCTAGCATGTGAGCACCCTCCACAGTAATGGGGAAGTCTGAAGGTTGGCAGAAAGATAATAACTGAACCCACAGAAGCCGATGAGACCACCAAGTGAAATAGCATAGAGGGAGAAGCTCTAAGAAGCCCCAGGAGAGAGATTGAGAAAATGAAATTTGACCATTAAGAAGAGAGTGGGAAGAGAGGGAAGGGACAACAGCGAGGGAGGTGGACAAATCAAGGGACACGTTTTGAGGCTAGGGAAAATGTGAGCATCTCTGTGGGCAGTAAGGAAGTAGCAAGATGACCTCTAGGTGATGTACAATGAGGGAGATCTCGGCAAAGGGCCCAAATTATTTAAAGTGAAATTCAAATCAAGATTCTTTGCTAAGAGGAGCTGTAAAAAGCTTTGCAAGAGCTACTGTGGAGAGTGAGATAGTGAGTTGCAGAAGGCTCTGAGTACAATAAGAACCAAGTTGAATTTGTGTAACGTAAATTCATAGTGGACCCAGTGAGCACAGCTTGGTAATGTTTCTCTACCTTTCAACAGCAAATGAGTAGAAGCTAAAGTGGGTCAGGAGAAATGAGTAAGTCAAGGCAGCAGGAAGCTAGGATGTTTGAGAAAGTGTCTATTGTATATTGAAGTCTCCTAGACTGTGAGTTATACACTACAGAAGAAAGGGGAGTATTCTGGAGGGCAGCAGACAGCAACTACTAGGCTTGGGTGAAAGATTCTGTGATGATGGTGGCAGTGGGGACCAGAGAGTATTCAAACTCCTCAAGTTTAACCAGTGAGTCCAAAGAATGAGAGTTAAAAAGGGGTGCCCAGGCGATTGGGCTCAGAATAGGGAGCAAGCACTTGCCCCTAAAGCAAAAGACTGGTGCTGATGGAAGCAGCTAGAGATTCCTGTGAGGGAGGAGGTGAGAATAACGAATTGAAGTACCCTCCCCAGTGATCAGAAAGATGTGAGACTGGAGGTTAGGGCTAAAGGATTGGAGAACCATTAACATAGAGGTAATCTAGTCCATGGAAGCTGATGAGTGAGCTCTGGGGGACACCCAGCAAAGGAGAGGTCAGAAAGCAATTGGGAGTGGAGGTACTGGCTGCAGCTAGCTTAGAGACAGGAGAGGAGACAGGGAGCCCAAGGTGGTGAGTGGGGATAGTTACCTAGAGAGGTGCAAAAGGATGGATGTGATATGAGAACGAAAAGAGAATCCAGGGCGAGCACTCAGTCTCAAAGTCTTTTTCAGAGATTTCACTTGTTGGCAGGGGGAACTTACCAAGTGGCCTTCGGACCTCAAAAGCTTTGAGGTGCCCAACTGTAGTGCTAGGCCTTAGGTACTAGCTAATTAGGAATATAAATCTCGGGCTTTACATACCTGGGATTCTAAGAATAAATCTTTGTTTAAGAGTGTTCAGGTTTGAAGTCAATTCAAAGCCACTTAGTGACTTCAAAACTATGACTAGAGGTGACCTAAAACCTCCAAGTGTAGATTACACTGAATTGTCCTAGAGTTGTACGCCAAGACTCATGTACTGAAATCTGAAGTATGAGACGTAGGGAGGGGATCAGTATCTTTTGCTCTACAGAAATATGGGATGTTACCCCCTCAAAAGTGAAAGAATTTATTGCAAAACTTACCTGTCAGACTTCTGTCTACTGAATGATAGAGGCTAACTGCTCAGGTGCCAAGGTGATGAAAAAGGAGGCCAGCAGAAGACTGCCCTGAATCTGCACCTAAGGAAGGGGAGAGAAGGAGCCACACATGGTAAGAACCAAGAGCAAGCTCAGTCATTTGGAAAGCACATTCTATGCATTACTTCACAATAAGTTAATGTCTTATTAAGACTCCCCCCTTTTAGAGATGAGGAAACTGAGGTTCAGAGTGCTTCTATGCTGGCTCTAGAGTCAGTCAGCTCCTAGTACTCTTGGGACACAGAGAGAAGACTCCAATTCTATCAGTTACACAAATAGCATCTATTTAAAACCAAAAAGTAGCATCGTCCATAATAGGCATATGCAAGGTTATCTTTGTTGACACCATGATTTACTATATTTCTAGAAATGCTAGGTCTAGCAGTAAGAAAAAGAAAATTGCAGGAATAGACAAAAGGAAAAAAATTCCATTCAACCTAAATGGAAGACAAAGAAAAACTATTCCCAAAGCATTTGGCCCCAAGTTTTAAACGGTCCGACTTCGGCCGGCCAGCGCTACTTTTTAGCCAAGTAGTCAAAGGAGCAAGATTTGTCAAGGTGGAAGCCCAGACCCTAGACATACCCGATAAGCTGTTCTCAAATTTATCAGCTCCTCTTCGTGAAAAATCCCAGGTTCCTGACCGGTCACTAAGATTGTGGAGGTTACAATGGAGCTGGGACAGGAAGATCCTGGAAAATACAAATTACTTGGGAAAGAATTCCCTATGTCATCAAAAAAGATGTTGTAAAAACTGGAGAACAATCAGGCAAAAGTAGGCTTAGACATGTGTGTGTACTCTGTGTGTGTGTGTAGATCTACATCTATATCATACACACACTATACTATGTGACCAAGAGTCATTCTCCAATAGATAAGTGGTCAAAATGTATGTACAAAGAGTTCTGAAAAGGATTTCAAAATATCGAGTTACATGGAAGAACACACCAAATCATTAATAATAAGAGAGCCATAAATTACTTTACACTCTGCAAATAGACAAATGGAAATGTTGGACCGGCTATGATAGATAGTGGTGCGTTGTGGGTGAGACTGTAAATTGGTACAGCCACCTTGGAAAGCAATTTGGAATTACACAAATAGAATAACTACAATGTCCATATCCTTTGACCTAGGGGATACTAGGCTTATATACCCAAAAGAAACCATTGCTAAGAACAAAGTTCCCATATATACCAGAACATTTATAGTAGTATGTTTTGTGATAGTAAATAAGTGAAAACAAAGTAGATACCCATCAACTGGGGAATGGCTAAACAAATGGTTAGTACATGAATATAATGGAATATTACTGTGATGTAAGAAATGATGAATACGATTAAATAACAGAAGCATTGAAAGATCTATTTGAACTGATGCAGAGTGAAGTAATACACACAATATAAATGGAAAGAACTACACACCCAAAATCAAGTTCATATGGCAAAATTATAAATAACAAGTATGGTTCAAAAGAGTAGATATGAGAGGATATCCTCACCCTACCTCTTTACAGATGTTACACATTTTTTGGATTTTTCAATGTATTTTATCAGCTGTGCTGATTTTTCCTTTTATCTTTAAAAAATAAATATTTGTTACATAGGAGGGGGAGGGATACTGAGGAAAACTATGATGATGTAAAAAAACAAAACCAAAAGGGAGCCGATTTATGTTTTCAGGTATAGCAGACACTGAGTTAAGTTCCATTATTTCTAATTTCCCTTGTCTAGACTGTTCCATCGATCTACTTTTCTATTTTTAATCAGTACAAAATGTTTTCAATGATTACCAATTTATAATATAGTTTAAGACCTGGAAGTGCTATTCTGTCTTTACTTCCCTTGATAATCTTATTTTGCTCCAAATGAATTTTGTTATTTTACCTAAATTCATAAAATATCCCATGGGTAGACTGATTGGTATAACATTAAAACTACAAATTAATTTTAGTAATAGTAATTTTGTGATATTAGCATGGCCTACATAAATAATGGTCTTTGGAATAAAATGGACAAAAGAAAAATGAATAATTAGGGATCCAAATCCAAATTAGGTAGGAACTGGGAAGAGGGGATATCTAGCTGCTCTTGATGAGTTCAAGTCACCAGGCACAGATGAGCTACATCCGTCCTGGAGCACTGAAACACTTTGTTTGGTAAGCCACTCTCAGGAATCACTGAAAAATACTGGAGAAGGCTAAATGGGGCACAGTTTTTTAGGGGAGAAAATGTAACGTACAAACCAGAGGCCACTGAGCTTGGTTCCAATTTCTGGCATGGGAAGACTTAGAGGACCTAATGTAAAAGGACCTTTACATGCCTTTCTTTAAAAGAGATTTGTGCTAAGTGCTGAGGATACCAACATCTCAGTTGATCCTCACAACCCCAAGAGGTAGGTGCTATTATCATCTCCATTTTTACAGATGAGGAAACTGATGCAGACAGAAGTTAAATGACTTGAGCAGGGTCACATAACTAATAAGTGTCTGAGTTAGAATTTGGGGCATCCTTACAAGTCCAACCCAATCCACTTTATCGCTCACTCAGTACAAAATGTGGGACTAAGCCTGATTTCTGCCAGGCTGCTTTCCAGTTTCCTTAGAACTTTTAATCAAATAGGGAATTCTTTCCTAAGCAATTTATGTTTGTAGGTATAGCAGACACTGAGTTAAGTTCCATTATTTCTAATTTCCTTTGTCTAGACTGTTCATTGATCTACATTTCTATTTTTTAATCAGTACAAACTGTTTTTAATGATTACCGATTTATAATATCATTTGAGGCCTTGCAGTATGATTCTTCTTTTATCCCTGTCTTTATTTCCCTTGATATTAAACGTCTTGTTTTGCTTCAAAGGAACTTTATTATTTTACCTAAATTCGTAAAATACCCCATGGGCAGATTGATTGGTATAACATTAAAACTCGAAATTAGTTTTAGGAGTAGTAATTTTGTGATATTGGCATGGCCTACACAATAAATATTTCTACTGCAATTTAAGTTGCTCTTTGTTTCTCATGTGACAATAATATTCTGTCACTCAGATACTACATTTTCTTTTTGCATTTCCCAGGTCCTGCCCGCTCACTTTGGTCCTAGGTCTTTGCTACCACAAAAAAAGTATTTCTATGAATAATGAATATTTTGGTGCTGATGGAAACTTTCTGTCTCTAATATCGTTGGGGACATTTGTCTACCATTGAGATTTCTGGGGTAAGGACTGTGGCCAGTTTAGTCACTTTTTTGCACAGATCTACATTTTCCTCCTATTGGTTCAACCCATTTATACCATCATATTGGAGGAGAAAGTGAGGCTGGTGACATTGCACAGCCCTCCCTCAGTGAAATCAAAGTCAACTGCAAGTCATGCCATCATCTCCCTGATATCATGGTCTTCTTCAAGAACCAAGGACAAATACAACCCAAGAGATGTCTTTCCTCTCGTCTTCTCTCCTCCTCCCCCCTCCCATCTTCCTTTCCCCTTTCCTCTCTTCTCTCCTCTTAAAAGAGAGGGGAGGGGAAGGGAGGACAGAAGAGAGAAGAAAGGAGTCACTCTAGCCTCTAAAAGGAGATCCTCTCTTCCCATCTGCCTCCCCTCTTCTTGTCCCTCTCCTCTCATCTCTCTTCTCCCTTCCTCTCTTCTCTGCCCTACTCTAGAGGAGGGAAGAGGGGAGAAGAAGAGGAGGAGGAGGAGGAGAAGAAGAAGAAAGAGGAGGGAAGGAAGAGATGAGGCACCAGAACAGAGTTTTGGGACATACTTATGGTTACTAGGGATAAACTACTAAGAAGAGAAGAGTGAAATGAGAGGAGACCTCTAACCCCTCAGAGCAGACACCCCTTTCCCCTCTCTCACACACACATATGTATATATCTATATCTATCTATCTCTCTATATATATCTAGTTCACTGTGGAGCTCATAGATTGGGCACTAGCTCCCTGCCCTCCTAGCACAGAGTGAATGTAAAGAGTAAGTCAATAGTAACTGTTTCTCTTTAGGCCAGGAACCCTGGGGGTCTTCCCCTCCCAGTCTGATTTTTTTTTTATAAAGGGCCCATCCCTTGAGCAACTACTTAAAGAGGGGCCTTAGCCTAAAAGGGCCAGGGTCTCCCACCGCATCCTGGGCCATCTCCAGTCAGCCTGATGGATATCTGGCCACTGGACCCAGATGGCTCTGGAGGAGAAAGTGAGGCAGGTGACCTTGCACAGCCCTGCCTCACTTGAATCAAAGTCAACTTCTCCCTCTCTCTTCCTCTTCTCCTCCTCCCTTCCCATTCCTCTCCTCCCCTCTCTTCTCCTCTCTTAGAGGAGACCCTCTAACCTCTAAGAGAAGAGAAAAGGGACAGAGAAGGGGAGAAGAAGAGAGGAGACCCTCTAACCTGTCAGAGAATATCTCTAAATCATAAGAGAGAATACATAGAAGAGGAGAAGAGACAGGGAGAGAAGAGGAGAGGAGACCCTCTAACCCCTAATAGAGACTCTCTCCCTCCCCTCTCCCTTCCCCTCTCCCTCCCTCCTCTCCCATCCTCTCCCTCTTCTCCCATCCTCTCCCTCTTCTCTCTTTACCTCACCTCACCTCATCTCACAGTACTCTGATGTGACAACATACCAAAATTTGTGGGATGCAGCCAAAGGATACTCAGGAGAAAATTTCTCTCTCTAAAGACTTGCCTCAATAAAAGAACAAATCAATGAAATAAGCATGCTAACTAAAACAACAACAACTAGAAAACCAACCAATTAAGCACCAAAATAGTCATCATGAAGATGAAAGAGGAAACTAACAAAATTTAAAGTAAAAAAAAGTCGATTAATAATACCAGGAGCTATTTTTTAAACACAATAAAATAGATAAGCCATTAGGTAATTTGGTTTTTAAAAAAGAAAAAGCAAATTACCAGTATCAAACATGAAAAAAGTGAATTCACAAACAGTAAAGGAAAGCAATTATTAGGTGCAATTTCATACAACTACATACCAATAAAACTGACTAAATGAAAGGGGTGAATACTTAGAAAAATGTAAATTGCCCAAATTAAGAGAACAGGAAGTAGAATACTTAAATAACCATATCTTAGGAAAAAATAGAACAAACCGTGAATGAACTCCCAAAGGAAAACAGGACCAGATGGTTTTACAAGCAAATTCTACAAAAAAAAACTTAAAGAGCAATTAATTCCAATATTATACAGACTCTTCAAAAAAAAAACAGGAAAAAGAGAAAAAGAGTCTTACCAAATTCCTTTTATGACACAGATATGGGCTTGATACCTAAAGCAGGGAGAGTCAAAACAGAAAAATAAAGCTATAGAATGATTTCCCTAATGAGTATTGATGCAAAAATTCTAAATAAAATACGAGCATAGAGAATACAGCAATATATCACAAAGAAAAGACTGGATTTACACAACGAATGCAAAACTGAATCAACATTAGGGAAACTATAAGTATAATCGACCATATTAATAACAAATCAACAAGAATCATGAATATTTCAAAAGATGAATAAAAAAGCTTTTTACAAGAAATATCACCCTCTCCTGTTTAAAAAAAAAACCGAGAAATCATAGGAATAAATGCAAGTTTCTCTAAAAGGATAATTAGTATCTCTCTAAAAACCAAGGCCTCTCATGATGGAAATGCCATCCACATCCAGAAAAAGAACTATAGCATATGAATGCAGAGCAAAGCAGTCTATTTTCTTTTTTGTTTGTTTAGTTTTTCTTTCTCGTGGTTCCTCCCATTCATTCTAATTCTTCTCTATGACATGACCAATGTGAAAATGTGTTTAATAGGAATGTATATGTAGAGCCTATATCAGATTGCATGCCATCTTAGGAAGAGGGCAGGGGAGGGAGGGGGAGAAAATCTAAAACTTATGGAAATTAATGTTGAAAACTAAAAATAAACAAACCTAAAAAAAACGGACACAAAGCTCAAGGACTGAGACCTGTTTGGGGAGCTATGTGGCTTCAAAAGGGAGAGAGTCCTAAGACCTTTCTCTTTACAGCATGGTCTCTCCCCAAATGCTGTGAATAAAAATAAATCTCTAAGATCCGCCAAGAGCAACTAAGGCGAAAGAGGCAGTAGTTAATGCTGACAGATCTTTCTGAATACGTCTAAAATCCAACAAAAAGCCTCCCCTTCAACATATGGTTGGCCAAATGGAACCACTTATTGGGAGATCTATACATGTTGTGTGATGTCCCTAAGGCATTTCCCTTGCACATGATCCCAGTTCTCCCAGAAGCAGGCTCCTTAGCATCCTCCAAATAGGAAAGTTTCATGGAGCATGCACATGTATTAGGACTTCCACTACTTCTGGAATATGAAGAAAGTCTGGTGTTTCACAGTCCATGTTTGTTATCTGTTTTGGAAACACATAATTACTGTATGTGGGCAATCAAAAAGAAACTGCAAAGAAGGTTCTCCCTTTTAGCTCTTAGCAAACCAATAAATGACTTTCCAATATGAGTACTGACTCTGTAATTAATTTTTATGACATTCCAATTTTAACATGTCATCATGAGTAAACCTGAATATATCAGGTTCCCTGTCTGAATGCGTCCCGTCCTTGTAATCTTGAATGAAGAAAGACAATATGGAAAATGGTCAGTGAGTAGAGTGGCTTCTGAAAGCTTTTGGGGGGAGGCAGGATGGAAGAACTACAGAAATAAAAAGATGATAAAGAAATACTAAGACAACTAAGAGCAAGACATTTAACATGCTTTAGACACTGACTTTATTTTTTCAAGTAAACACAACATTGAAAAGCAATACAGTATAATTAATGTTAGCTCCCCTATCAAGGGCTAATGTTATAGTTTATTGTGTCATAATAAAGCCACAATTTTTATGAGGCTATAGCTTAGGAATACCAGAGCCATGAAAATTTTACAGAAAATGCAACTCTTTTATGTTGGTAATTCGGCCATTGATGCTTAATGTTATGCAAATGCTTATTGTGGCATTCTCCATTACAAATATGGGCACTATGAATAAAGTCCCAGTAGAGCAAGGAATGAACTTCCTGGGTCCAATATGTGGGTATGGTCATCTTTGACAGGGACAATTGCCCAGGTTAGCAGTCCTTTAAAAAGAATCATTCAAGCAGATTGGGGAAATTATCTGCTTGAGAATCTCACCCATTTAAATACAATCATAAAAAGGCTAATCTCCTGATTAAAAAAAATGAATGGGGTGATGGGCCTTTGAGAAGTAAAGTATTTATGAGAAATCTCAGATGTCCAATTAGTTGGGGTTAAATAAATCGTCTGGGTATTGATCAGGAAATAAAACCCATTTATGTAATATGGAAGCCAGGAAATAATTCCATGGGGGGAAAAACCATTAGCCTAAGGAGCTTAACAAGAACCTTTCAAAGGTCTGATTCTCAACCTGTGAGCCTCCATACCTGCTTCTAGGGAATCCTTCAAGGATACCAAATTTGGGAAGCTCCTGTGTTAGCAACTGAAAGCCTTTCATAACCACCTGACATTTCTTTCCTTCCTCAGACGCCATTTTTTGTTGTTGAATCGTTTGGGTGACATGCAACTCTCCGTGACCCCATGTGGGGCTTTCTTGGCAAAGATACTAGAGTGGTTGGCCATTTCCTTCTCCGGCTCATTTTAGAGATGAGGAAACTGAGGCAAACAGGGTTAAGTGACTTGCTCAGGGTTACTCATCTCCTAAGTGTCTGAGGCTGGATTTGAACTCAGCTCCTCCAGACTCCAAGGCCAGCAAGCTACCCATTTCACCATCTAGCTGCCCTTCATATACCATAGTCCAGGCAAACTTCACTTCTTTCTATTCTTCACACATGGTATTCCATTTCTAGTTGTGCTCTCCCCATGCATGGAATGCATTTCTGCCTTCTGGAATTCCTACCTTCAATTCCTTCCTTCAGCAATCAACTCAAGTGCCCCCTCCCATTGGAGGGGCCTTTCCTGACTCCCCAACCCCAGCTAAAGTGGTCCATGCCTTGCCTACTACAATGCCACTGTTGAACCACTGGGCCTTGCCATTTGCCCTGCCACCAATCCCTCTGCTCAGTACTGGAATGCCTATGCCATCCTGACTGGTGAATGCAGCATATGACCCACTATATCTGACTGACCCTAGCCATGATGAACATGACCTTCTGGGCATTTTATTGCCATCCATCTCACCTACCAATGTACTCTCCAGGCCACTGGACCTCACTACTCACCCTGCCATCAGGGGACTACATCTTCTCCTTCCCCTTCCAGCTCTGGGACTGTCATTAAATCATTCAGTACCATCTTTGCTAATGGAAAGGGCCTATCACTCAGCTCTCTTATAGCTCTACCACATACCATTTCCTTGGCTTGCCAAAACAAAACACCTTCTCCTTGGCTACCACTCCCTTAAAAGTAATGTTCTCCCCCACCCCCACTAGCATGTAATCTTCTGGAAATCAAATATTATCTCACTTTTAAATTTGCATCTGCAATACCTGACACAATGTTTGGCACTTGCTAAAGGCTTTTTCAAAAATTCATTCATTCAGGGCAACTAAGTGGTGCAGTGAATAGAGCACTGGCCCTGGAGTCAGGAGGACCTGAGTTCAAATCCAGCCTCAAACACTTAACACTTACTAGCCATGTGACCTTGGGCAAGTCACTTAACCCCAATTGCCCTGCCTAACCCTCTCCAAAAAGCAAAAATTCATTCATTCATTAGAGATCTTACATCTACATATTTATATAGATAGATAGATACAGATATATAGTTTATCTACTTCTGTGTATACATGTTGTTTTCTTTGATAGAATTCAATCTTCTTGAGAAAAGGGGGACATTTTTTCTTTATCTCTCCATTACTTAGCCTTGCACCCAATACAACATGGAAGTTTAATAAATTCTCATGGAGTGACTGACACAGTGAAATGCACAAAGGCCTGTTCATCTTGGTCCAAAGCACTGGAATTCACAACTTCCTGTGGCATTGCAAGTCCATCGTCACCATCCAGCATGTGACAGATTGCAAAGCGTGGACTCAGGAAGACCTGGGGTCAATTTTTTCTTCTGATACCTTCTAAGAAAATCACAACTTCTCTGAACTTCAGTTTCCTTGTGTGTGGAACCACTCACAGGGTGGTTATGATGCTCAAATGAGATAATGTAGTAAATGTATCTTGCAAACCACAGAGCACTGGATAATGTGACTTCTTACTACCCTTGAATTGCTAAACCTGCTGGCCCATTCCCAGGCATCATCCTTCTTGATTTCTCTGCTACATCTGACACTGTTTTCCCTCTCCTGAAAATCTCTGCATTTTCAAGACAATGATCTTTCCCAGTATTCCTCCTACCTGTAGGACACGTCCTTCTTGGTTTCCATCAATGGATGACAGGGGTGGTGGTCGTGGTGATGAGAACCATTTGCAATGATACTGACTTTTAGGGTTTACAAAGCTTGGTCCTCAAAAGAATCTGGTGAGGTAAGTGCTGGAGTTTAATATTAGACCCATTTTATAGATGAGGAAACTGAGTCACTGGGCAGTGAAATGACCTGCCTAAGTCACATAGCTAGTCACATATATGAACCTGAGGCTCAGTGATGCTTTACAGCTAGTAAGTGGCCGAGACAGGACTGGAACTGGAGTCTTTGGGACTCTAAACTTAGCAGATGTTACACTACTCTAGGTTGCCCACTCTATTTATATGCGTTTGTTTTATAATTGAATGTTGATTCACATCCTTGTATAACCCATAGTGGCCAACTCTGGAACAGACTTGGTAAAGCCAATTGGCTTTACCACAGATGCCACAGTGAACTATGCCATAGAGGTTCCAGTGAATCACTGAAAACCTTGCCTTTGGGTCCAACCTCATTTGGGGCACTACTGACCAAGCAGGAGAGGCTTCCTGAATGGCCCCAGGGACAGAATGAACACCCTTTCTCTGACAGTTAACCTTGCTAAGACTGGAGAGGCTGATCACTAGGTGGGGTGCAGAAGGAGGCCTGTTCTGGCCACAGCAACTTTCTTTCTTTCTTTTTTAATTAATTTTAGTTTACATCATCCATTTCCATGAGATTTTGAGTTACAAGTTTTCTCCCCATCTTTTCCCTACCCACCACCCCAAAACAGCGATCCCATTGTATAACCCCTCCCCTAATCTATTCTCTCCTATGTCCTCCCCCATCACCTCTCTGACTTTCTAGATTGTTTCTCTTCCTCCCTCATCACCCACCTGCCCTGGAAGGACATGCAATTAAATACAGGCTGTACATGTGTAATTACGCAGAACCTCTCCACAGTGGTCATATTGTGAGAGACTGATTATATGTCCCTCCTTCCTATCCTGCCCCCCCTTGTTCTGTTCTCTACCCTGTCCCTGTCCCTTTACAGAAGTGTGTACTTCTATCAACCCTTCCCCCCACTGTGCCCTCCCCTCCATTATCCCACTTCTCATCCCCATTCCCCTTACTCTCCAGCCACAGCAACTTTCAAAAACCTTCCATGAAGTGATCAAGGAGCTATGATCTGCAGCACTGAAGGGAACACTCCACACCCCCAAAATTACAGCCACCTGGTTTATTGAAGCCTGATGAAAATGACATTGTCATCTATTTCAGTTCACAATAAGATCCAAATGCATTGACTGAGTTTGCATTGCTTTGATTCTGAGAGTAATTTCTGCTCATTTGTTCATTTGCATTAAAGATGGTAAAATATGCCTTTGTTTCACTTTAAAACAATCTATTTTTAAAGAATTCTTAAAGATGTCAAATCTTTCATTTCTTCAGGCTGAAGTATGACAGATCCTTGAGACTTCACTGTAAACCCTTTTACTAGCAGCCATAAAGGCAAATTTCTGCTTTTGAGATTAACTAAAAAATAAATCATTAAGATGCTTTAGCGTATTAAAAATTCCATCCTTTTGGTACCACAGATTACAGTTCTGCACTATGACTTGCTTCCTTTTTATGTGTTCCATTCTGCTAAATGCCAATGTATTTTTCTCTTTTATGATCTACTAATTGTTCTGCCTTTAACTGTAGATGTTATTTAAGTGAAAATTAATAATTATAAATGATAATTATGACAAAAGCTTCCTATTTCCCTTAACCATATCCAATGTGACAGTAATATTGTCAGTTTCTAATAATTACCCATGATGATACATGTCATTTGCATACACACCTGTCACTTTCTACTAAAGATATATTCTGCTATGAAGTTCTATTAACATTGTTATAGCACAATCATAGGTTGTAACCATCTCTTAATACTTCTTTTTTTAAAAAAAGGAACTACTAATCTCTCAAAAATACTCTTCTAGAAACCTAGTTCAGGAATTTGTACTAAAATGCAAATTTGCACGTAAAAAGGTGGTAGATAGCTTATTTTAATGAATGGATCTATAATCCCATCGACATTGGCACTTCCTTCACAAGTATAGATTGTACCCCATCCACACCTTCTCATAATGTCTCGATTCTGGTTCATATCGTTCCTCCACAGAGCATCACTATTGGTAGTATGCTACAACTGACTTACACCTACCATGTGTCTTCCCATTGCCCTTTGCATCACCTTCCATTTTCATCCTGCTAAGACTGTGGTGTTCCATGATTCCCAAACACTGCAGTGTATCTGGGAGACAATTTGATAGTAAAAAGATGGGCAACTGTTGCAGGCCACAGTTTGGGATCATCCAAAGTGATGCATAATTTTTCCCATCAATATACATTCTTCATCTACTTGGTTTTTTTCTTATGAAGAATGGCAGGCCATTCTTTCTTGAATGGCTGGGGATCTCTCTGAGAACTGATGCCATTAGCACCATGTCCTGTGCAACCAAGAGCATCTGAATTACTGCCCAAGTATGGGGAAATAGCTCTTCATTTTAGATTTCTGACATTATCTCCAACAAGAGCAAGCAAATGTCTTTGACAAGTATTCATCTCCCTGTTGAAGCCTTGACTGACACTGCTAAGCCCAAGATAACGGAACAAAGATAGATCACATCTATTGAAGAATCTTTCAGGATATTAACAGATGCATAAGATGTCTCTTATTGGAGTCTTTAAGTTTGCATTTCACTTGATCAAGTCAAACACTCTGTTGCAATCAATAAGCAAAAAATCCCACGTGTGTTCTTGTCATTTTAAAACATGCTCAATCATGTTCTTTAGACATGGTCTGCTACCTGTTTCCTTCTTAGATTTTCAAGGATACTCCCCATAACTGGACAGTTCATTCTCATGAAAATGTGGTGACCCATGCTCTGAAGCAATTCTCCCAACTCTGATGAGGTGGGTCACCAGGGAACAGCTAGCTATGTCTTCTCAAAGCACAGACATAAGCATAGCCCTCAAGGGACTGGGCAAGAGTGGACCTTTCTAATGCTGTATAACTCTCAAGCACCCATCTGTGTGCTTCCCACCATGATTAAGGATTGAAAAATATTTAGTCAGTCTGACTTTAGAAAGGGATGTACTGAAGTAGCATAACTGATACAAAACACCCCCCATAGAGTCTATGAAATACTCTCCCTGAGTATATATAAATACTCTATGTACATATAGAGTCCAGGGGAAAGTGAGATCAAACTTAAAGAAGACATGGGACAAAGGCATAACTTACAGCTCCTGGTTGTTGGAAGTCCCTTTCTCCCCTTCACAAGGTGCTCAAGAAGTTCCTCCTGGGCATACACTGGCTTCTTTGCTGGGCTTCCAAACTTTCCTTGGCTCCCAAAGCAGACACTGCTATGAACAACTGCCAACCACAGGGTGGATGCTAGGATGCTGTTGGAAAATTGAGAAACCCCAAATCTTGTGGACCCTTCAAAGCTCACAAGGTCCTCCTCCAGCCAAGGCTGGAGGGGAAGGAGGCCCAAGTACTCTCTTCACACACACACACACACACACACACACACCACCCCCAACCCCCCCCACAAGCAACAATGTCTCAGGGAGCTTGAATGCTCCCTTCTCATTCTCCACTAGTGGAATCTTTACTTGCTCATGCATATAGAATTTTAAGGGTGAGGTTGACAAAATAAATCAGATTACGTCACCAAAAGTAAGTGTTAAAATATTATGCTCTAGTACTTGAGGTAAAAAATGTGTCTGGATTGAATTTCTCCCAGGTTTGCACAGGTCAGTTATTTTAGAGAAGATCCACAGGGAATGACCAAGTTTTCTAAGCCAATCCACACATTCATCCTGTGTAATATCACTCTAGTTCAGCCAATAACTCACCATATATTTGGAAGTGATCTATGTCGAGGTGATCATTGAACCTGCTAGGGCTGATGAGATCACCAAGGGAGAGAAGCAGAGAGAGAAGGCACAGGACAGGGCCCTGGAGGATACTCACACTTAGGGTTTAGAAAACAATATCAAAAGCTAAAGAGGAGTCAAATAGTATGAGTATTGAGGGGAAAATTAGATTTGAGATATTTTTTAAATGTCTTATTATCCTATGATGACCATCTTTAGCTGTCAAAAGCAAGATAGCCGACCCTAACATAGGCACAATGGGAGGAAAGACAGAAAGAGAGGTCTTTCTGACCTGTCTCCTTTTCCTGTACCTAATACTGGCCATTCCCTTGTTCCACTGAGTCCAAATTTCTGATGCACATTTTTTTAAAATAACAAACCTATTTCAAACTCTACAACTCTTCTAGTTTTGCCTCCTTCTTCTTCTAGCAACTCCAATCTTGACTCAGCAGTGGTGGAAAAATCTAGAAAATAAACATAAGCGAAGAGGAACCAAAATTACAGCTTTTTAAAGATGATAGCATGGTCAATCTAGAGAACTCTAAAGAGTCAATGAAAAATAATTCCATATAAGTTGTAGCCAGAATTACTTTATTTCCTAATCTTAATAAACCTAGGAAAGCAGCATGAAAATAAAGATTCGAGGAAGTAGAGCATTGGGTCCATTGGGGACTTCTATGTGTACCATTCAAATTCCACCAGTAGTAAGTAATATTTTTTTAAATTTTCCTTTTTGGGTCTAAAAATCTAAAAAGTTTCAAAAAGGCTTCTATTTTTCAATTCTTTTATTCACAATATTCTGTTCAATGAAATAATTTCTTTATGTTGTGCTCTCAAATTCCCCTAGCCAGTTTGTATTATTTTCTTTTAAAATAAGGCTTATTCATGCTGTCTGGGCTTTTTCTAAATACCACAATCATTTCTAATCATGCCCTCTTACTTACCTCCCCTAGAAAAGGAACTCTCCATTTTAACAACAAATACCTGATATGCAAATACCATGCGGCATATAATACCATAGGGCATATAAAAGCCCTATTAGCCCCACACACACAAGAGCATATTTTGCATTTTGAAACACCTCCATTTTTGTTCTCCCTAAACATTTTTGTTGGTATAAAAATAACTAGGATAGAAATCTAATTGTAATTTTGGAGTAACTGTCAAACTTGCTTTTCTTTCAAATCTGATTCTTTGTTGTCATCCTACTGTAACCCCTGAATCCTAGGGAGCTCAAAAACCACTAACTGGGCAAAAGAAAAAGTGGGTGTCTCATTACACATCTATTACAATTCTGCAAACACAAGAAGAAAAATCTTTTCTAGAGGTTTGGGGTTTTTTAAGTCAGATTAAGGCTAAAATCTCTAGAGCTGATAATGTTGGCTAGCAAATCTCAGATCCTGTTAGTTCTATTTAGTAAACTTTAACTTGCACTCCTTGGGGGGTTTTGGGTACAGGAGGATCAACTGAGTGTCATGTATGAGTATCACAACCTTTTCTTCCAAAGACAAATTATATGTCATGAGTTCTCCAAAAAGCCTGTGCTATGGGGGATTCTCTGCTTTTCACTAAGAGGGCTTAGTGACTTGTCAAGAAATTCTACAAAGAATTTGCTAAGATATTCTAGATCAAATCAACCCGCAGTCTGATATTTAATGAATTCAATGCAAAAATGGGAAAAGGTGAGACCAGAAGAAATCCATGGGACAATATCATTCTAGAAAAAGAAATGAGAGAGGTCAGAAACATGTAGATTGAATGGAAGCCTCACATCTCTATATGTGAATACATACTTTGTATAAAAAATGGTAAGCACTGGACATCATGAGCACCATATAGCATCATAAAGAACAAAATACATTATATTTTGGCAAATAGGAAAAAAATTATTGTTGGGGTTGAATTTGCTGCCTGGGTATAATCAGACAATTCATTTGTCAAAGCCAAAAGAGGAATTAATAAAAAAAAAATGAAAGCAGGAAGACTAATAATAAGAAAAATATATGGCGTACCAGTAAAACTCTAACCTGTATTACTTAAGTAATTGAAAAAATTTTTAAATGAACCCTAAAATGACATAGACACTGACTAAATAACTTCATCCAGAAGTTTAAACAATGTAGATTACTGGGAAAAACAAGCACCTTGGACAGCAAACTTCTGACTTCCTTGCCAGAGAGATGGCTATCAATGATTACCAAAGGCAACACTTGGTTAAAACAAAAGGATGAAAATTAAAGACTACAAACAGAAGAAAAATGGGGGAAAAAATTGACAGAAGACATTTCAACAAGTTGTTTTCTGTATCGAGAACAGCAGAACCACCATGTTTCAACCATCACAATCCCTGAGGTGCTTATGGAGGAAGTAGGAAGAGGATGAGAGGAAACAAGGCAGATAAAGGAGAGGATTGGACCAAGTAGAGATCCAGGAGCTCCGTGCTGGAAGGAAAACAAATTGCGAGGAGATTGAGGGATTGACAGACGTGGCATCTAGGTGGAAGAGAAGATACAAAATGTCTAGGAAATAGCTCCAGAAATGGTAACTGAGAGAATATCAATGAATATTGACCTAGAGGCTTGCTCTCCCATCTATACAAAATCTTAATGACAGTCATTTATTCAGGGAGTGAGAAGCTCCTTGATGATGGTCTTAGTAGAGAACAAGCAGGCTTTCATAAGCGTGAGAAAATTGAGGGGATTAGAACAGCAAGTGGTTAAGTGTGGGAATTGAATGAACTATACTGACTCCATCTTGTGATTCAATTCTGGAGCTAGCTCAGTTCTCTTTCTATTCAGTTATGGGTCTAGTCCAAATTCTGTCTTGTGAGAAAAGTTTATTCAATTCTGGGCATTGGGAGAAAGCCTTGTTGCATTCTTTGAACCTCACCCAGTGTGGCTGGGAAACTGGACCACTTCTTCTGCTGCTTAGAGACCCTTAACCAAGTATCTTGGTTATGCTGACCAGAAACTTGATTAGATGCAAAAATTGATGCCAGGAGTTTTCTGACAATTCTACATCTCAAGCAACTCTTATGTCTTATCTGAAACCTGAACCCATACTAATCAATTAGTGATGGTTTCCATGTTCCTTTGATTATGTATAGATACTTGGGGAGAGACACTTACTAGCTGTGTGATCCTGGATAAGCAATTTAACTCTGATTTCCTCCAAAAAAAATTCCAACATCAATTTCTACCAAAAACAAAGGAAAGTATATATATAAACAGATGTTTCCTTAACAATTTGTAGTATCTACCAAAAATTAAGAATAATGTATTATTCAATGTAGAAAGGTTAGAGGACTTTCCAAAAATATCAAGGGTAGAACAAGGATACCCTTTATCACCACTACTATATGGCATAGTGCTAGAAATGCTAACTATAGCTAGAAGGCAAGAAAAAAAAATCAAAGGAATAAACACAGGCAAAGAGCAAAAGAAACAATTGATTTTTGAAGACCATACAATGATCAGTCCTGAACAGAGGTGTCAAACATACAACCTGGTCACAATACTCCTTGGTACAACCCAAACCAGATTAAAATATAATAAAAATATTTAACAAATATGTAGTAGACCATAGAAAGCATTAATATGTGGTTTTCTAAGTCAATATATGGTCCACAGGGATTCATTTATATGATTTAGTGACCCCATTTTCATCTAAGCTGGATACCACTAATAAAGAGTCAAATAAAATTAATTTGAACAATTAATAATTTTAGCAAAGTTGCAGAATATAAACAAATCTACATGAGTCTTCATCATTTCCATGTATTAACAAAACCCAGGAGAAAGAGAAATATAATTGAAAATAACTACAGAATATGTAAAAGATGAGAGTCTATCTACCAAGAGCAACACAGGAACTGTGTAAATGCAGATACAAAACATTCTTTGCTGAAATACAGACCTAAATAATTAGAGGAATATTCATTGATGATGGATAAGTCATAAAAATGACAACACTACCGAAATCAACTTACTTATTTGGTGAAATAGCCATCAAACTGCCCAAGGATTGTAGCTAGAAAAGACAATAATGAATAATAAGCTATAAGAATCAAATTCATCTGGAGAAATAAAAGGTCAAAAGTTTCAAGAGAAATAATGAAGGAAAGGATGAAAAAGCACAACCAGATCTAATACTATACTACCAACCAGTAATTATTAAAAATCTGGGGCTGGTTAAACATACAGAGGTTGAGCGATGGAATATATTACATACATTATATACAGAACCAAATGAACACAATAGCTCAGCTTTCAATGTACCCAAAGATCTTCAGCTACCAGGGTCAAGCCCCCAAAAATTGGACAAAAACTGCTGGGAAAACTGGAAAGCATTCTGGAAGAAATTAGGCATAGACTAAAATCTCACAACATACACCAAGATAATCTTAAAATAGAAATATGACTTAGTCATAAAGAGGGAGCATAATAAATAAATTAGAGGAATAAGGCAGAAATTAATTTTCAAATATATGGATAGGGGAAGAGTTCACGGCCAAACAAAGGATAGAGAGGATCGCAGAAGATAAAAAAAAAAAAAGACAATTCTACTCACATAAAAATAAAAAGGCTTTGTACAAACAAAATCAATGCTGCTCAAATTAAAAGAAAAACACAACTATCGAAAAAAATCTTTGCATCAAATTTCTTTCATGAAGGTCTTGTATCTAAGATATAGAAAGAACTGATTCAAATTTATAAATAAATGGTCAAAGGACATGAACAGGCAGACTTGAAAGGAAGAACTACAAGCTATCAGCAAATAATGGAAAAAATGCTTCTGTTCACCAGCAATTAGAAAATACAAGTCAAAGCCCCTCTGAGGTTCTACCTCCCACTCATCAGATTGACAAAGATGACCAAAAAAAGAGTAAGGATAATGACAAATGTTGGAGGGGCTATGGGAAAACAGAACACCAATATAAGGCTAGTGGACCTGTGAAATGGTCCAGTCATTCTAGAAATTCATTTAGAACTATGCCTAAAATGTCATTTAACTATGCATACTTTTTGACCCAGTGACACCTACCCAGCCTACTCTCCAAGGAAATCAAATAAAGAAGAGGATTGTCCAGAAGATATTACTCCTATGGTGCAGTGCAACTGATAGCCTGAGGAATTAAAGAAACAAGGAGTCCTTTGACTAAAAATATATTTCAATAACCTCAGGCAGAAGCAGTTCTCAAGACAAATAAAGAGCAGTACAGATAATAAAAACAAATAGAAGTCACAGGCAAAAAGGCTAAGAAGCAATCAGTAGTGAGGTTGTGGGCAGGCTCTGGAGGTCCTTGCCAAAATTCTCAAAACTGCGTTCTTGCTTTTTGCCCTAACAGATCGGTCATGTAACTGCCCCAGATCTGCATTATGACTTCCTTGATTGCTATAATCTCAGCTAATACTGTGAGAGGAGAGAGGGTTCAACTCACATCTTCCAAGTTCCATCAGCCTCCTGTCCCATAATAGTCACTAAATTGTGTATAGTCTTTGACACAGCAATACTACTAACCTGACCCCAAGGAGATCAAAGAGGAGAAGACCCTCTATGGTCAAACATATTTATACTGCTTTTGGTGGTAGCAAAGAACTGGAAACTGGTAAGGTAGGGGGCATCAACTGAAGAACTGCTGAACAAATTGTGGTATATCAAAGAAATTGGATACTACTCTGCCATTAAAAAAGATGGTTTCAGAGAAACCTGGGAAGAATTATATGAGCAGATACCAAGGGAAGTGAGCAGAATCAGGAGAACAATGTATACAACATAATCTATACATTGGAAAGGCAAACAACTGCCAAAGAACAAATAGAAATGATTACGAAAATGAGACAGGTATCAAGTTATGCAGAGGGAGAAAAAAAAGCAAAAAGAAAAAGAAACAAAACATATGATGACTACAACAGAAAGTCAAGATGCAGAAACAACAAAACTTTTCAATTATAATGTTCAATGTCAATAGACTCCTATCAAAGTTAAAGAAGACATTGTTTATTTTAAAGAATAAATGTTTTGGGAAAATTACTTTCGCCGTATGGGGGGAAATTATTTGGAGGTTTGTTGGCAAGTATCTGTTTTGTGAAAACTTATCACCACATTTTTGAAAAGTCAGTAACTTTTCCTATCTTTGTCAGCTTCCCTATCTATAAAATGGAAGTAGTGATACTCCTACATCACAGTATTTATTGAGAGAAAAGTGCTTTGGAAACTCTAAAATGCTATGTAAATGTGGGCTACTATTATAATGATTTCATTATTTAATAGCCAGAGATAGCAATCAGTGTGCTACTTTTCCAATAATGAATTTGTAGGTGGATACTTTTCTATTTCTAAAAAAAAGTAGATTCAATGTGCATCTGTCTCTATGGACCATATATTGGATAACAATAACCCTATCAAAATCTGAAGCGTTCTTGTTAAGACATATTTTAATGCAGTCATTTTGAAGTAATTTTAGCACAGCTCTAGAACAATGAATTAATTAACTAATTAACTTTTAATTACTGCTATATTAAATGGAATTGGCTTTGCTGTTCCTACCACACAGACTAATAAGCTCCTTGGAAAAGAATCACAGGCAATAATTTTACCATCTTATTTTATTATTAAACTAAATCATTTGTGTGTGTTTGTGTGTGCATCTGAGGAATTAGGTAATGCAATTACATAAATTAAAATAACTTTCACAATGAGAACACATAATACTTTTCATTTACAGCTCCACCATTTTCTGTTGTGGTCTTGGATAAAAACAATCTATTTCAACACTGGACAGCAGACATTTTTTAAAGAATAAAGCATCCATCTTGGAATTATGCCTCAAAAGTGTTGAAACTATGCATACCCTGTGACCCAGCTATACTACTAGCAGCCCTATACTCCCAAAGAAGTCAAAGGAAGAACAACACCCTTTGAACAAATTATACCACTACTAGGCCCACACTCCCAAAGAAACTAGAGAAAGAGAAAATGGATCTATATATACAAAAATATTTATACAAGCTCTTTTCATAGTAAGCAAAACTTGGAAACTAAGAAGATGTCCTATTGGTGAATGGATAAAGAAATTGTAGTAGGTGAATGTAATAGAATATTATTGTGCCATAATAAATTATAATGGCAGCTAGGTGGCGCTGCAGTAGATAAGACCACTAGGCCAGGAGTCAGGAACTGATTTCTCTTCCTGAGTTCAAATCCTACCTCAGACTTACTAACTTTGTGACCCTGGGCAAGTCACTTAAATCTGTTTGTCTCACTTTCTTCATCTATAAAATGAGCTGGAGAAGGAAGTAACAAACCACACCAGTATTTCTGACATAGCTGGCTCTATAGAAATACTTATTCCCCTTCCTTATTTTTGTAGACCCAGCAATTAGCAAAGTGCCTGGCCCATAGTAGGCTCTATGGAAATGTTTATCCCCTTCCCTTATTTTTTAGCTTGGCATGATGCCTGGGACATATGAGGATCTACAGAAATGTTTATCCTCTTCCCTCATTTTTGTATCTCCAGCAATTAGCACAGTGAATAGCACATAGTAGGCTCTATATAAATGCTTATTCCCTTCCCTTAATTTGTTTTTTGACCCCAGCATCTTTCATACAGTAAGCTTTATAGAAATCCTTATCCTTTTCCCTTACTTTTATATCCCCAGCAATTAGTACAGTGCCTAGCACATAGTAGGCTCTATATAAATACTTATTCCCTTTCCTTATTTTTTTTTTAACTTCAGTGCCTGGCACATATGAGGGTCTATAAAAACCCTTATCCATTCCCCTTATTTTTATATCCCCAGCAATTAGCACAGGGTCTTTCACATAGTAGGCTGTATAGAAATGCTTATTACCTTCCCTTATTTTTTTTTTTTACCCCAGTGCCTTTCATTCAGTAGGCTCTACAGAAATCCTTATCTTTTTCTCTTATTTTTGTAGCCCCAGCACTTAGCACAGTGCCTGGCACAGAGTAGGCTCTATACAAATACTTACTACTTTTCCTTATCTTTTTTACCTTAGCACCTGGCACATAGTAGGCTTTATGGAAATATTTATCTCTTTCCCTTATTTTTTATCCCCAGTGCTTGGCATGGTGCCTGGGACATATGAGGCGCTATAGAAATCCTTATCTTCTTCCCTTATTTTTGTTTCTTCAGCACTTAGCATAGTGAAGAGCACATAGTAGGCTCTATAGAAATGTTTATTCTCTTCCCTTATTTTTTTGTACCCCAGTACCATTCATACAGTAGGCTCTATAGAAATCCTTATCCTTTTCCCTTATTTTTATATTCTCAGCAATTAGCAGAGTACCTGGCGCATAGTAGGCTCTACAGAAATGCATATCCCCTTCCTTTATATTTTATCCCCTGTGCTTGGCACTGAACCTGGCACATATGAGGCTCCATACAAATCCTTTTCCTTTTTTCCTTATTTTTATGTCCCTAGAAATTAGCACAGTGTCTGGCACATAAGAGGTTTTTTAGAAACATTTATTTTCTTCTTTTATTCTTGTATCCCCAGCACTTACCACAGTGCCTAGCACATAGTAGGCTCTATAGAAATACTTATTCCCTTTCCTTATTTTTTTTTTTACCTCAGTGCCTGGGACATATGAGACTCTATGAAAACCTTTATCCTTTTCCCTTATTTTTATATCCCCAGCAATGAGCACAGTGCCTGGCACATAGTAGGCTCTATAGAAATGTATATCTCCTTCGCTTATTTTTTATCCCCTGTGCTTGGCACAAACCGTGGGACATATGAGGCTCTATAGAAATCCTTATACTTCTCCCTTATTTTTATATTCTCAGCAATTAGCACAGTGCCTGGCACATAGTAGGCTCTATAGAAATGCATATCCCCTTCCCTTATATTTTATCCCCTGTGCTTGGCACTGAATCTGGCACATATGAGGCTCCATAGAAATCCTTTTCCTTTTTTCCTTATTTTTATGTCCCTAGAAATTAGCACAGTGTCTGGCACATAAGAGGTTTTTTAGAAACATTTATTTTCTTCCTTTATTCTTGTATCCCCAGCACTTAGCACAGTGCCTAGCACATAGTAGGCTCTATAGAAATACTTATTCCCTTTCCTTATTTTTTTTTTTTACCTCAGTGCCTGGCACATATGAGGCTCTATGAAAACCTTTATCCTTTTTCCTTATTTTTATATCCCCAGCAATGAGCACAGTGCCTGGTACATATTAAGCTCTATAGAAATGCTTATTCCTTTTCCTTATTTTTTTTTTTTACCTCAGTGCCTGGCACATAGTAGGCTCTATGGAAATGTTTATTCCTTTCCCTTATTTTTTATCCCCTGTGCTTGGCACTGAAGCTGGCACATATGAGGCTCTATAGAAACCCTTATCCTTTCCCCTATTTTTATATCCCTAACAATTAGCACAGAGCCTGGCACATATTAGGCTCTACAGAAACCCTTATCCTTTCTCCCTATGTTTATATCCCCAGGATTTAGCACAGTGCCTGGCACATAGTAGGCTCTATAGAAATACTTATTCCCTT
>CM053582.1:46049564-46075005 GCA_028627135.1 Pseudochirops cupreus | reverse complement strand
AACCATGAGCAATTTGTACACAATTACAGACACAACATATGTGTGATGACCAACTTTTATAGGCTGGACTCTTCTCAGAAATGCGAGGTTATAAGACAACTCCAAAAGACTCATGATGGAGAGAGATGTCTACATTCAGAGAAAGAACTAGAAAGAAGAGAGTTTGAATTCAGATTGAAGCAAACTCCCTGCTCTCTCTTTTTCTTGTTTGGTTTTGTTTCCTCTTTCCCATTGTTCATTCCATCCATTACAATCCTTCTTTACAACCTAATGTCTAATGTGAAAGTATTTGCAGATCCTATACTTGATTGCATGCTGCCATGGCGGGGAGGAGACAGAAGGGAAGAAAATTTGAAACTCAAGGGACTCTGGAACTGAATCTTGTAAACTAAAAGTAAACAAATTAATAAAGACAAAAAGTTACTACTTCAGACACTTGGAAGAAATCATTCAGGTTCCCACATGCCTAAATGAATGCAGCAGAGCCTGGACAAACATTTTCCTGGTAGGTTATACTGGCAATTCCTTTGCTGTATGCGCTGCAGGCTGCTCATGTCCCTTCCAGCTCTTCAATGTTATGCTTCTATGAAGCCCAAGGAATAGCTCAGAAAGTATCTCAGTATATAGTCACCACCATCTTTTTTATTTTCTTTTTGCACAATCAACTGTGAGACCAAAATGGAGTGGTATTTATAGCGTTAGATTCTTCTAGATTCCAAAATCATCAGGGCTTAGTCCAGCAGGTCCCTGCCTTCGAGGAGCTAATAGTCTACTGAGGCAAATACAATATGTACACAGATAGGGAAATAGAAAGTCATTTCATTTCATTTTAAAATGTTTACTGCTCTTTTGTTTTTTCATTATAATTTTCAACATTTTTCAGTGAATTATCCTTCCTCCTTCCCTTTACGCCTTACAACAAACAAAGAGAAAAATAGCACAACAAAACTAGTCAGCATTGTATGTAGTGATTCACGCTTAAGAAGGGATGGAGACAACTTCTTTCATTCCTTTCAGAACAAATTTAGTCTTTACAATTTAACAGCATTCAGTTTTTATTTATTAAATTATTGTGTTTCTTTCCTTTTATACTGTTGTAGTCATTGTGCATATCATTTCCCTAGGTCTTCTTACTTCACTTTACTTCAGTTTCATTAAGCCTTCCCATGCTTCTCTGTTATTCACATTCATTTTTTTCTTACCACAAAGTAATGTTCCATTACATTCATCTAGTACAATTGGTTTGCTGTGGAGTCACTTCAGTTGTGTCCAGTTCTTTGTGACTCCTTTCGTGGTTTTCTTGGCAAAGATACTGAAGTGGTTTGCCATTTCCTTCTCCAGCTCATTTTACAGATGAGGAAACTGAGGCAAACAGTGTTATGCAGGATTACACAGTTGGTGTCTGAGGCCAGATTCAAACTTGGGAAGATGAGTTTTCCTGACTTCAGGCCTGACACCATCTACTGTGCCACCTAGCTGCCCAATACAATTTGTTTAGCTGTTTATTAATTGATGGACATCTACTTTGCTTCCTGTTCTGTCCTACCATAAGAAATGTTGTTTTAAATATTTGGGGCTGGGAGAGGCTAGGGGGCACAGTGAATAGAGAACCTGCCCTGGAGTCAGGAGGACCTGCATTCAAATCTGGCCTCCGATACTTAACACTTACTAGCCATGTGACCTTGGGCAAGTCACTTAACCCCATTTGTCCTGCCTTCCCACTCCAAAAAGCAAATAAATGAATGAATGAATGAATGAATAATTAAATAAATAAAAGATTTGGCCCTAATAGACTTTTCTTTCTGTCGTTGACCACCCTAGGCTATTTTTCTAGTGGTAAGATCTTTGAGTCAAAGGGTGTGAACCTTTTAGTCTCTAACATAAAGAAAGTTTAAAAGGTGGAGAGAGCTAACAAGTGAAAACAGGAAAGGCCTGACTAAGAGGTGGCACCTGGGTACCCTTTGAAAGGCAAGCAAGGCATGAGAGTAAGACTTAGGGTTGATGGTTTATGACTGAAGAACTCTGTCAAAACCTCAGAGGTCAAGGGTTACTAAGAGGTGCTCCAACAATTTGCTTGAAGATATTCATTGCCTGCCCTGCAACTCTGTCAGTGGTTTAAAGATTATTTGAGCACAAAAGATCTTCCTTTGTACTGCTTGGGCTTTGAAAAGCTCTGTATAAGAAACCGGAAAAGACAATATCCTTTGGAAAAGAAACAGAAAGCATTTTGCTGAGACTTTGTCATAAGGTGACATTCTCCAAGTGGAGCTAAGAGGAGGTGGACAAGCCAAGAAAACTGCACAAAAGCCTTGAAAGAGGCAGTAAAGCATGCTAGAGTCTGGAAACAGAGCTCTGGGTTCAAATCATAACTCTTCCTCTTGCTGCATTTGTGTTGGTGTGCAAACCAATTTCTCTCTCTGTGTCTAATTTTCCTCCTCTGTAAAATGAGGGAGCTGGATGAGATGACCTCTGAAGTCTCTTCAACTTCTAAATTGAAGATTGTATGACCCTCAGAACTAGAGCTAAGTGCTATCAGACTCTTCTGCTGCAAGCAGACTTCCTTTAGGATGTGGGCTGTAATTAACATATAGATGTAATATTACAATGCATTGGGATAGAAGGGAAAATGTGCATTGTGATATTATAATGATGCATAAACTA
Organism: Pseudochirops cupreus; assembly: GCA_028627135.1. NCBI lineage: Eukaryota > Metazoa > Chordata > Mammalia > Diprotodontia > Pseudocheiridae > Pseudochirops > Pseudochirops cupreus. The sequence continues at coordinate 46,072,344 of CM053582.1, read as the reverse complement.
TAATTCCTTGTATTCAACCAATACACAAGGAAATGAAAGATACAGTTATCTTCTTCGCTGTAAATGTTCAGATAAATTGGCTTATTTCAAATCATGGAACATCTGCTCTTTCATACAGACTGTTTTATGCAAACTTCTGACAGCTGTAAATTTTTTTTAAAGTACTTAAATTATGATTTCATGGTTCCCCATCAGGATAAAGTGTCACATGTTTTGTTTATTTATGGCTTGAGTCTGTTTTGTGAGAACATGATCGGTGGAACTGCATATTAAAAAGGGAAATTGGATTCTGAGCTACTTAAGAAACACAAGCAATTTGCCTTTCAACTAGACATTTAAAAGAGAATCGACAAGAGTAAAAGTGATGTAATGCATACATTTGTTAACATAGAAATCTGAAGCCAGAGTAATAAGCGCCAGTCCTTGCTACATAATGATTCCAGAGTCAGATACTTAAGAACAGATGTTCCATAATCTCTATTACCTGTTTCATTGAATTTCAAATTTGCAAGGCTTTTGTGTCTACATCCCTGGGCAGCTTCACCTTTCATTGTCTTGCCCTACTTGTGCTACTTGTGCTTGATTTTGCCAGGAATATATGTGGTAGGGAAAAATGACTATGTGGAAATGGAGGCACTGGTTCTCCTTCTGGAAAAGAAATGTCTCATAGACTTGTCCATCTATGTTGGCAATCCCATGCACTGGTATCTCCAGTCGTGTCAGTTTTCTTAAGAACAAAGAACCTGAATGCATGTCAAAATGTTGAGAACAGTAGTCTTGTTGGTTTTTATTAGAGAATTCCATTCACTTCCTTTGGTGCTTGTGTCATCTGAGTCCTTTAATGGGATTAAATGGGTTTGATCAACTGGGATCATGGCAGTTTTGGAATGAAAGCCGCTATGATGTCTCATATGGAATGGACAGATTTCTGTTCAAGTGAGATGGATTGGTTTTTCTCCAAGGTCACAGGGGAAATGAAATTTCTAGCCCAGAGTAGAAGATATCATATACAGAGTGTTCTTGATAAGGGCCAAGGCAGAAAGGAGGAATAATGGATGGGAGGAAAGGGCATAGGGGAAAATAGCCTTGTGGACTGAGAAAGACTAGGCCAGAAAAACCAGAAGCCTTTCCACCCTGGATCTCTCTTTCTCATCTTCCCATCTGAACTGGTTTGCCCCTCCTAAGGCAGCCCTTTCCCTCCTTCTCCCCTCCCCCCTCCTGCGACCCACCATATTAATGCTGAACTTAACTGTGGATTCTCGTTAGACTTAACTCACTACAACTCAGAACTCCTGAGCTGAAGAGACCATCCAGCCTCAGCATTTCTGACAGCAAGGATTATAGGCATGTGTCACCATAGCCAACTCTTTTATTTTTCAACAACTCCCAAATTGTTTCCATGAATTAGTCCTTTGTGACATTCTTGATTCCCTTACTTCTCACTTTTTCCTTCATTATTTCTCTTGAGATTCTTGGTCCAGTTTTCTTTGAGTTGCATTTTCTTACTACTGTATCGTTTTGTAAAGTAAACTTGGGTACTTTGATTGACATGGTGCTAAATCTGTGAATAAACTTAGGTAGTATTGTCATTTTTATTATGTCGACATGACCCCCGCCATGAGAAATTAGTATTGCTCCAATTATTTTAGTCTTTCTGTAATGAATGTTTTATGCTTGTATTCATATACTTTGTGTATGAATCTTGGTAAGTAGCTTCCCAGCATTCTGTTGTTATTTTGAATGAACTTTGTCTTTCTCTTTTTCTACTGGGGTTTTATTGGTATATAGTATTGCCCCAAGACTAATGATTTTTGTGGGCTTGTTTCATACTGTGCTACTTTATTGAAGTAATTATTTTGTTTTACTTGAATCTTTAGACCAGCAGTTCTTAATCCGTGGGTCACGACCCCTTTGGGGGTTGAAAGACCCTTTCACAGGGGTCACAGGGATTGCCTAAGACCATTGGAAAACATATTTCCTATGGTCTTAGGATCCAAGATACCGCTTCTCTATCTGTCTCCAGGTGGGTCCTCCCACATGCAGATATGCCCACATATGAGTATTAAAGCATCGCAGCATTAGGAAGGTTGAGAACCACTGCTTTCGACTTCTCTAAGTAAAGTATTGTAGCATTTGTAAAAAGTGATACTTTTTCTTCTCCTTTGCCTGTGCTTATTCCCTCAAATTCCTTTTGTAGTGTTACTGCTGTAACAGTTTTTCTAGAACTAAATCAAGCCATAGTGGTTACAACGGATGAACATCTTTGCTTTGTCACTTATTGGAAAGGTCTCTAGCATATCTCCATTACAGGTAATACAAGCTTTTGGTTTTCAAAAAGATACTATTAACTTGTGTTATAGGAAAAAAATGGACTTGGTTCAGTTTCCTAATAGTTTAAGCTCAATGTTGTAACAATATAAGATAGTCATAGTACATCTTTTGTTGTTGTTTTTGAGTTGTCTGACTTGTGACTCCCCTGGACAACAGCGTGCCAGGCCCTTCCATCCTCCACTATCTCCTAAGTCTGTCTGTGCCCCTGTTCACTGTTTCCATATTTGGTCCCCTTTTCCTTTTGCCTTCAGTCTTTTCCCAACATCAGGGTCCTTTCCAAAGAGTCCTGTCTTCTCATTATGTGGCCAAGATATTGAAGCTTTCGCTTCAGTATTTGACCTTTCCATTAGTACCTGAATTAATTTCTTAAAGTATTGACTGATTTAATTTAATTTTTAGTTTGTTTTTCAGGTTAAGCTGCAAGCCATCTTTTATACTCTCCTCTTTCACCCTCACCAAGAGGCTTCTTAATTCTTCACTTTCTGCTATCAGAGTGGTATCATTTTTATATCTGAGATTGTTGGTATTTCTCTCGGCAACCCTAATTCCGGCTTTTTATTCATCCAATCTGGCTATCTACCGGCTAATAAAAAGAGGTTTGCTTAGCAATGGAAGAAGAAGGATATTCAACAGTGAGGTTACCATGTTGACTGAACTTTCATGTTTTGGTAACAAGGATGCTACTTCAACAAAAGGTGCTTTAATCTCTGGAGCCAATTAAATTCCTGTAGTAGTTTTGGTACTTTGTAAAACAAAATGTAGCCTAACTTACATGGCGTGAGTCCTTAGGTTTTTGCTTCCACCACACCGCATCTCTTGTTCGTAAGGTCCTAAAAGTCCACTAGATGGCCATATGGCCCTTAAATAAATGGCCTTGGGGCCATTAATGGACAGCTCTGGCCTTGGAAATATAATGACCTTAACGTAGGTAGTATTGAAGTATGGAAGGAAAAAAAACAAATAGAAAGACAGCAAAACAAAAGGAAAATATGTCATAAGCCCTGGAAGGAAAGATCAAACACAGGGGAACAAAGGCAAGAAATAGCAGGCTTTGCCTCCCCGCTTTGAAAAGAATAGGAGCTTAAGGGAGAGCCAGTCATTGCAGGCTAGATCTGGCTCATTGAGAAAAAATAACTAGGGCATAATGACTAGCTATCAGATATAGGTCTTAGTCTTAATTGTGCCGTAAAGAAGGGCCAGACTATGCCAGCAAGCAGCAAAGGCAAATGCACTCTTATTTTAAACGACTATGTCAGACTACTCCTAAAGCAAAGCAGCAAAGTACTAGATATCAGAGGCTAGATCCCAAAGCACCCACTGACTGTGTAACCTCTGAGAAAAGAACTTCAAGACACATGCTGCTTGCTCGTGCCTCTCTAGTGGCATCTGGGAATGAGAAATGTGGTGGGAGAATAATGGTGATCTAACAATGAGTTGGATGGTAAACTTCCTTTGTAACATCTATCATCTTTTACTTCTAGGTTGTTGGGAGGCTGTGTCAAGGGCAGTCTGCTCCTGTGTTGCCCTTCTTGCCAGCTGATCAGTAATGACTCATCTTGACTAAAGTGGGAAAATCAGTGGGACTTGCTTGCTTTATAGAGCTTGACGTTGAGGACTGTCTCCCAACCCACTACAGTGCTTTGCTCGTGGAAGGATAAAATTGTGTGGAAAATGCAAATAAAAATCTCTGTCTACTTTCTGTTCAATTAACTTGTTCACAAAGAAACATCTTTTTCAAGACCATTATTTACTAGATGAATGGCTATTGTTAAGACTATGATATGCTGCTGGATGAATACTCTATAGAGCTCTCCATTTCGTGTGTGTGTGTTTAGATCTTGGACATGAGCTTAGGCCAGAATTTAACAAAAGGAGGAGAGTAGCCTAATTTGGTTCGCTAAATTGTCTAGTTGCTCTTAATGACACCAAGATTAAACATCAAACAATAGTCCATCGTTTTTTATACTTTAATTCAAATTTGATCCTGTCTCCTCCAGCAAATTGTTCCTTCTGCCATTCCTACTCTGTCACTAATCTTCAGTCCTTCTCTTTACTGTGTGGCTGTTTCCTTGCTGCCTATAGACATACCCAAAGCTCCTCTGTCTTCCAAAACCCATTACCTAATCTGTCCATCTGCAGTAGCAGTCACCCTATATCTCTCTTCTCTTTCATCGCTTGACTCCCCTGAGAAAATCATGTCCACTATGTCATGGTGCCTCCACTCCCTTTCTTCCCATTCTCTCACTAATTCTCTTCAGTGTCGCTTCTGACTTGAGTATTAAACTGAAACGGCCTTTTCCAAAGTTACCAATAATCTCTTAAATGCTCGATCCAGTGGCCTCTTCTGAACCTCGGTTTTTCTTGCTTTCTCCTTGGTATTGTCCTTTCCAGGTTTTTATGATATGGCTCCCTAGTGATTGTCCTCTTACCTGTCTCACTACTCTTTCTCAGTTTTCTTTGCTGGGTCTTTTTTTTTTTTTTTAGTAGCTTACTTTTTAAAGTATTTTTTTCAATTAGCAAAAATCTGCCTTCTCTAGTAATTTGCCATTGCAAATTAAAACACAATTTTACATAATACTTAATACAATGTACTGCCAAATCCTCAATGGCATAATCAAATCCTAATAATATGGGGTGGTGTATGTTTTCTCCACCCTTTGCCCTTTACCTTTATCATGATTAGACTACTTTCTTATGCTCTTGTCAACAAGGTAAGGTTATTTGGGGGGAACTCACTGTATCTTTGGGAGTAAAATAGAGGTTGCTGTTTTGGTAGTTATTTTTTTTTTTCATGTGTAAAACACTATGCTTTCATCCATTTTGAGAGCAAACCATTTCTCCTCTCCAAAGCATGAGCCAAATACTATCCCTGAAATCAGAACAAACTGTCTCTAATTGAGAAGTAGAAGGAAAATAAACACTTTATTTCAAACATGCACATTCAAAGAAAACAAATTTCCTTATTGACCATGTCCAAAAAAAGTCTTGCCTCTCCAACTGCCTATTAGATGTCTCAAACTGAATGCCTTAGGCGTCTTAAACTCACTGTATCAAAAACTCAACTGTTTCCCTCCAAACCTTCCCCTCTTCCTAACCTCTTTATTGCTCTTGAGGGTACCACCATCTTCTCAGCTACCTAGGCTCACATCCTGGGGGTGATTCTTAACTCCTTCCTCTCTTTCACCTCCTATAACTAGTCTGTTGCCGAGTTCTGGGATTCTGCCTTCACAACATATATTTTCTCTGTCCCTTTCTCTTCCCAGATACTACTACTACCCTTAGCACCACTCCCCTGGAATATTGCATTAGCCTAATGGTTGGTTCTCCTCCCTAAAGTCTTTTTCCTTATGAGTCCATCCCCCTGTGAGCTACCAAAGTGATCTTCCTAAAGCACAAGTTTGATCATGTATCTTCCGTTTTCAACAAATTCAGTGACTCCTTATTACCTGTAGAATCAAATAGAAAATACTCTGTTTTGAATTTTCAGGTTCTTCCTAATATGGCCCTTTCCTCCCTTTACAATCTTTTGTGTCTTTCTCCCCTATTTTCTATGGTCTAGTGATGCCAGACACTTCACTGTTCCTATCACAATACTTTCCATTTCTCCACTCAGTACATTTTCACTGACTCCTCATGCCTGCAATGTTTTATCTCTTCTCCACCCCTTGGCTTCCTTCATGTCTCAGCTAAAATCCCACCTTCTGAAAGAAGCCTTTCCTGGTCCTTCCATCTGAGACATTCTCCAGTTTGTCCTCTGTCTCTCTCTCTCTCTTTCTCTCTTTCGCTCTCTCTCTCTCATCTATCTGTATCTCTCTCTCTCTCTATCTCTTCTCCCTCTCTGTCTATCTGTATCTATCTCTTCTCCATCTATCTATCTATTATCTATCTATCCATCCATCCATCCATCTCTATATCTATCTATCATCTATCCATCCACCCATCTGTATCTATCTATCTATCCATCCATCTCTATCTCCATCTATCATCTATCTATCCATCCATCCATCCATCCATCTCTCTCTATCTGTATCTCTCTTTCTCTCTATACATATCTATCTTGTTTGTATATAGTACTTTGAATGCTTCCCTTCATTTAATTATCGTTGTTATCTTCCCTTTGTATGGCCTTTCTTTTTATCTTTGTATCTTGTATCTCCACAGTCCACTGCCTGGCACACAGTAAGTGGCCAATAAAGGGTTAGGAACTTGACTTAATGTTCCTCATGTGATGTTAGGTGGCCCTGAGTCATGGAACTGTGCTCATGCTGGTAAATTAAAGTTGTGGATCACCAAAAGAGCGATCAAGAGCAATGCATACCAAACATAGAATTGTGTAGGATGGGCAATTTTAAAGGATGTCATCAAATAAATGTACAATTGGAAAATGGGAGGAAAGGAGGCTGATTAGATGAGATGAAAAGGAGCCATAGGAAGGACTAGCCCTCACCCCATTACCATGCAAATCCCAGTTACATTTGAAAATGTCAAGGCTCCCAGTGTGATTGAATCCCTTTTGGGTGAATTTATGAGGATTCACGCAAGGGTTGTGAAAGATGGGCAGGCATGGATCAGTTGTGATGTGAATCATGGGAAGGAATAATTAATTGATGAGATTACAGATCCTTTGGCATTTTGGGGTAGTTTATTTTTTTCTCCCTTCATAGCTCATTCACATACAGTTTTCTTTTTTTTTGGAGGGGGAAGGCAGGACAATTGGGGTTAAGTGACTTGCCCAAGGTCATATGGCTAGTAAGTGTTAGGTATCTTAGGCCGGATTTGAACTCAGATCCTCCTGACTCTAGGGCCAGTGCTCTATTCACTGCACCACCTACCTGCCCCTCATATATAGTTTTCTTAAACAGTTGGTTGTTCAGAGCCACAGGGAAGTGATCTGAGACAACAGAATTCACCTCTCCCAAAGAATAACATTGGACACTATGAATAGGTTTATATTCATGAGAGGAGGAGGAGAAGGAAGAAGGAGAAGGAATAGAAAAGGAACTGACAAAGAAACATTGCCCCTTGTTAATACCAAGGTTTTATTTGAGAAGAAAAGAGGGAGAAAGAGAGGGTGAAATAGGGAGAGAATGTGTAACCTTCTTAATCCCTCCTTTGCTCATGTTTTCTCCATGATTTTGCCCATTTTGCAATGATTCCTTTCCCATCCCCAGCCCTGGTGCCCTAGGTAGACTTACTGCATGTTACCTGAGATAAAAGGAAAGACATGTAGTCTAACTCTCAGACATGTGATTGTGGATTCCTGCTAAGTACCATAGGAGGAACTCAATAAAGATCTGTTGAATTGAATTGATCACATTGGATAATGAGCAAATAGGCCCCTTTGTGGATAAGACACGAGACAAGCACATTTCTGTGTCCTGGGGGAAATGAGAAAGATGGTCAGTCCAGTGCAGCTGAGGGAGTGGATGTGGACAGGGGCAGCAGGAGAGGAAGACAGGAAATAAAGATGGAAGGGGGCCGCAGGCCAGTTTTGTGTACTTTATGATTTTGCCAGGGAACCACTGCATGGAGGCCCAGAAAAGCGTGGATATGTATATTAATTACATTATAATCTAGGCTGACTTTTCTCAAATACACAAGGGTACACTGAGGATTAATCATTGATTCTTTTGGGTTTATAATAATATTTCACAATGGCCCCACCCTTATTCATTTTCCAAATACTAGATTAACAACATTCCAATGCCTCTATTTTCATTTCTTGGTTTTTTTGGTGCCTTATCTGCTGCAACCAGAATTTTCTTTTAGCCTGATTACTAGAACCACAGAAGAAATCCTAGATGGGGCTACAAAATGTGTATGAATGGACAAGGCAACAGATTGTTCATATTAATATAAGAGTATTATGAGGATGAATATTATTATCTTTATTTTCCTTATGCTTAAATTCTATGTACAACATCAAACTTGTGTAGAAAATGCTGCTGCAAATTAAAGCACGATTTTACATAACACCTCATACAACGTACTGTCAAAGCTTGAATGGCATAATCAAATCTTAATAATAGGGAGTGATTTAGATTTTCTCCACCCTTTGTCCTTCGCCTTTATCGTGATTACTCTTTTCTTTTGCTCTCGTCAATAAGGTAAGGTTATTTGGGAGGGGGAGGCATTCACTGTGTCTTTGGGGATACAATGGAGGTTTTTTTTTCTTTTCTTTTTTTATTAATTTATTTTTAGTTTTCAACATTCACTTCCAAAAGATTTTGATTTCCAAATTTTCTCCCCATCTTTCCCCTTCCCCCACCCCAATACACTGTGCATTCTGATTACCCCTCTCCCTGATCTTCCCTCCCTTCTGACACCCCCCCCTTTCTCTTATCCCCTTCCCTTCTATTTTCCTGTAGGGCAAGATTGATGTTTATACGCCGTTGTCTGTATATCTTGCTTCCCAGTTGTATATAAAAACAATTTTTAACATTTGTTTTTAAAACTTTGAATTCTACATTCTCTCCCTTCCTCCAGGTTGCTTTTTCTTTGTAGTTATTTTTTTTATGTGTGTAAAACAGTATGTTTTCATCCATTTTCAAAGCAAATCATTTCCTCCATCCAAAACATGAGTCAAATAATGTCCCTTAAAAAGAAACATTTGACAATGGGTGATTAGCTTGATGGAATTAGGAAGATAATTTTGTTCACCCCACTATGACCATTAAGGAGTACTATGAACATACAATGAACAGACCCTCTAAGCAACAAAATTTATGTTTGAAACAGGAATGGCTCAATGCTTAAATCTGTACAGTAGAAATACAGAAAGTCTTCCTTTCTCAGTTAGTGTGACTAATAACTCTCCTTTTACATCCAGACTACAATATGTCAATATCCTCTCCTTGGACCTAAAAAAATGACATTGGTGCCAAGTGCAGGATAAAACATGTATTTACTTAAGAATGTAAAGAAAATTGTTCCGTATTTGCTTCTGACTGCAATTCAAGGTACTGAATATAATCTTTAAAGCCCTAGAGGATTGAGGCCAGGATGGCATTATTGATTATTTCTCCCAAAAGGCATTTCACTACAGGAAATGCATGGCAAGTACTTCTGACTAATGTTTCCCAAAGTGGAAATGCAATGGGCAGGATGGTAGGCCATTCACATTTATCTTCATGAGGTCGTTCCTATTGGAGAGCCCTTGTCTCTGTTGCCTCCTTGCTTTCATTTCCTAACTCTCTAACTTGTATGACCTTGAGAGGATAAAGCTAAAGGGACTGGCCCTGGCTATGTCCCAATTTGGGGCACTTTTAAAAATCAAATAACTCCTAATTTAGGCAATACTAACATGACAAAAAATTTACTCACAAGTTTTGTCATTAATTTACTTTGAGTCTTTTAAAAATACCTGAATAGCATTATACTTTTAATATGTCTACTGCATCCATTCATTCCCAAAATAATGTCAACCAAAGTATTATGTGGATCATAAAGCAGACACACACCTCTATGCATATATGTGTATATGTGTGTTAGCAAGAGCAAGCAGCTAGGGGGCACTGCAGTGGATAGAGTGCCGAGCCTGGAGTTAAGAAGACTCAACTTCCTGAGTTCAAATCTAACCTCAGATACTTCTAGCTGTGTGACCTTGGTCAAGTCACTTCACCCTGTCTACTTCAGTTTCCTTGTCTGTAAAATGAGCTGGAGAAGGAAATGGCAAACCACTCCAGGATCTTTGCCAAGAAAACCCCAAGTGGGCTCATGCAGAGTTGGACTCAACTGAAAAAAAAACTGTCTTAACAGAGAATATATATAATATTATATATAGTTATAGGGTTTGAAAAACACAGTCTATACATTATCATGTTTGGTCCCAACAATAATTCTGTGAACTAAGTGCTCTTATCTCCATTTTTATAAATGAGGAAATTGGGACTTGGAGTGGTTAAGGGATTTGTTTTGTGTCCCAGCTAATATGTTTCTGAGGTGAGATTCGAACCCAAGTCTTTCTGATTACAAATCTAGGTCTCCATTTACTATGCTACTATGTCTCTACATTTAAGAAATAATTCTTATTCTCAAGGAACTTTGAATACGGGTAGGGAAGGTGATTCAGATATCCAAACAACAACAGTGTAAGGTACTATATGATGAATGTACCATGGTGACATCCTCTGCTGAGGTTGATGGGAAGGAGCTTTAGCCATATTCCATATCATAGACACAACTGTACTCTGTCTCAGGAAGTTCTGGTCTTTATTTATGACCAGAGCATAATGAACTTAGGGTGGGAGTGGAGTAGAGATCATTTTATAGACAAGGAAATTGAGGCCTGTGGAAATATGTAGAAGAGTTGAGAAAACTAGTTCATGTCCTCTGATTTCAAATTCAGGGCTCTTTCCCAGTACAAGACTGCCTCAGAATCCAGTACTAGAAGAGATTTTTCTGAGCCAATGGGGAGCTACCAAAGGAAATTTCAGTTCCTATCACTTTTTTCTTTTTGTCTTTATTAATTTGTTTGTTTACTTTTAGTTTACAAGATTCAGTTCCACAATCCCTTGAGTTTCAAATTTTCTTCCCCTCTGTCTCCTCCCCACCATGGCAGCATGTAATTAAGTATAGGATCTGCAAATACTTTCACATTAGACATAAGGTTGTAAAGAAGGATTGTAATGGATGGAATGAACAATGGGAAAGAAGAAACAAAACCAAACAAGAAAAAGAGAGAGCAGGTAGTTTGCTTCAATCTGCATTCAAACTCTGGTTTTTTTCTAGTTCTTTCTCTGAACGTAGACATCTCTTTCCATCACGAGTCTTTTGGAGTTGTCTTATAACCTTGCATTGCTGAGAAGAGTCCAGTCTATCAAAACCGGTTGTCACACATACGTGTCTGTAATTGTGTACAAATTTCTCCTGGTTCTGCTCTTCTCACTCAGCATCAGTTTGTGTAAGTCTTTCCAGATAAATATGAAGTCTGTCTGCTCCTCACTTTTTATAGCAAAATAGTATTCCATTGCATTCATATATCACAACGTGTTTAGCCATTCCCCAATTGATGGGCATCCCCTTAATTTCCAATTCTTTGCCACCACAAATAGAGTCGCTATAAATATTTTTGGACATATGGGTCTTCCTCCCACTTCTATAATCTCTTAGTACCCATCATTTTAAAGGCCAAATAGTTGGGTTTTCTTGTTTTTGTTTTTTTGCCCACTTGACCAAGGGCCAGTATCCTAGTGGAAGCATGCAGTGATGAGCTCATGTGACGGAAGTCAGCAATGGCCTCTCAACAATGCTCCTATGCCCTTCCTTACTTTTAGAAGCTTATTGGATTCTGAGTCATCTTCTGAAGTCAATCAAAACTGCTATAAAGATCCATAACAATAGCTGGCTTAACTGCTGGTAGTCTAAACTCTCTCTACCTTAAATCTCCCACAGCATGTGGCTAGCCACATTCCCATAATGTCTACATAACATAGCACAGTACCACACAACCCAGACCTGTGGACTGGCTCTATCCTTGGCCAAGAGCTGATTTCAGTGAGAGATCTCAGTCTCCCTCAGCCACTACTGAATTCAGTAAAGGCCCTAGTACCTCCTGAATCCCCTGTAGGAAGGTTCCTGTGTTGCTGATGAAACTCTCTAACTAGGGAAAGGGAATGGATGTCACCTACCAAGTCCCATGTATAGTCTATCAAGTTGTACCCTTTCCTAGATAATTAAATAATACCATTGTGGCAAGTGTCATGGACGAAGATCTTTCCTACCCCATACTTGACTCTTAAACCCTCTCAAAAATGGGCATCTTGTTTCCCAGGTCCCATGGAAACTCAGGGAAGCACACTGGCTTAATATATGACATAGAATAAATGAAGTGAATTTTCAAGGTGGTGGCATTCTTAGTTCATACTTTAACGGGTTTAGTCATGGAATAATGGTGAAGAGGCTTGGATATCTGTCATCAAAAGCTCAGGAAGCGTGTGTGTGTGAGTGTATGTGTGTGTGTGTGTGTGAGTGTATGCGTGTGTGTGTGTGTGAGTGTGTGTGTGTGTATGTGAGTGTGAGTGTGTGCGTGTGTGCGTGAGTGTTCAAGCTAGACTTTTTCTGGGTTGCAGAAATGAGATGCTTGTTCTCCCTTGGTCTCCCAGTTGCCTTTTTTATTTCATGCCTGCCATAATACCTTCTGGGTGTCCCAGGGAATCAACAAGTTATTAGTCAATAATCAATAAAAACTTATTAAGTACCTACTATGTGCCAGGCACTGTGCTAAGTTCTAGGGATACAAATAAGAAAAAAGAACAGGCTCTATCCTCAAGGAGCTTACAATGAAATGGGGAAGACAAAAGGTAAAAAGGGAAGAGTAGGGGGCAGCTACCAATTTAGGGGAGGAAATGGCTTATCCACATTGAATTACTGGTAGTTTGGGAGAGAGGGTACTAGCAGCTAGAAGGGTGGGAGGCACCAGGAAAGGTCTCATTGAAGATGTGCTGCTCAACATGAGCCGAATCTTACAAGAAGCCAACGATTGTAAGAGTTGGAGGGTAGAAGGGAGAACATTCCAGGCATAGGGAACATAGGGAATGTTGCAATGGGAGATGGAGTGTTAGATGTGAGGAAGAACAAGCATGTCACTGTGATTAGCCAGAGTGTATGGAGGAGAATAATGTGTAAGAAGACTAGAGAGGTAGGAAGAGTTCACTTTGTGAAGTTTTAAATGACAAGCAGAGGGATTTATATTTCATCATACAGGTAACACCAACCACTGAAATTTTTTTGGGGGGTGTAACATGGTCAGGTCTCAGCTGCAGTGAAATCATTTTGGCAGCTGTATGGAGAACAGAGGAGTCTGCTGTGTAAGTGAGAGGCAAGAAAGCCTCTAAACTAGGGTTCTAGCTATGGGAATGGCTGGAGGGGAAATATACAAGAGAAGTCGTGGAGATAGAAACAATAAGATTTGGCAACTCATTGTATATATGAGGTGAGAGAATGAATAAATGAATGAACAAATGAGCAAGTGAATGAATGAATGATAAAAAAAATAATGAAGCGTTTAAGAACTGAGTGACTGGGAGGATGGTGAGATCCTAGATAGCAAAAGGGAATTTTGAAAGAGGGATGAATTTAGAAGGAAAGATAAGTAGTTCCTTTTTGGGAATGCTAAATTTGAGCTACCCATGGGACATCCTGGTGGGAATTTCTGGTAGCTCACTATGTGGTACTAGGAATAATATATGGATCTGAGAGACATAACCCTAGGGATGAACACTGAACTCATGAAAACTGATGAGGGCACCAAGTTAAATCACATAGGGAGAAAAGAGAAGGCCTAGGATGGCCTTTTGGAATATACGCAGTGGATATGATGAATGAGTGCTGAGAAGGAACGGTCATCTAGGGAAGAAGAGAAGCAGAAAAAGGTAATGTCCTAAAAATGCATGGTGGGGAGAGTGTCCAGGAGAAGAAAGTGGGCAAAGGCTGCAGACAGGTTAGGAAGGATGAGGACTGAGAAGAAGCTGTCATGTTTGGTAGTTAAGAGATCACCAGTAACTTTAGAGAAAGCAGTTTGAGATGAGCAACAAGGTTGGAAACCAGATTTCAGAGGGTTTTGAAGAGAAAAAAGAGGAAATAGAAGTACCAAGTATAGATGGATTTTTTTAAGGAACTTGGCTGAGAAAAGGCAGAGAGCTATAGGGTGACAGAATGCATAACAGATTTTTAAAAAAGGACTTGAATATTTGTAGGCAGCAAGGACCGCAGTAGTAGATAAGAAGTAATCAAAGAGCTCATACAAGTATTTACTAAGCACCTTGTAGGCTCAAGACAGTGTGCCAGGTGTTGGGCATACAAGCTCCTGAGGGCAATTTCACTCAGTGTTCTTGGTTGGCCTAGTACAACTAGTACTAGTAAGTGGGCAGCACCACAATTTAGATAAACCTTCTTGTTCTGTTTCACTTGCTCCACTGATCTGTGAGGAATAGGTAGGAACAAGCAGTGACTGAACTCCTAACTGTATTTCCGGTTGTCTCTAAAAATTGGTGGTAAACTGTATGCAGCTTGTATGAAATTAAAATGTGTGTGTGCATTGGGGGGGGGGGGGTGCTTGTGTGTGTTTGTACATACGCACCACAAAGTCTGATGGGGGGGAAGATGGGAGCTTGCTGGGTGGACCCAGATGGTACATCCTGATGGCAATAGCCCAAATCTCAGATCCATTACATGCGCAGTCTTCTTCAGCAGTGACCAACAGGATGCCTACTGGCCTGAATCACAATGAAGAAGCCCACAATTTTACCCAAGAGAGGGAGGCAGAGATATAATGGACACTATGAAGCCCATCAAAGGTGTACCATTGGTGAGCTGGCCTTGGAATCAGGAAGACTTAGGTTCAAGGAGCACTTGGTACTGCTGGCAAACCTCTGGATTCCTCAGGGAGTTTTGAAGGCTGTGTGGCGCTGACCAGGTGCTGACTCTCTTTGGTAGCAGAAGTTTCTTCATTAAGTATTCCTTATGCCAGTGAAATCACAGTTTGGGGCCCCCACCAAAATATATCAAACATATGGTTTATAAGAGAAACTCATAAAGCAGTACAAACATACATATCTATCAAAAATGACTCCTCTACAATGAAAATAAATTCTTAACAGTAACCTTAAAGATTCCACACAAACACTTCTGGAAGAAGAATAGCAATGCATCTTTCTCCTGGGGCCAAGCAACTAGGCCATACAGAATACCCAACTCTTGGCAAAGAGAGGAAAGTCAGTACTGTATGTGACTATCATGTATACTCATACACATATAAGAGGCAGGGTTCTGTGATGGAGAGGGCACTGGACTTGGAGTAGGGAAGACTGAGTACAGTCCTTACCCTTAGACATTTACTTGCTGTGGGACCTTAGGCAAGTTACCTACACTGTCAGTGAATCAGTTTCCTTGTCTGGCAAAAATGAGAAGGTTGACTTTGACTAATAAGGTTCTGTCCATATCTAAATCTTTGGTCCCCCAAACCTTTTACAGTCATGAACTGGCAGGTCCAGATGAATATTTGAGAGAGAACAACAGGGATGGAGAATAAGAGCAACTTTGTTCTATTGCCCACTAGAAAGGGGAGAGAGAAGACCTCTGTGCTGTGTTGTCCACAGGGAAGTAACATGTATTCATAGGGTCAGAGGTCTAGAGCTGGAAGGTAGGTCAGAGGTTATCTAATCTTTTGATACTGTTTTTTTTCCTCTAATCCACCAACTAAAAGCATATATAAATGACTCACTATGTGCTACATTCACACACATTTACATATGCATATATATTATACGTATAGACTACATATATACCTATACACACAAAGTGCTAAAGGTCAAAAAGGAAAACTAGTTCTTGCCCTTAGGATACAAGGTAACCTTAGGAAGGGGCAGTTAGGTGGTGCCATGGTGTACAGAGTACCAGGCCTGAAGTTGAGAAGACTCATCTTCGTGAATTCGAATCTGGGCTCAGACATTTCTTAGATGTATGACCTTGGGTTAGTCACTTTACCCTGTTTGCCTCTGTTTCCTTATCTGTAAAAGAAGCTGGAGAAGGCAATGGCAAACCCTCCAGTATCTTTGCCAAGGAAACCCCAAATGGGGTCACAAAGGGTCAGAAATGACTGGAAAATGACTGAAGAGCAGCAACAGCAACAAATGTTAGAAGGGGAGACCTTCTACAGAAGGTAGGATTTGAGCTCAGGCTCGGAAGGGAAATAAGAGGTCGAGATGAAGAAGGAGAGCGTTTCAGAGAATGCTGCAGAGCAGAGTGAAGAGGACTCTCCTGCCCAGCAGGGGAAGATAAAAGGAATGAAAGGAAGTGATCTCCTGGAAGACTTGTGTCTTGAAGCCTTGCCTACTGTTCTTCCAGTCAGGTCCTGTGTCAGGATTGTTGCATCTCTGCTGAGTTCAGGACTGGAAGCAATGTTGTTCCTTTGGCATTCTTTATTGTAAGATAGGGGTGTTTAAACTTTTATTGTGTCGTGGGCCCCTATGGCAGTCTGTTGAAGTCTCTGGACCCTCTTTCTGAATAATGTTTTTGTTTTTTGTTTTAATTCATAATTGAAGGCAATGCTGGATTTCAATTAGAGCCTGGTGAAAATAAAGATATCACTTTTCCCCGTCTCAATTCATGTGCCCATTGAAATCTATTTACAAAATGGACTCTGGATTAAGAAACCCCTGTTATAAGGGATGACACCCTGACAGGGTGATAAGGGTACATTGGGAAGTTAATGTGATGTAAAGTAGTCACAATTAATAAAATAAAACAAAAGAATGAAATGAAAACCAAAGTATATTACTTGGGAGAGTTCATTCCTAAAGTAATTGATGCCCGCTGACACTTGGGCATGAATTTATCAGATTTGCTGTCATCTGACAAGGTCACAAGGGATTGTTGGTCAGCACTTCCAGAGCACTCTAAGTTTGGCAAAGCACTGTGAAAATATCATCTCATTTTATGCTCACAACAATTCTAGGAGATAGGTTCTATTATAATCCTCACGTTATAAATGAGGAAACAAGCACAGGGAATTGAAATGACTTGCTTAGGGTCACAAAGTTAGGAAGTGTCTGAGGCCACATCAGAACTCAAGGCTTCCTTGCTCTGAGTCTTGTATTTTAGCCAAAGGGTCACAGTATGGGGCATTGCTCAAAGAGGGCAGGCCCAGGTAGGTATCTTTACAATCAAGATAACTGAGCATCCATAGGACAGCAGAAGGTCACTGAGTGCTTAGAGCAGGGTTAGGAGAAACCCTCAGAAAGGTGGGGTAAAATAAAAAACAATTTAAGAATTCTACCCTAGCCTTAAAATCACTACTCTCCTACTTTAGGAGAAGTATACGTTTTCCCAGAGGCGTCCTGATCAATTTCCAATTGGTTTCCAGCATGGTTGTTCTGGTATGGTGATTTTTTTGTTTGCAGGTGATTGTGCATTCAATGCAGCCTCTGAGTCAGAGATACAACAAAGTATGAATTGATTCTCTGCTGCTTGTGCTAATTTTGGCCTAACAATTAACACTAAGAAAACAGAGGTCCACCAGCCAGCACAATACCATCTATACATGGAATCATCAGTTGTAGCAACTGGAGATATTTTGAATGCTGTGGATAAGTTCACCTGGCAGTGTACTTTCCAGGGATGTACACATAGATAATGAGGTTGCTACACCGCCAAGGCTAGCTCAATGTTTGGGAGCTTCCAAAGGAAAGTATGGGAAAGAAGAGGCATTAGACTACCTACCAAAGTGAAGGTCTACAGAGCCATTGTGATGACCTCGTTGTTGTATTGCCTATGAAACTTGAACAGTCTACCAGCACCATGCCAGGAAACTGACTTGATCCATTTGAATTATCTTAGGAAGAGTATGAAGGTCACCTGGCAAGATAAGGTACTGGACAATGAACTCCTTTCTCAAGCTGAACTGTCAAGTCTTCAAATGCTACTGCACGGAGCCCAACTCTGATGAACTGACCATGTTGTTCAAGTGCTAAAATTATGTTTGTCTAAAAGATTATTTTATAGAAAATTGGCAAATCACTAACATGGAGGTAAGAAGAAGTGGTACAAGAAAACTTACTCTCAAGGTCTCTCTGAAGAACTTTGCAATTGATTGTGAGGTATGGGAGACACTGGCAAGGACAGCCCAGCATGGCATGCCTGCATCAGAGAAGATGCTCTGCTGGGTGAGCAAAACAGAATTATATTAGCTCAAAAGAAAAGTGAGATACACAGATTTAGGAACATCTCCACTCCAAATGTTCACGAGGACTATTTGTGCCTGAATTGTGGTAAAGCATTCTGAACTCATATTTGGTCTGATCAGACACAGTCAGACACATTGTACCTTGACCCCAAGATAGTGATGTAATTTTGGTCCTCTTTGAGAACAAAGGACAGCAACCAACCAACCAACCAAGTTCAGCCCTAGGCTTTAGAAAGATTTTCATTGGAGTGAAGGTGATTGCAAAATTTACCTGGAAAGAAGGGTTTGGATGTGTAGAACTTGATATTCCATATGCCTTGTCTAGTGATAGGTTTTGACAGGAGACAGTGCAGGAAGAATTATTTCCTGGAATCTAGCAGTTTTCCATCTCATGTCTGTGCAAAAGGTCATAATAACAGCACTGCCTCAAATGCTTGGAAAAATCTATAATGCACAATGACTTTGGCCAGGCGCCTTTGATGACAGATTTATATATCCCATCAAGAATAGTTTGAAGTTTAGTTATTCTGCCTTTCCAAAGAGTCATCCTGGAATTGAAGATCCTTCCCAAGTTTATCCTGAAATTTCTTTATTAGTTTCAGGCAATCTGGAGCCACTGTCAAGTCAAGTCAAGTCTATGTGGACTCATTTGAGTGGTATTTTTCTTTTTTCTTTTTCTTTTTTAAGCAGCTGGGCAGGGAAATTTATCAAAAGCAAACATCAGCAAATTGTATGTGTTGGGGGGGGGGTGCAGAGCGACACAAAATATTGCATTCTCTGGCTTATTTATGGTGATGTGTTAGTCCACTGAACCTGCATGCAGTCTCTCATTCTGTAACATTTAATACATTTGTCTATGGTGACTTTATTTTCCTCCTATTCTCTGAAAAGGCGTTATAAGGCAACTTATTTTTCCCCAGCCTGAATATTTTATTATAGATTTGGAGATTATTTGAAGATAAATTCCCTTTCCTTTGCAGTAGCAAACTAGAACCTCACTAAATTTGAAGGGTATCACATTGTTGATTTGTGGCTTGTAATTCTACACATTGTATAGTATGTTAACAGAATTTGTTTGGGGAAGTGGGGAAGGTAGACAGAAGTGTTGTGGCATGAAGGAAGCAAGGAATGCCTTAAATGCTTTATGATATGATTCTTAAAAAGATACCCACAAGCCTCATTTATTTGACCAATTTAAGGTTTATGGTCATTAGGGTGAAACCAGAATGTAAATCAATGAATAAGAAATGCTCTGCATCAATGACAGAAAATTGGAGAAAAAAAATTGGATGGCAGTGGATTATTCATTGGATCATTATTGCCAGGACCTAGGTTCAAAGCCAGCCAATGGTAAGATGAAAAGTAGCTATTCTAGGTTGAATAGTAGAACTTATGTGGGAAGATTTACGTTCTGAATTCTATCTAAGCAATTAAGGGGGTGGACATTATTTATAATTGCTAATTAGTTAGTAAGTACCATTGGTGTACAGTGGAATTATGTATCATTTCCTCTATAAAATCCAGTGGGATAATGTAATTGCATAGCATTGTTAAGTATTTTTTAAAATTAACTACTAGATGTACTTTAACCACATTTTCAATGGCCAGTTACACATGGATTACGTTCCTTTGATGGGTCTGTGATGTTGGTGTACATTTTCCTTCCCCCACTGCAGACCTCAAGCTCTCCTTTTCTTCTCACTCTAAGAGCTTCTTGTCCATGTCTTTCCCTAAATCCTCTATAAATAACCCACTCAATCCCCTGGAGCTCTTCTGGTTATTTTAATGTATTAAGTACATTACATATTTAATATTCTACATTAGAAATAATTTTTATATTAAAATACCCCCCTCCAGCTTTTCATTTGTCATCTCTCCTTCTTACTACAGGACTAGCACCATTCCTTTTCCAGTCATATATATTACAAGTCTCCAAATCTAACCCCCTCATTTTGCAGAGAGAAAACTTATGGGCCAGAGAGGCTGCACAGGAAGTTAGTGTAAGAGCCAGCCTTTGAGCCCTGGTCCTTTGGCTCCAAAGCCAAGGCTTCTTGCTCTTAATCATGCCTGTTCCTTTAATGCCTTTGACTCCACTTATTAATGTTAATGTGGTTAACACACCTCTACAATGTGGCATTTGTCAGAGCTTTGGATTGCTTGTAATTTTGATTCTTTGAGATCTCAGTATTCAATGATGAACAGGAACATAGAGCATCTCTAGGAGGTCAGTGGTGAGCAGTTTGGGATAATTGAATTCAGTTTTCCACCTGCAATCCATCAAATTCATCAATATCCCCTTAGGTGATCATTGTCCACTTGTGCAGACTAGATGTTCTGGTGGGTGAACTTAATGGGTGCCCATCCAATAGCATGTCATTGTCTGGGCTATGTGTGTATTTCTATTCACTTTGTTTTTGAGCACAGATAGATTAGACAAACCTTTTATACATCAATGTAGACATCAGGATGCCATATAGTACTTACAAGCTTGATACTATAAGGGCAGTGTTGTCTGCAAGCTGGAGTATCTGGGGAAGCTTCCAACTGATAGTAGATATCACTTTGTTTGAACTCTGCACAGAAGGTCTTCAACAAAAATGGCAAACTTCCATTTTGATGCCTCATTTCATATCACTACTTAATGAACTGTTGTAAGTGAGTGACTAGGACTAGAAATGACCTGATTCCTATAGCCTTTTCAAGCTCTAAGTCTATAATTTCACATCACAACTATCATAAATTTTGACTTTTCATATATGGTTCTGACCCTATTTTTAACATTTTTTTTTGATGTCTTGGCTTTTACATCTTTTAAGTTTCGCTTAGCATCCTTCTCCCTTCCCCTTCTCAGAAAGCCATCTCATCCAACACAGATTCTTTTTTTAAGAAGGAAAAAGAAGAAAGGAAAAAATTTAGCAGAACAATGAAAAATTCCAAACAACCCTGAAAATACATGTAGAGTTACACGTCTGTGAATATCTCCTTTGTCTTCTCACATCTCTTCTTTAGGATTGTGCTTGTTCTTTATGATTCTGCAACATTCACTTTGGGTTATTTTGTGGTGGTTCTTTCCATTTCTGTCATTTTAGTCATTGTGTATATAGTTTTCCTGGCTCTATTTGCTTTACTCTGCATCAGTTCATGTAGATCTTTCCATGATTCTCTGCATAGTTTCTTACAGCATAGTAATATTCCATCACCCTGACAAACTATGGTTTGTTCAGACCTTGCTCAATTTGCTTTGTTTCTATTTCTTTGTGACTACAAAAAATATCACTATAAGTATTTTGGTGTATATAAAGACTTTCTTCTTGTGAGTCATTTCCTGCAGGGTATATATCTAGTAGAATGTCTGGGTCATACAGCATGGATATTTTAATCACTTTATGTGCATAATTCCAGTATGCTTTACAAAATGGTTGTACCGATTCAAAGTTCTTCCAACAAGAGACTGGGATACCTCTGTTTCCCACAACCCTTCCAACATTGAATATTCCCATATTTTGTTATCTTCATGAATCTGACTCAATTTTTCAACTATTGTCATATTTAAAATAAAATTTATTCTGGTGACTGTCAACTCAGTATATACATTCATGGAGGACAAGAAATCAAAGGAGTAGATGGAACTCTACTCTTTTATCTGCTTAAAACTATGTCATGTCTTCCTTTCTATGATTTGAGAAAAAATCATTAGATCTTTCATTTAGTGTTTTAATAAATAACATGTTGGTACTCAGAAAGTATATTTCTAAGAAGTCAAGTCCTTACTTCAGTTCATCTGAAGCTTCATTTTTTCATATGTATTTCCTCCCCCCCCCATTTTTTTTGGTAATCATTATGAGGATACATAGCGGATGTACAATTTCATTATTAACATGGGGAGCTGCTGCTGCTCAGACAGATAGCAATCTATGGTCTGGCATATAAATCCTAGGGAGGGAGTAGCTCAGAGCACCAAGAAGTTAAGTGACTTAGCATGTCATCTTCCAAAATGTGGGTCTTGTAGACTACGAAGTCCAGCGCTTTATCCACTGTCCCTTGATGCCCTGATAGACAGTTATTGAGTTGCTTACAAGAAAGAATAAACTTTGATTTGCCCCAAATTTAGTAACACTCCTTGCTTAACATAAGAGTGTAGGATATGAAGAAAAAGTGGCGTCCTGCCTGAGGATGAAGTTTGAACCAGAGCAAAGACTGGTCAGTATTAGGCTCAATCCCAAATCAAATTCATTATATAAGTGTATATGAATTATAGATCAAATGTGGCTTACAAGCTCTGTTCTTGTGCAAGCGCAATGTAAATGCATACGTACACACATATCTATACTCACACATAAAGAATACATGAATGTATCCTAATGTGCATCCTTCCTCAGCAATGTGCCAACATATATGTATTTTATTTTACAAGTGTTTTTGTAAATATCACTAATTTAGTATACATGCTTGCATGTATGGGCATATATATATTTATATATCATTCATTCAATCAATATATCTATTTATCTGTATCTATCTATCTATGTATGTATCTATCATCTATCTATCTATCTATCTATCTATCTATCTATCTATCTATCTATCTATCTATCTATCTGTCCGTCCATCCGTCCATCCATCCATCTATCTCTCTATCTCTCTATCTGTCTATCTATCTATCTATCTATCTATCTATCTATCTATCTATCTATCTGTCTGTCCATCCATCCATCCATCTACCTATCCATCTACCTATCCATCTACCTATCCATCTACCTATCCATC
>CM053582.1:46009452-46049064 GCA_028627135.1 Pseudochirops cupreus | reverse complement strand
CTTGGCTCGGCCCCCCCCCCCTGTATTTTATAAGGTACATTAATAACTTGGAGAGTACTAACAAGGGCAGCCATAATGGGGAAAGGCTTTAAATAGATGCTGCATGACAACTGGTTTAAGGAGCTGGGCAAATTCAGTATGGAGAAGAGAAAACTCAGGAAAGACGTGAGAGCTTCTTACAAGTATTTGAAAGGTTGACAGCGAGGGAGAGAGAGTGGATTAGCTTTGCTGTGCTTGACCTCAGAGGGTAGAACCAGAAACCACAGGCAGAAGTAGGAAAGGGGCAAATTTAGGCTTGATATCAAGACCCACTTCCCAACAATTGATGCTGTTATTGTTCAGTCATGTCAGACTCTTTGTGATCCTGTGATCATACCGTACGTGGAATTTTCTTGGCAAAGATACTAGAGCGATTTGCTTCTTAAGTGACTTGCCCAGAGTCACACAGTTAGTGTCTGAGGCCAGATTTGGATTCAGGTCTTCCTCACTCTAGGTCCAGAGTTCTACCCACTGAGCCATCTAGCGGCCCCTCCCAACAACTAGAGCTCTCAGAAAAAGAAAAAGACTGCCCCAGGAACTAGCACATTCTTTCTCTGTTGTAGGAGCTATATCTACTCAGTCCCAGTCAAGTTCTTTTTTTTCCCCTAAAAGCTATGTCTGAGACTTGACCAGTTCAAGTGACCAGCTTGAGTTCTTGATATTGTTCCTCAATCAATTGGCATCAATATGAGGAGTCTATGGCCCTCACACTTCACAGATGGCCCTCTACTCTTCTGACCCTATGTGTATGAAGACAAGGGGCTCTGCATCTATCTGAACCAGTGGAATATTTGCTTAATATACTCTTGCTAAGCAAACTATTTTTTGTTAAAAAAAAGTATTTCATTCCATTTCAATCCTGCGGCCCATCAGACTAGCTGAGTCAGAGCCAGCCCATAACATTCTCTTCTTCAAGCATAGGCTGAATGATCACTCATAATATCTGATATCACAGTGTGGAATCATTCAAAGCATGCATTGGACTAGATGGCTACTCAAGTCCCTTCCAACTCTCAAGTTCTATTATTTTGGGAGTCAGCTCCTTGCAACAATGAGCCATCAGAATAATGTAGTGCTGGCTGATGCCATACTTTCTGTGATTCATATCCTATGGAGTACTTATGTAATTTTTCCACTTGGAAAGTAGTAAAATCCTGAATGCTATTACCTAGCATCTCTAGCTGAACTAGGTCATTTATAGCCTCCCATACTGAGAATTTCACCCAAGTGATAGGCAGAAGTGACATTATAAAATTATGCTCCTGTCTCCACAATGAATCTGGCCTAAGAGCCATGTTTATCTTCCATAATATCTTTATCACCCTAGGGGACAGAAAAGCAGCAGTCCTCAGAAAAATCCTAAGACCCTTACAAGTCCCACTGTAATGTATAATTAAGGCAAGTGGGGCTCTCACTAGAGTCCTTCTCTCAGGACTATGGTTAACTTTTAATGGCAATCCCCATAGTCTGGATTTTTCAAATTTTAGTCTCACCACTCCCTATTTCTAACATTCCCAAGGATATCTTAACTGCAAAACCCAACAGCCTTTTCTCAATCCTCCCAACTGATATCTCTGTAGCTTGGGACAGTGATAACTACCCCCCTGGTCTCAAACACTGTCTCCACCAGCTTCCCTGACACATCTCAGTTCTTCAGATACCCAACTATTCTTTTCAGGTTCTGTTCCTCTTCCTGATTCACCTCCTCTTGCCACCAATTATGCATTGTTTTCCTCTAGGAACTTATCCTGGGACCTGTCCCTTGGTGATTTCATCAGTTCTCACTGGTTCAATTCTAATGTCTAGGCACATAATGCCCAAATAGGCATCAAGATTGTACATTGACTGAGGCTACAACCATCTCCATTGTCAGAGACTATCAGTTTAGAACCAGAAAGTGACTCAGGACTTCCTTGGCCCTTTTTTCTTCTCTCCCTATACTGGTCTGAAGCACCACAAGGTGGTACATTTTCAGAGCCTTTTCAGAGTAAGTGAGAAATAGAGAATCCCTGTATCTTTTATTCAGACAAAATAATAACCTTTATTCACAGTCATATATCTACCACAGAATACTTGATTTCATCCAGTCCGTGTCAACACAAAGTCAAGTCAGTCAATTTGGTTGATGGTTCTGTTTTTTCTCCATTTACTTAGTCTATACCTTGCCCCTTGCCTGCAAATCTGGAAACCAACCTTCTTTGATGATGGAAAAGGTTAGTCCTTGAAAAATAATAATGCTTATGCCTATCTGTGTATGTGTTATCTCTTTCCAAAGCCTAGGATAATGGCAGTTCCTTGATGGCAGAAATTATTCATTTTTATCCTTGCATCCACACTACAAAGAAATAGGTGCTTAATAAAAGCTTGTTAGATTAGACTGGGAAGTTTCAGCACCATAGTTTTACATGAAACTAAAGCAATTTGATTTTTTTAAAATAAAAGCTTGTTTATCATATCTGCAGTAAATTAAAATATTTGTGTTAATCCAAACTTGAACATTTAATTATTATGAAATCAGAACAGAACCTATTTTGAAGCATTTCTACTGATGTTAAAAGCAGTGCTCTAAGGAATCACATGAGTATTATAAATGAGCAAGATGAAAGTACTTAGAATTTGTTCATAAAATGAGAAACCAGCATGTTCTACCCTGGTCAATTTGGTGCCATTTTGGAATCCTGGGAATATGCCTTCCAGATCAAATGAGCCAGAACTTTTTAGGGGTAGATTTGTTTCTGGCTGTAAATACAGAAACCACATGGATTCTCCATCAACTCCACTCAGTGTGAAATATTGTAAGTTACAAAGACCCTAACATAATAACACCCATTTCAGTGATTCTCTGTATTGGGAATTTATCTATGGCTATGCATTAAAAAGCTTTTTTTTTCATTCATCTTAACCATTTATTGTGTTAAGGTTTACTATTGCCAAACAAATCTCATTAAAGTTCCTTTGCTTAAATCACCAAAGCTAAATAATTTAAAGGTAATCTAATGACTCCAGAACCTGATATAACAAGTAGCCTTGGGGAAACAGGGATCTTTCTATACAGGGGACAAGCTTAGAAATGCCATTTGGGGAGAAACTGTCCTAGTCTAAGACCTTTCTACATCTCTGCTTAAATCCTGAATTCACAAAATGAAAAAGAACAAATGGGAGTCTCAGCAAAGCTGTTTGTTATGATGCTTACCTTGGAAGACAAGAAAGGCTAGTTATAAAACATCTGTGAGTTTAATTCACAGGGGCCAGAGAATGAAGTAGTGTCTTGAGACTACCTTGAGGTTCCTGTTAGATCACCCTAGGGTATCATCTTCTACAAAGGCATGTCTTGTATATTGCAACTAACCAAATCTTCATCGTGTGTGTGTGTGTCTGTGTGTGTGTGTGTGTTATGAGGGGATTGACCAATGACAGCCCAGTCCTTAAGAGCATGCTCAGATTTGTCCTTCTGGTACATACAGAGTATGTGCAGATACGTCCTGCTGGTTCCACTCAAAAACATGGAACTTGGAAGCCTTTTTCTAGTCATGTGTGACTGAGAGCCTGATAGTATGCAATAATGATGGCTGTTATAAACTGTGGAGCCCCATGTCTCAGGAGGTGCTAAACTGGAATTAAGTGTTCACACGGAAAGGACAGCTTACCAAAAAGGAACAGAAGAAAGAAGGGAGTAAAAAAGGAAAGGAGACAGGGAGAAAGGGCAGGAATCAAAGACCAAAGAAGAGCCTACAATTCTGCAGCTCTGAACCAGCAGAGCTTTCCAATTGGCTGATGGGGCTGAGTCTAGCATTGGTCTAATCTGACTCAAACCCAGGAAAAGAACTTGCAGAGCCCTGCCCAAGGCTGGTCAATCACACTTTGCCCTGTATTGGACCATTTGAAAGCACTAGAAGCCTATAGGTCTCCAACTTGATCCTGAGATAATTGGAACAACACAGCATTCAGGACCCTAAGAAAGGAGCAATAGGACCAGCCTAGACCATCCCTCCAGAGGCACCATAAAACCCAGACCAGACAATTCAGAAATCAGGAAGTAGGTTGGAAAAAAATAAGCAAACAAACAAAAAAAAACCCACCTTAACAAGTTATTATGGTCGTAGGGGCACTTGGGAAAAAACACAGAAAAGAAGCAACACATTTTTCTTTTTTTTTTTTTTTGCTTTTTGTAGGGCAGTTGGGGTTAAGCAACTTGCCCAGGTCACACGGCTAGTAAGTGTTAAGTGTCTGTGGTCGGATTTGAACTCAGGTCCTCCTGACTTCAGGGCTGGTGCTCTATTCACTGCGCCACCTAGCTGCCCCACATTTTTCATTTTTAATCAGAAATAAAGCAATTGGTTCATTGGTTGAAATGAAAGATTGAAAAAAAAAGTGAAGTATGGTCCATTCCACCTCCACCATTCCCCTCAGCCCACAGCACAATGATCACTCTTGCCATCATAAGACAAATAATAAAAAGGAATCTCAACCCCCTTAAACGTTTTTGGAACCTTCAGGACTAGGCTTTGCAAAGGGAAACAAAAAACAAAAAAACAGACAACTGAAGACTAACTTTGCCAACATAGTCTTCCAATGGAAGTGATTCATTTTAATTGCAACAAGTAACATTTTGGGCATGGCCAATGTGGAAGGCATTTTTCTTACAAAGACTGGTTGTTAATATGAGTTAAATTTTACTTTATCAAGGGGATTTTTGAATTTGAAGAGTCTGAAAAATGTTACATTTTTGTTCAATAGGACTCAGGGTGCTCAGAAAAATCTTTCTGAAAAAGTTACCAAAAAAAAAAAATAGAGAAAGCCATTTCTTTTAAAAAATGAGTGAATTTATTTTCCTGGAAAAAAATTAAGGAATAAATTTGTTGGTTTATTGAAATAAATTGACAAATGTATCAATTTAAAATCAGAAATAAACCAGTTGTTTCATTGATTGAAATAACAAATTGAAAAAAGTGAAGGAGGAACCCCTTCCCCAGTTTTAGGGAGACCTGAGCCCATGGAACAAGAATCATTACTGCCATGATAAGAAAAACCATAAATAGTATCTTGAACCACTTAAATGTTTTTAGAACCCTGGCCTGGAGACCACAGGTTCCCCACTCCTGGTTTAGGTTCTGCAAAGTAAAGCCAAAAAAACCCCCAGACAACTGAAGACTAATCTTGCCATCGAACTCCATGAATGGAAGGAATTAATTTTAAATGCAAGGAACATATTTTGGACATTGGGGTGCACCCATCAACTGAGGAATGGCTGAAAAAGTATATTAATATAATGGACCACTATTTGCTATAAGACATGATAAAGGGAAGAGTTCAGAGAAACTGGGGAAGATCTGTATGAACTTAAATAGCCGAAGGAACATTCAGTGCTCATGGCTAGACCATGTCAATATAACAAAAATGACACTAGTGCCAAAATAAATTTACATTTTAATGCTATACCAATCAAATTCCCAAGGGGATACTTTATAAAACTTAATAAAATAATGAGAAAATTCATTTGGAAAAGCTAAATATCTAGAATATCAAGGGAAACAAGGAGAAGTAGGGACAAAGGGTGAAGAGCACTTCCAGACCTCAAGCTATATTATTAAGCAGTAATCATTAAAACCATCTGGTACTGGCTACAAAACAGATAGATCAATGGAACAAACTAGAAATGGAGATTTGTAACAGCAGAACTCAATAACTGAAAGTTTTATCAAGTGAAAAACATAAATTAACCCAGGGAAAAATTCTCTATTTGATAAAAATAAAAACTACCGGGAAAATTGGCAAGTAGTCTGGCAGAAATCAGGCTTGACCAAACAATTTATATCACATTCCACAATACATATTAAATGGTTCTTGAACTTAATGTTAAAGATCACAGTATTAAAAAAAAAAGTGGAAGAGAAACAGATCATATACTTCTCCCAGCTATGGGTAGGAGATACGGGTAATTACAAGAGATAAAATAGATAAATTTGATGACTTGAAACTGAAAAGCTTCTGAAAAGACAAAACTAATGTTCTTAGGATAAGAAGAGAAGTGATTGGGACAAAAAACTGTTTCTATCAAATATTGCTAATAAAAGTTTCATGTCCAAGATATGGAAATCATGTGTGTGTGTGTGTGTACATATATATACATATATGTGTGTGTGTATACACACACACACACACACACACTCATACACATGCATAAATGTATGCATACATTATGTTTATATATACATATATATGTATATGTACTCACATATACACACAAATACTAAGAGCCAATTAGTAGCAAAATGGTCAAAGGATATGAACCAACAGTTATCACAGCTGCAAAGTATGCATGACCATGGAAAAAATGCTCCAAATCACTAATAAGAAGAAAAACATGAATTAAAGTATATCTGAGGTTTCACATCACATTCTGCAAACTGGAAACATGGCAACAGTGAGTGTCCAAAGGGTAGTGGAAATTCTTCCACATTATTATAACTCTTCCATTCTTAGGTACACTAAAACATCGTAAGTGGAGCTTCTGAAGGTATAAGCATTAAGGAAGGTAATTTAGAATTATGCAAATAAAGTGACTAAAATGTCCAAACCTTTGAGCCAGAGACTCTGTTACTGGGTTCATACCCAAAAGAAGCCATCAGTAAGGAAAAATTCCCCATATACTCCAAAATATTTATACCAGTGCTTGGCTTAACAAATTGTGTTATATGAGTGTAATGGAATATTACTGTGCTGCAAGAAATTGTTATGTGATGACTACAGAGAAGCCTAGAAAAATCCATATGAACTAATACAAAGTGAAGTGAGCAGAGCCAGGAAAATAACATTGATAGTAACTACACTAAAGTGAATGGAAAGAACAGCCACACACACTTAAAAAAACCAAAACACCAGAAGAAGACGTTAACAAAATTATAAAAATCCAGAAGGCCTCAGATGAAGAGTGATGAAAAGACACCCCAACCACAGCCCATCTTGGAGGTGGAAGGTCCACAGTTGTCACACATTGCACGTGTTTTCGGATTTTTTCACTATATCAATCATCTGTGGAGACTTGTTTTTTCCCTCTTCAAAAAAATGTTATTTGTCTCATAGAATGGCTCTCTGGAAGGAGGGATACTTGGGATAATTGTAAGAAACAGAAAAACATCAATAAAAACTTTTAAAATGGAGGGGGGGGAGATAGAGAGAAACAATTTTCAAAAATGTCAGAATTCTCATGCAGATAATAACAAATATTAGTCATGAGAGCAACCCCTAAACTTGAAACAGTTTTAGAAAGAATTGTATTAGATCATTTGGCAAAGGAGAGAGCCAGAAAACGACCTAGCATCCTCCAGAGACTCTGTAAGGTTACGTTACCTTATACACAGTGGGGACAATCACGTAAGGCCATCTGGCTGACTGGCCTCAGCTAGGCAGTAGGCAATTTCCAGAGAAGGGCAGTTTGAGATAAACGTCAGTAGCTAAGGGTAAACATTCCAGTTTGGTGACCCCAAAACAGAAGCTTTGGGTGGACCCCAAAAAAGAACTGGGTGGGATCTAAGCATCTCCCTGGAGAGGTCAGCCTGACCTCTACCATAAACTTGAGGTTAGACATTTCTCTAGCCACCCAAAGCTAGGTTTGAACAATATTAAATAATATTGAACAATAAAGGATGATTAATAAACTATTTTTCTCATACCAACCACAATTGCAGAGGAGTCTAGATGCAACATGCTCCACATCTCCTGATAGAAAAGTGATGGACAAGGGGCGGCTAGGTGGCACAGTGAATAGAACACCAGCCTTGGAGTCAGGAGGACCTGAGTTCCGGCCTCAGACACTTAACATACACACACACAAAAACTAGCTGTGTGACCTTGGGCAAGTCACTTAACTCCAATTGCCCTCCAAAAAGCAAAAAATTAAAAAAAGAAAGAAAAGTGATGGACTTAGAGATAAAACTGAATTTTTTTTGGACACAGCCAATAGAGGAATTTGTTTTGCTTGCCTCTACATGTCTGACATAAGGACTGGATTGGGGACAGGGTGGGGGTGTTTTTCTTGCTTTCTCAATGAAGGGCCATGATGGTGGGAGAGACAGATTTTCAATTGAAAAATAAATTAAAAATAAAAAGACTATGCCAATTGACTTCACATCTGTTCCTTCTTCATTATCTGTGGCCTTCCTGAGTGAGGCTTTGTCTCTTTCCCTCCACCCTATTTTAGAAGCATTCCTTAGCGTCTTTTCCCTAAAGGATGCTTGCTTCTGCACCATTTAGTTTGTGAGGAATAGGTTCTATTAACACTCCAATTGAGGCAGGAGCTGTTTTCAGCTCTTTACTCAGCCTTAGCGAGGATCTTTCAGGCAATTTTGACCACTTTGGACTAGGTTCTGCTTAGACTATAAGTATTATGCAAGCCCACCCACTGTCCCAGCACATTCTGTCCACTGAAAGTAAACATTTCCTTACCTTCCCTAGGGGTCCTCTTGTTCCTGTGCTCAGCTGTACTGCATTTCCACTTAATAGCCCTAATAGAAACTGCTTGAAAGTTTTGTCCCCTGGGCATTATTTCTTCTGTAGAAAAAGAATCTTTTCTTTGCTCAGCCCAGAGCACTTTTCAAAAAGCTCCTCAGACCATCCACTCTAAATATGAGCATTAAGCAGGGCGGCTTGGTGAGTATTGGTAAATAAAAGCAGCCTGAGACACTCTTTATCTGAGAGAAGCTGAAGGCAGCTGGGGAGGGAAGAAGTACTGTGGCATAGAAATCACGCCTCCATACCTGCATTTATCCAGTATTTTCCTCTAACCCCTAACCTGAATTTGTGCCAATATTCCCCTTGATAGGGCAGCTAGGCAGCACAGTGAAGAGCATGCTGGGCCTGGACTTCCATCTTCCTAAGTTCAAATTTGGCCTCAGATACTAGTTGTGTGACCCTGGGCAAGTCACTTAATTCTGTTTACCTCAGTTTCCTAATCTGGAAAATGAGCTGGAGAAGGAAATCACTAAAGTATCTCTGCCAAGAAAACCCAAATGGGGTCATGAAGAGTCAGAGACAACTCAGCAACAACAATTCACCTGGATACCTTGCTCTTATCTCTGGACAAAAGAATTCAGCATCTTCCTGGTATTTTCCTCCACCAAACATGCAGCATCTAGTTGGGGGGTCATTCCCCATTCTCTCTCTCTGCCCTGCTTAGACTACTAGGATCAATAACATACATGGTTTTAGGCTGCCTAGTTTTTCCCTTTGTGGTTGAACCTGTCACCTAAACAGTCAGTTTCCTCTGTTCCCAAATGTCCTGCTAACACTCTCTCCTTCTCTCCTCTCCCATCAATATTATACTGAGTAAAATGAAGACAAGATTTTATTAGACTAGAAAGAAATCAGAGACAGTCACTGGAGAGATCATTTAGGAAAGCAGAAGCTAGGAGAACAGGGAGAAGGGGAAAGAAAAAGGGCAGGAATACTGAACATTTCAAACAAACAGCTACCAAGCTAATCTCAGCTCTTCCTAGCTAGACTATAAATGCTTAAAAATTTCCCTCAGGAAAGCTGCTCAGCAGAGCCTAAAACTGCCTAGACTTGTTCTGAATGCTCAAAAATGTATTTGCAGAATGGCCTACAAAAGAGAAGTGGTAACCTCAGTCACTGGTTTCAAACTCCCTGTAACCAGTTCTCAGCTAAATTAATTGGAATTATCTTCACCTGAACCTTGCAAACTCATTTCACCCTCCCCCATTCCCCACCTCTTCAGGCTTTTGGCTCTACCCTAAAAGCATACAACTGAGGTCTCTTCCTGGTTCAGAATCTGTTCACCCATATCTTGCCAGTAAAACTGAACACCTCCAAATTCCTTACACAGGCATATGGCTTAATTTTAACAAGAAGACAATTTGTGGGTGATTGGGAGAGTAGGGCCCCCAAAAAAGTCATTTCTCCAAGCATTGGCTTTAAACTCTCAGATTTCCTCAAACTGTCCTCCCCTCAACCCCATTCCTCATCACAAGAGTAGACATGGCATACCGTTGGATGAGCAAGGAGGAGCTTTCCCTTGGCTGAGAATGATGGTGGTGGCAATAGAGAAGGAATAATTCATAGTGGAAAGGGCCCTGCAGTAAGAAAATTTGGGCTCTAGGCCTGAATCGGATCCTTAGTGGGTAACTTTAGTCAAATCATTTCCCTCCTTTGAGGCTCAGTTTCCTCAACTGTCAAGGGAAGGAGTTAAACCAAATGATATCCAGCTCGAACACTGGGTACTTGTCTGATTTCTTCCATATCTGCTGTGTGCTCATCCTAGTGGGAAACATTGAGGAATTTACTCAGAAGATACATAAAACAAGGCTGTTGACTGTTGGAACTTTCCCATCTAGTTTAGACAAGACAAATACACAGAAGATCACATCAGGGAGGAAACAAGAATAACATTAAGTCTACATCACATAATAAAGATCCTTGTTGAGCTTATAAGTGTTATTTAGAGGAAAAGATGCTGGATTAGAATCACTGAATACTCTGCATTAAACAAAGAGACATTTACTGATTTTAAATTTTTATTGTTCCCTCATCTGACTCTTTGTGATCCCATCTGAGGTTTTCTTGGCAAAAATACTAGATTGGTTTGACAATTCCTTTCTTCAGCTCATTTTATAGATGAGGAAACTGATGTAAACAGGGTTAAGTGACTTGCCCAGGGTCACACTGCTAGGAAGTGGCTGAGTCCAGATTTGAACTCAGGTCTTCTTGACTGTAGGCCCAAAACTCTATCCACTGAGCCACCTAGCTGCCCCCTGAACTTAAATAGCTTGACAATAATTAATAATAATAATAATAATATTGGAGTCACAGAATCTCAGTGTTGAAAGAGACTGTATAGAGACAGTAGAAAATGGCATCTAACCCAATAGCTCCTATTCCTCCAAAGCTTTTTACTAACGAGGAAGCTAAGGCTCACTATTTTTAAGTGATTTGCCCCTAGTCACAATGGCAGTTAAGTGAGAAAGTCTAGATTTGAATGCATTTCTTCTATCAATTCAATGTCCCTTCCATTGACAGTAATAGATGCCTATATGTATGCCTAAATTGTCTTATTTCCCCCATTAGGATGTAAACTCTTTGAAAGCATAAATTATGACTATACATATATACAGAGTGTCTTGGGAATCTCAGGGATAATGAGTGGGTCAAGAGGGGAGTCAATAGGCATATCCTTTATAGTAAAAGTCGTAGTATTGGCTTAATTACTGATTCTTCAGCAAGAGATGGGAAATGAGAGAGGGTACAAAGGTGGTGAACTCAGGGTAGATAGCAAGATGGCTCTGGTACATGACTAGATGCAATATGAAGAAAGGTTTGGACTGTTAATTTGAGGCCAACTAGACATAGTTGGTTAGTTGAGTTTACCTCACCAATTAAAAGAACTCAACCACAGAAGGGAAATTCCAGAACTGAGTGTATTGTATCTTCCAGCAATAAGGCTTAGGTTTTGTTTTTTGGTGTTTTTTGGTTTTTTTGAAAGTTGGGTGCAGAGTTGTTAGTACTGCTGGCATGATGCTGAGAATTGGGCATGGGGGTGGGGACTAAAATAGCTGAAATGGATGGCTGGATATAAGATGAATCATGATATGAGGTTGATCTTCCTTCCACCTATAACTCCTTTCTCTTTCTCTTGCATCCCTTCTCACCTGTTGAATGAACAGACTATGTTTTTCCCTCCTCAGGAATACAGATTCTGACACTTAGAGGGGGCATGTATTTTAGCCCATGGAACAGGAATTCTTCCTTCCCTCCCCCTGGTTCTTTAAGTTCCCCCTAAATGCACAGCTCTTTTAGATACCCTGTCCCTTGATTCTTTTTTTGTCCTTTCTTTTAAACCTTGATGAAGTTTCTTTTTTAAAAAAAGTCATGTCCTAGAACCATGAAAATAATTTCTTTCACTTTCACTGTTTTACCTTTTCTTGATCCCTGGTTTTATATTTCTTGTATTTGTCTCTTTGGAATGTTTATGGATAGAATGCTCTGACCTGAGGAGGATGTTATTCTATGGATAACCTACTAAAGAGAACAATCTGTCAAAAAGGCGTTTGGAAATCAACTCATTCCTTCCAATGCACAAGTGAAGGATGCAACTTTTCTCAAGACACAAGTGAAGAATACAACTCTTTCTCAATCCCTCAGTTTGCAAAGGCAAAGCCAGATACATTTTCAAAATGAATTCTGCCCCAATTTTACATTCATCTGGTGATGAATGCAACCAACTACAGTCAGGGCAGATTATAAAGGACAAACTAGAATTAGTTAGATGCTAGAATATGAAAAATGTCACCAAAAGTGACTTCATCACCCAAAGTTTTCCCAAATTCATTCTGAATGTCAACTAAGTTGCACTAAACCATGATCTGGGTTCTCTAAGACCCATAATCATTCATTCATTCAATCCTAACCATAGTCATTTATTCATTCAATCCTGACTATAGTCATTCATTCATTCATTCATGCAGGCATATAAGGAACAGTTATTGACTGCCATAAGTCAGACCGATTCAAAGTTTAGTCACCAAGAGCTAGAAATGAATCATATCCATGTCCTGGGTGTCCCTTCTTTTCATTAGACAGCACCTTTTTGTGTCCACTATGACCCTCCTCGTGCTTTCCAGTGCTACTGCTATGTGCATTTTTATATGTAGTTATGATACTAATGGATGGTATGTGCCTGTGTTATTACTGTTGTTCCAGTTATTGCAATTGTTATCTATCCATTGACACTGCAAGTGTGCCCCCACACTGTGGACGACTCCTTTCCTAAGTAGAAGAAACATTGGCATCAGTAGGATTTATTGTAATCCTTTCTGTGCCCCCCAATTTGTTCCATACTTCCAAAGTTCATACCTTGGAATGAGATGTTATCTCTAAAGCTCTTTGCAAACCTTAAAGTGCTACATAAATAAATATTAGTTATTAGACAGCGCACTATTTTCAGCTTTAGTCATAGTTTACTGTGAAAAAGTTTACTGTGAAAGAATCATTAAGAGATAAAGGAAACAAATACATATACCATGTTCCTCAGTATTAGTAAAGGCTGTGAATCAAAACAGAGAAAATTAAATTTTAATCCACAAAAGTACATCATCTGATTCTGCATTAGACTATGAAAAAGAGAAAAAAACTGAAGTAGATTTTATCGAAGATGTTTTATCCTTTGTGATTAGGAAACAAAAGACTGATAGAATACTAAGCTACAGACTAAATTCAGAGTTTTCAAAAAATAGCAGGAAATAGAGTATTTGCTCACTGTACTAAGTACAAATGCAAAAAGTCCATAAAGATTTTATATCCTCCCAAACCAAAGTTTTTAAAACAATCTAAGTGTTAACAGGGGTTGAGATCACTTTGTGTGTCAATGTAAAATATATTAGTCCTTAGCAACAGAAGTCCCAGACCTATGGGTGCCAAGAAAGTTATACAGTCTTTTGACAGGAGGGAAAAATGCTGTATCACAGAAGTATTTTTCTTGTGTTATTTATGAAGAACTATATCTGTTAACACATTTCTGCTATCTTGGTAGAAGAATTTAATAAAAATTCAAAAAAGACTAACAATACAATGATTTGCATGGATTTATAAGTTTAAGATATACAAGGGATTGTTTTTAGGCTTACAAACTGCTCGTGTTCATTCAAGTAGCTACTGATATGAGACTGAAGCTCAGCTAAGAATAGCCAAACTCACTCTAATGCTAGCTAAAGCTCAATGATGGAAATGCAAGGGATAAGAATGTCTATTTATAAGGGTATACTATGGCCTACTGTCATCCACATTTTGGCAGATTACTTTTCTTGGTCCCAGCCAATTAAGATCATTTCTAAGTTTTTACTTCAAAATAAATGTGTTAGAATTGCTCTCTGTGCAGAAGACATCATTCTAGAACTCATCTGAGTGATTTTGGTACCAAGAATTATAAAACACTACATCCTGGTCAAAAACCAATTCATTTCAGGAAATACTGATATCTTAGTTGAAAGTAACCAGTGCCTTCTAGTTCATTGTAAAAGATCCTTAATAATGAATTTGTTATTATAAAATAAGTCATTGGAAAATTCATTTAAAATACCATCATTTCAGATTGGCTTTTGGTAATTTTTATGTACAATTTTCATTGGAGGCAGACAAAAAAGTACCAAACATCTAAGATCTGCTAAGTGAACTGGAGTTTACCAGTTTATTGCAGTAAAAAAAGGGGAGGGAATGATTCAGATGATAGCAACAGCACTGCACAGGAAAAGCAATCAACGAAACTTTATTGCTACTCACAAGAGTAGGAAGTGAAGAGCTACCAGTGGGGAACAAAATAGATGCATGGTCCTTCTATACCCCAGTGCCTGCATATCTTATTTCCTGGATGCATGTAACAATTTTTAACATTTCTTTTTAAAACTTTGATTTTCAGATTCTTTCCCTTCCTCCTTCCTCACCCACCCCCACTGGGAAGACAAGTAATTCAATATAAGTTGTATATGTGTAATTATGCAAAACATTTCCATAGTAGTCATGTTGTGAAAGAGTGAGTATATTTCCCTCTGTCCTATCCTGCCCCCCACTTGTTCTATTTTCTACTTTGACCCTGTTCCTTTTCAAAAGTGTGTGTTTCTAACTACCCTCTCCCCCAATCTGCCCTCCCTTCCATCATCCCCCCTCTTATCCCCTACCCCACTACTTTCCGGTAGGGTAAGATGCCCAATTGAGTGTGTATGTTATTCCCTCTGTAAACCAAATCCAATGAGAGTGAGGTCGACCCATTCCCTTTTACCTTCCTGCTCTTCCCCTCCATTGTAACGGTTTTCTCTTGCCTCTTTTATGTGAGATAATTTATCCTATTCTATCTCTCCCTTTCTCTTTCTCTTATTATATTCCTCTCTCACCTCTTAATTTTATTTTTTAGATATCATCCCTTCATTTTCAACCCACTCTGTGCCCTCTATATATACATGTATACACATATACATACACACACACACATACACCTGTACCTACATGTATATGTATGTATACATATATATTCTATTAAGGGGATTTGTTCTAGACCACAATAATGAAGATATTTGGGGTGACTAGGTGGTACCGTGAATAGAGCACTGGCCCTGGAGTCAGGAGGACCTGAATTCAAATCCGGCCTCAGACACTTAACACTTTACTTGACCTTGGGCAAGTCACTTAACCCCAATTGCCCAGCCTTCCCCCCTCCAAAAAGCAAAAAAAGAAAAAGAAAAGAAAGAAATGAAGATATTTTGTGAAGTGCCTAATGAGAAATGAGGATTGAGTGGCATGAACCCAAGAAACAACTAACTATGTCACACAGGCAAACAGCTGGGGCAAGAGGTGAATGCTTGGTATCCAGGCTTGTTAAGCTTCAGCATACATACATCCTGAGAGACTAGGACCAGGCCGGTCAAACCAGTTTTCACCAGCTCACCTTAATTGACAAAAATCCTGCTTTAATCCCTAAACAGAAGTCTATGGCGTCTATTTTTATACTAATAATAAAAAAAAAACTTGTCTCAACTTTCTTTTATATATAAAAAGCAAACATTAACCCTTCCTACTATTTTTAATAAACTCAAGTTCATTTGACTCCAATTCACTTAAAGACCCTTCTAGCTCAATACAAATCATGATAAATTTTTCTGAGTTATCTAATCAGTCAGATTTAGATAATGTAAAAGAACTTTCCCACAAGTAACACTGAATTTCTAAGTAGAAAGAAGATATAAAAAAGTGATTCCTAACATGCTATAATTTTCATTCTTTCCTACTATTAGTCTCATTAAAGTATATTTTACTTTTAAGAGGAAGGAAAAAATAGATGGATTATTTTTCCTTAAAAGGTTAATTATGAAGACACATATATTCTAACTGATTTAGTTCCTTGGGACTTTCAAAAAGATGTTATAACACTGAGAACCTTGGAATGTGATCAACTGTAAATAAAGTCTTTTAAACATAAATAATTACCTTCCCTCTCCCCATCCCCCATAAAACAAAATCCCAGAAATGTCAGCTATTGTTTGGATTCTCCAACATTTCTACTCCCTCAATGACGTTTGGTCAGATTAACTTGCTTCCTATGAGAAAAGTTTGTTCTTCTACAGCACTACAGCAGTGGTTCTCAAACTGTGGGTCATGACCCCTTTGGGGGTCGAATGACCCTTTCACAGGGGTGGCCTAAAACCATCAGAAAACACATATTTCCAATGGTCTTAGGAACCAAGACACCGCTCCTCTATCTGTCTCCAGGCGGGTCCACCCACATGCTGATATGCCCACATATGAGTATTAGAGGGTCTCGGCATTAGGAAGGTTGAGAACCACTGACGTAGAGGTTCTTATGGTACTTTTAGTTTTTGAAAGAGCAGATACATAAAAGCTCTTCCTTCTGGTTATGTGAGAAGCACTGGACACAGAATCATTCTCAGAGTTTCTCTGCCTGAGCTACGAGACAAAACACAAGGCCCTTGTCTGTGGGTTACCTTCTGTAGTGTTAAACCAACCCACTTGTCCATCTTTCTTTCAATTCTATGAGAAGTATAGGAAGTGGAGAGGCCTAGAAGGGAAACTCAAATGAGTCCCTGATTTTCTGATCATTTCTTTTTTGGAGTCGTGATGCATCTCACTTTTGTTCCACAAGCACTTATTCTCTTGAAGATCTCTGTGATAGGTTCTGTTAGACTATTAAATTGTTCAGAATTATCTAAAGGTAAGTCTTCCACTGAGATGTTAAGACGGGAGGTAGGCAGCTGATCTCCACTTTCTTCAAAACGCCCCCTGACCATGTCAACAGAAAATAAAGTTTTTGTCTTGATCTCCTTGAAAGATCTTTGTAATTTAGGATGTCAGTATGTTCTTTTGATTTTCTTCCTTTTAACTCTGGACCAGGACTTTAGGTTTCTTCCACAGACTCATTTACTTCAGCATTTCCTCGACTATTCCTCTTTGAGGAAAATACTAAATGGCTGGATTTTAGGCTTCACTCCAAAGCTATTAAAGCATCGTTTTATTTTTCATATATTGTTCTTCAATTTTCTACTTGCTGTATATAGTCAAATTTTTCAGATTCAGAAACACTTTCAACATTTGGAAAAATAGGTGCAGATTGTAGGGGGTATAGCATACTAAAATTGGATTTTGGGTCATTTGATGATATGTGTTCTGTTGTAAGACAACATAAGAAATATGACAGATATTTTGGTTCTTCACATGGTCTTGACTTTCCAGATTGTTTACATTTTGAATATGGTCATTTCCATAAATTACTATACTACTTGCATTTGAATCCAAGTCATCCAAGGGATGAGTCAGTTTCTTTGTTGAACACTGGTGTATTCAGATGTTCCATGCTCATCATAAACTTGATTTCTAGGTTCCTTGTGTCTTAGGCAAATATTTACTTTATTAACAATAGCAACTAGCATTTATATAAGTACATTAAGGTTTGCAAAGCATTTTATGCATGTTAACTCATTTGATCCTCATAACAACCCTATAAAGTAGGTGCTATTATAATCCCCAGATTACAGATGAGGAAACTGGGGCACACAGCAGTTGTGTGACCTACCAGGGTTCCATAGCAAGGGAGTGACTGAGACAGGTTTTGAATTCAGGACTTCCTGAACTCTACCTACTGTGTCACTTAGCTGAAGACTTTTAGATCTTCCTGCTGCTTTATTTTGGTCCTGAATTTGGGGCTTCTTCATCTGTATACCACAGAAATGCTATACTTGATATGTTGGGAGAAGGACTCTCAGGAATCTGAGGAAGATGAATTAAAAGAAGTTTCTTAGAAACTATTACTCTTTGCTCATAAAAATATTTCTGTGATATCTTTCCCCTACATTTCCTCCTTTTGTAGCTCTTTTAACACTTACATCTCTTTAGACACTGTTTGGTTTGTGCTCCTTGTGCCTTCTTTCAATTCAGTCCCTTCTTAATCATTCTTAACATCTTGACTAATTGATCTCTTTTGCTAGAGGACCATCTTTCAGAGGGGATTTGTTGTCACCTGTAGAGAATATATACACACATATATAGACACAAACACCAAAACCTATAGTAGATAGCTAGATACTACAAGTTTATTTTTTTTCTTTCTTTCTCAATAGATGAGAGGGAGGTGGGAGGCTAAGAATTCAATTTGGAACTGAAAGTAAAATTGAAACTTAAAAAAATATAATAAAGGATATTTTACCTTTATTCAGTGGCTTTTTAAACTGTTAATGTTAGCTTTAGCAATGTCAAGCCAAAAGCCCAGAAGACTGAACACTCACCTTTCCACTTACCTGTTGCCAGAAAAGTGATTAAGATAATTTGCAAAGAGAGCCACATTACCTTTGATTAAGGAACAATGTGGGAAAATTTTTTCTCCCCAAGAAATGTTTATAATATGGCTTTGATTTTCAGTTTGGCTGGAGTCTTTTAAGACTTTTTTTTTCAGATTTTTGTTGAATACATTTGGGTTTCTGGGAGGCACCAGTCTGAGATCAATTGCCCTAAAAATAAATAAACAAATAAATAAGATAAATGTATCTGTCACAAAATAAACAGATTTGTACTTTGAAAATATATAAATTTACAAAATTAGATCAATTTACTAAAAATCATAAACAAACCAATTGGTCCATTCATTCTAATAAAGCAATGTGGGAAAAAGGCAGTGCCAGTTGCTCCCCTGGGAGTGGAGGAGGAGATATAGAACCCTCCAGTATGTGGCCCAAGGACACCTCTTGGCATACAGGGTATTTCATCGCTTTGCAGATGTCTTTATAATCCTTAGGGTTAGGCTCAGCAATTTCAGTGCAAAAGACCAGAAGACTGAAAGTTAAATCTTGCTACCTGACTGTTGCCAGAGAAGTGATTAATTTAAAATGCAAAGAGAGACATATTTTTATGCATGGCCAATGGAGGAAGGTGGTTTTCTTACCCAACCATGTTTACAATATGAATTCTGTTGTTAGTTTTATGACAATATTTTTGGACAGTTTTGAGATCTTTGTTCAACAGGTAAGGAAAGAGAAATTTTCCTCCCCTTCTTGGATATCTTCACTGTATAGATGCCATGGTGCCAGACCTTTAGGGGCATTTTAGGTGAGACTGATGCTGACCTCCAGGGCCCTAGGGATGGAAGAGATTGTCCCGTTACCTTCCACCCCCACTGAACAAAAATCCGAAGAATGCCTCAAAATAGCCTCACTAAATGGAAAACCAAACCCATGTTATAAACATGCATGGATGAGAAAAAATGCCTTCATATATTAGCCATGGCCAGAAAAGTATGTTCTTCTCTGCATTTTAACTCAATCATCTTTCTGGCATCAGGCAAGTCATGAAGTTACTAATAAGTGTTTGGGGTTTTAAGCTTGACATTGTTAAACTTAATGGTAACGGTGACAAAAAACACCCTTATAAGATAGGCAAGTAGACGTTATTATTAGCTTAGAGACCTAAAACCCCCCAAACCGAGTACAGGAGTTACTACTGCTTTTATTCAAACCTTTATTTGAAGAAATGAACCAGTTGTCTAGGCTACTGCCATACTCCCAGGGGGCCAAGTACTGCTTTGAAATAGACATCATGCAAGGATCTGGTGAGGGCAGCTGAAGGGGAAAGGAGTGCAGGTCATAGTTTCTGTCCTGTATTCAATGGGGTGAGGAGGAATCCTGGAGATCAGTCTGTCCATCTTGATCTGGCACTAAGGATGGGGACACCCCTGGCCTAGACCTCTCCATCATGCTTTCCTGGAAGATCACTTTAGTCCTGGAACTCATATCTCAGCAGTGCCTTCTGGCCCTGGATCTCCTCACAGAACTTCCCATTAAGGTGTCGTCATTCCATTTCCCACACAATCACCCTCCTCTGGACTTCTCTATCACACTCCCTCACTGGATGACTTCCCTCTCCCCAACCTCAAAAGCTTCTTTTCGTGCACAGAATAGAAGCTCCTTGAGGGCAGTTTGTCTTTTTCCCTTCTTTGTCTCCTCAGAATAGGCCTTTAATAAATGTATTTTAATTGACTGATTAATCAAACACCTACACAGCTGAAATAGACATTATAAAGTGGCAGATGCCATGGGAGTAAGACATGTCAAGGGAGGATCCAAGTTACAATTTCCGTTTTGTGCTGAAAAAGGGGAGGGATCCAAGGTGTCAGTTTCTTCACAACTATCTACAGACTTCCTTATTTGAAATTTTTACCCACCCATCACACTGAACTCCTTCTCACCATGTTCCAGGAAACTCTTCATCCTGCAAGATCACATCAGCCCTGCAACACACACATCAGCAATAGCACCTTCTTCTAGGGTCCCTCTGATTGGAGGGCAGAGGAAAAAGTTCATCCCAGAATTCCACTTAAGGAGCATGCCCAAGTCAACAAATTCTCCATCTCCCAACTGGCTGTAATCTTTGCATTTCTCCATCTTGCTCAGGCAAGGGTACCTTCTATCCCTCACTCCCTCCTTCCCACCTTTTAGTTCCCTTTTGTGTGCTGTCTTCCTCCATTAGATTACAAGTTCCTTGAGGGCAGAGACTGTTTTCAGATTTGCATCTCTGAAGCTTAGCATAGTGCCTGAGCCTAGTCAATCACACAGCATGTGTGATTAATAAATATTAATAAATATTTATTGATTATTGACTGTGAAAGCATGGGGGAAGGCAGGAAACTAGTGTTCCCAAGTGAACACACACACGCACACACACACACATATGTCTATATAGGAGAGTATATATGCATATGAATACATATTTGAGTGTATGTACATATGTGTACATAGACAGAGGGCACAGAATCAATTGAATAAGAAGAGATGATATTTTAAAAGGTAAAATTAAGAGGTGGGAGAGGAATAGAATGAGAGGAGGCAGGGAGAGATGGAATGGGGTTAAATACTGTTACAATGTAGGGGGAGAACAGGAAGGCAAAAGGGAAAGGATCAACCTTACTCTCATTGAATTTGGCTTAGGGAGGGAATGACATATACTCTGAATTGGGTATCTCGCCCTATAGGAGAGTAGATGGAGGGGAGGGCAGGTTGGGGTGGGGAAGGGTTGTTAGAAGCACATACTTCTGTAAAGGGACAGGGACAAAGTAGAGAATAGAACAAGGCAGGGAGGAACAGGAAGGAGGGAAATATAGTCAGTCTTTCACAATATGTCCATTGTAGAGATATTCTGCATAATTACACATGTACAGCCTGTATTGAATTGCTTGTCTTTCAAGTGGGGGTGGGTGATGAGGGAGGAAGAGAAAGAATCTAGAATTTAAAGTTCTATACTTAAATGTTAAATATATATACATATATATAATTATAATAATAATTATTATTATTATTTACATGCAATTGGAAATTAAGATATACAGGCACTGGGGTAAG
Organism: Pseudochirops cupreus; assembly: GCA_028627135.1. Classification (NCBI taxonomy): domain Eukaryota; kingdom Metazoa; phylum Chordata; class Mammalia; order Diprotodontia; family Pseudocheiridae; genus Pseudochirops; species Pseudochirops cupreus. The sequence goes on along the minus strand of CM053582.1, from coordinate 46,027,630 downwards.
GAGATCCATCTTGCCCTACAAGATAGTCAGAGGGGTGATGGGGGAAGATATAGGAGAGAGCAGATTGGGGGAGGGGCTATACAGTGGGATCACTGTTTTGGGGTGGTGGGTAGGGGAAAGATGGGAAGAAAATTTGTAACTCAAAATCTCATGGAAATGAATGGTGTAAATTAAAAATAAACAAAAGCTAATTTAAAATGTGAAAAAAAAGAATTAGGCCTCTCTGAGAGCACTGGCAAGAGCCTATTGCAAGATGCTCCCCAACACATTACAACCATCGTCTATAGTAGGCAGGAAACCTGACTAGGCATCTTCAGGGGAACCAAAGTGAGTACTTTCCTCCAAAGAGACTGCCCAGGTACCCCCTTCAGTATGCAGGCAATTCTTTTTTGGCTTTATATACTCTTCTATAGCAATAACAGGAATTTTCAATTATTTAAAGAAGGATCCTTTATTTGAGTGGTACATTTTAATAAATAAACATAGGGAAGGCTTGAGGAGACTAGGTTACTCTTTCCTCATTTGGGATAGAGGGTGTTAAACGAGAATACAGACACTAATTGTTTCAGATAAAGTTCAGGGGATTACAGAGGAGATTTGGTGAGGGAAGGAAAGGATCAAAGTCTCTGAATGTGGGGAGAAAAGCAGGAGAATGGGCTCCATCAGTCCTCACCTGGTAGAAAGGGGATTGGGCAAACATTCAGACACTTAAAAGCTTTTAAATGGACATACTAGAGACTGCAGGGGTCTGGGAAGAGTAATTAGGGAAAGGCTTGTATATACAAAGTGTGAAGTCCAAGGAGACAAGCTTACATTGGGCCCTGTATTCATCTGTTGGATCCCTGAATTGATGTCAGGTTCTTGATGTTGGGGGAACTTCAAGCAATCCAGAGTTTAGCTACTTTGAAGCTGTCATCAGGGTATTTCAGGGGATGGTTCAGGTTCTAGCTGGGCAGCAGTCATTGTCCTGTAGGGCCTCTTGTCAACAGCATCAATTCTGAGATTCAAGTTAAGAAGGTGACAGGGTTTGCCTCTGTTACAGAGATTATGGCCTCCTCCATTGGCCCTCCTCTTGTCATAGGCTAGGCCCATTTCAGAGATAGACACACTGCAGGGAAACAAAGAACAAGACTTGAGGAGATGGAAACAGCAGATTGGGGGAATTCTCAACAAACACAGGAGACATCAGCACTCTACTTATGTAGTGGGGAAAAAAAATCATGGGGGTACAAATACAATTGCCTGCACTCCAGTCTCATTGGCCCTGCTCTGCAACTGCACAGAGCAGCTCTCATCCCAACAGCTAAGTTTGTACCTTTTTTGTCATTGGGTCACAGACCCTACATTGCCACCAAGAGAGAGTCTCCTTTTGGGGAGGTGGGTGTGGGGCCAGGGAAAGAGAGTTAAATTCCACACCACCCCTTACTCCTCCATCCCACTAACTCCTCAGTGTCCCCTCAAGAGTAGCAGGGAACTGTACCTACGGTAGTAACAGAAGATGCCCAGGGACAATCCTTGGATCTTACACAGGCAGGTCCCAATGCACATCTGAACCTGGCCAGAGGGAAAGAGGACAATGACTGATGGGAAGGTCACTGCTGGTGACTTATGCAACAGAAGGACCAGTTTTTCCTATGAAGGCCTCATGCCTGGAAAAAGAAGGGACCAGCCCAGACAGGGGCACTTTGCCCCTGGACCTGCATCTCTTGACTTTCTCTAGTCCATTTCCTTAGGAGACTACCAGGAAAGGAGAGTGTGTCTCCCACACCAGCGAATCAGAGCCATCCAACTGGCACTCTCCCAGCCAATGGCTACAGGATAGTGATTCACAGAACCCACTGGGTGGCTTTCCTTCTCTCCTCCCTGCCCTTAGATAACCAATGGAGAGATGGATCCCACTCCACCCTCTCATAATTCTCAAGGTCACATTAGGAAGAAGATGGTGGACAAGCTGGAGTTACCGCCCCCTGCAAACTCCAACCTTCTTAACTCTTTTCTCACTCCAGAGACTCCTACCTGTCACTAAAGGTCAAGGTCACAGCTTATTTCCATTACCCCAAGGCCAGAATAAGCTCAAAGAGTAAACAGGGGAACACACTGAGGGACAGTCTAGGGTCCGCCCCAGCAGACATGAGAGGGCAGGCAAGGAGAGACGAGACTATGCTGGGGGAGACTTCCAGGGATGGACGGCGGGGCAGGGTGGGGGTTCCTGCCTGCTCCTTCCCCCCAGGGTCCATGGAGGCTGAAGGCTCCTCACTCATCTCCAGAAGGCCAGTATGTATGAACACCAAAGCAAAGACAGCTCAATTTGAAGCCAATATCCAGGCCAAGGCAGGGATCTAGAGGAAGGGCTCAAGTCCTCCTCTCTGTGCTGGCATCATGAAAGCACAAGAAGTCTTTGTCTTTGCAACCTTCCATCCATTTCCTGCTTGGGAGAGAGGGTGGGAATGGCAGGAATCTGAAAATGGCAACCAAGGCTGCAGATGAGTCCATGTCTCTGTCCTTTTTTTTTGGGGGGGGGGGGGAAGAGGGGTGGTTGCTGTCCCATAATCGACCATGGGGTAGGATCCAGCAGGCTGAACATTCTAGGTTCTCACTTGCCAAGGGCTATGGGGGAGGTTTCAGGGCTAATGATCAGCCACTCTTTGGAAAGCAGGCATCTGGAGGGTCAAGGAAGACGGCCCTGTGAAAGTCTTTCAGTCAAGGAGGTTGCCCCAGGTTAGGCTCCATACAGCTCTTCCAGATGCCTCCAGTTACCTTCATTTCCCTTGTAAAACTGGTGGGGGGCAGGCAGTGAGGCACATTCCAACATTATGTACTTTAAAGCTGCCAACCCTCTATTCCAGTGACTGCTCAAAGTCCTTTAAAGAGTCAAGAAAAGCCCCCACAGTAGCAGCAGCAACAATTGCCCATGGCAGGTCTCATTGCGCAACTAAACCTAAACAGATGTTGAAAACAGCAACAACAGCCTGGCTGATGTAAAGGTCTGAGTCACTCATTCTGACTTATGCAACCAAAGACAAATGCTTCCAAGACAGTCACCATCCTGGGGGAAAGTGGTGACCTGACTAGGCAGGGGGCATCATCCCCCCAGACCTGGAGAAAAAGGGAGTTTAGTCCTCAGTTTGGCAATTTCTCTAGTACTTAAGAACCACTTGTTCTCTAAGAACCACCTCTTTTCAGGGAGGAAGGGAAAGAATCTAGAATTTAAAGTTCTATAATCAAATGTTGAAAATATATATGTATATAATAATAATAATAATAATCATTATTATTATTATTATTAGCTATATCCAGCTAGGAATTAAGATATACAGGCACTGTGGCAGGGAGATCCATCCTGTCCTAAGTCAGAGGGGCAAGGGGGAGGACATAGGAGAGAGCAGATTGGGGGAGGGGTTATACAGTGGGAGCACTGTTTTGGGGTGTTGGGTAGGGAAAGATGGGGAGAAAATTTGTAACTCAAAATGTCGTGGAAATGAATGATGTAAACAAGAAAATAAATAAATTATTTTAAAAAAAAGAACCACTTCTTTTCTACATCATGGAAAGAGTGGTTCCATTTGAAAGCAAATTAAAAAGAACTACGATTTCATTTGGAAGAATGTATTCCCTTAATGCTCTGTTTTCTTCTGTAAGTGATTTAATAGATTTTTACTTGTTTAGGTAAATTAAATGCAAAATCAAATAAAAGAAAATTGGAGTAGACTATGCATTCCTAAGATGTTAAGAACTCAAAATATAAAAGATTTGTAAATTAATTGGCCCATGATTTGGAAGCAGGGAGTTGCAATTCTGCAGGTTGTAAGGTTTGGTCAGAGTTCAGAGAAGAAACGGCAAGGGCTCTGGAGAAACCTATTCTGTTTAAACTAACACAGGCTGGACATGAAGTTCAATGAGAGGTTAGTAAGAAGTATAGAAAAGGTCTTTCAGAAGCAGAAAAAGCTGTCTTTTTTTAAAAAATGCAACTCAACTTTAATTTCCAAAAGATAACTATGTAATGAGCAACTTTCCACATAAGTTGGGGCAATACCAGGTCCTCCTTTCTGTCAAATACCAAAATATTGAGCATTGGTCAAATGAAAATCCAAAAAGTTAAAAAGGAAAGTTGTATTGCAAAGGTTAAGTCTTCTATCTCACTTGGATAAAAGAACAGGAATCTTTCCATACCTGTAAAAGTATTCATCTATATTGGAGTAGTACATATTCCGTCCTCAGATAACTGAAATAAAATTTGGGATTTCTTACAATTTCTAAATTTTATTTTACCAATTTTGATATTCTTGATTATGCAGAAAAGTAGCTGGAATCGTATAGCAACGTTTAAAATTAAGCAATTTAAGATTTGAATTTATATTAGTTCCTGATTAATTGTGGAACATTATTATGGAACAGCATGATCGATCTGTTTTGAAAGGTACAATCTTTGTAATTTTAAAAACATTTTGATTTTACTACTGTATGCTGGTCTCTGAAAGCAGTTAGTATAGAATGTCAAAAGTGATAAAGAGATAAAACTATTTCTTTGAAATTAGATAATTCAGAATGTCATTTGACTGACATGGAGGTTTTTTTTTCTTGTTTCATGGTTTAAGTCCATCATACTGTTTTACAGGATTATCAAGCTTCTTATTTCTTTGTATTGTGATTTTGGGAAAATACTATATAAGAACTGCCACTGCTTTGAAAAATGATCCTTTGAGTATATGGCATTTGTTTTACTAGATTAGCTCCTCTTTTGATTGGAATGCTGTGAAATTATGAATTTAAGTTATCACTTATTAGAGACACTGTAATGGTTAAAAGAGTAGTCAAGTATTTAATTGAGTATATTTTAGTTGATATGGAGTAATAATAACTTAGTATTTAGGAAAATTATGAAAAACCCTGTAAATTCTCACGATCTGTAAATTTCTTTAGGTATTAACCAGATTTTTACTCTCCTGGATCTTTAGCCTTGGCAAGGTCATAAAATCTTGTCAACTCTGTGAAAGAAGCTGCTAAAAGAACGTCACCAAATTCTGAAATAAAGAATTTGTTTACTGGGAAACTGAAATGTGCTCTCTTCCATCACATTCACAAAGTGAGGGGACCAAGGGGAAACGTAGAAATTATGTTTGCTTATATTATGGAAGTGATTTAGATTTGCAACTCCCTGCTTTAAATTCATTACTGATAATGAAAATTGTGAAATTATACCTGGAATATCTCTGAGAGAATTTAATATTGCAAGACCTCAGTTTTTAATATTTAATGAAATAAATTTTAATTTTGTTTTACAAAAAAAGACTACAGTTTTAGCTTTGGGTCCTTCCTTAAGAGATGGGTATTTGAGGCTGACAGTGACCAGTGTTTCTGGGTTTGGACTGAATGATCATGAATTCACTATATATGTGAAATTCTAGAATGTAATTATTTTCTCAATTTCTAATGACTGTCTTTGACATCAAGATGTCTTTAAAGTAGAAAATAAAAGACACTGAATGAATGTTTCTGGAAAGTCCAAGTATCAACTTGAAAAGTATAGAAAGTAATTTTTTGCATTTCTTGTTAATTTATTTCTTCTTAATTAACTTATTGGAAAAACAATAACTATATCTTGACCTAAGCCAGTGGTTCTCAAACTTCCTAATGCCTGGACCCTTTAATACTCGTATGTGGGCTTATCTGCATGTGGGTGGACCCGCCTGGAGACAGATAGAGGAGCCCTGTCTCGGTTCCTAAGACCATTGGAAATATGTGTTTTCCGATGGTCTTAGGCTACCCCTGTGACCCCTGTGAAAGGATCATTCAACCCCCAAAGGTGTTGTGACCCACAGGTCGAGAACCACTGCCCTAAGCTATGATTGCTGAAACTGGCAACTGTGAAGTAAGATCTCTTGAAACTGTTATAGAAATTGCACCAAGTTTCAATTCAGGTGTAACTGTTCAACTATTGTTAATCCACTCTTTCTGCATTCTTGGGAAATGCCTGGAGCTGTTCAAAGGGAGTACAATCTGAGAAATGCCACTGATGAATGTAAATGACTAGAAAGGTTGAGAAGACAGGAATACAAAGGTGACATCACTGGTTTTCTTAGTAAACTAAGGTTGAACAACCACAAAGGTGATAGCAAGAGCTTCTCGCCTTGGGTTCCCCACTGTACTATTTCCCTGATCTCCTGAACCATCTGGATCATTCTGAGCTTTCTTAGTATACCCTGTGAATAATGTGGAAATCTGTTCTTTGATTGGTAGTTCTAAAAGCATCTCTAATTTTACCTGAAAATCAAACAAAGCTAAGGGAGTTTTCCCCTGTAGTATCTGTATGGGTTCAGTTCGTGCCTCTAGGTTTAGGCCTGAAAGCAATGTTGTGGTGTTGACATTGTTACAAATATATTTCTTCTTTTTTTTTCCTTTCATTGTAAAACTCTATAACCATGATTGGTGAAGTGTAAAGTTTTTCTAATGAATCTTGTGGTTGCATAAACATTTCTGACTTACTATAATGGGATGCAAGCATAAAGGACATGAGTATTTTTATTTTTACTACTCTAAATTTATGAATACTATTTGTTTCAATTTCCTAACCTAAGCAACTAGCATAAATCTGTTGTTAGGCTTGCCATCTCCTTGCTAATAGTTATATATTCAAGTATAAGATTAGGTCAGTGCAGTATCACATCCTTCTGGATGAGAAGAGGATAATATATATCCTCAGAGAAAATATAGGATAAAGATGTGATGTGATAAATTAATTTTTAATGGATTAATAAACTCTAATTTGGGAAAAGTAACAAGATTAAACTGCTTCCACTTGAGAAAAAAAATGTGTGATTGATTTTCAAATGTTTTCTATTAAGAAAAATGACAAAAGGCCAAGTAAAGACAGTTCTAAATGTTCTATTTCCAATTTTATCTCGGAGGTAATATGGAATTAATGAATTCTTTCGGTCCACTTGTATATTCACAGATGCCTATCAACAGAGATTCCTAAATACACAGGCCTTGCATATGCTTTAGTAACTATCTTTGGATAGGTTTTTGTACTTGTTTATAAAGTCTAAAAATGGACTGAGGCTTTCACCTATAGAACTGTTTTAGTTGTCAGGTTTTAAATCATTTTTTAAAAATAAAAAGATAAAGAAATAAATGCTACCCATCTCTTTCATAAAACTGTACCTGGAGGTAGGTACATACTATATAAAAACACTAGGAAAATAGAAGAAAAACACTTATGGTTGCCAAGATGACCAGAAAAAGAACCCCCCCGTCAAACTATAGGTGTTTGAATTATCAACTTAGTGGGAAGAAAATCTTCATTTTACAGTATAAATTTTTTCATTCTTCTCACCAAAATATCTTTACATTTACATCTTAGTGAGAAAGACAATTTTCATTTCACAATATAAACTCTGAAATTCTATGATAATTAAAAATGGTTTGGGATAATCCTGTGGGGGGGGGGGGGAACTACAGGTATTATTTTGAAACAGACTTCCATGGAACCCACGACAAAATGAAAGAAAATAATGACTAATAACACACCAGGGTGTTAAACACTTTGAGAATGAGGGAGTTTCCCTTGATGGCTGGGATCCCCCGAGATGCCTCTAAAATCCAATTCTTACTAACCCCTTTACTTTGGATCCCTCTAAAAATTATAACTGGTCCGCACATTTCTTTTCTGGCCCCAGCTCTCCATGTGCTTTCAGAAAATACTAAAGCTTCTTGGATCAATGAGAAGAGCTCCAGTGTAACTCTGGAGGCATCAGGAAGGAGCATCTTAGACCTTTTCCTCTCTATCTGCTTCCTGAAGAGCTCTGCCCATCAACTGCCTGAAGGCCAGGCTAGTGTCTCAAAGGGCTTCTGTTTCTGTGCCCCACAAGAATTTCCATTCTAATTGGCAGCCAAAGTCACTGCTGGGATTATTCAAGTTAACTCTAAAAGAGCCAAACAAAACAAAACAAACAAAAAAACCCCCAACAATACTTGATTCCAAGAATGAAAAGTTAAGCACATGCAAATGTCCTCCTGGTAGATGGAAGTCATTTCTAGTCTAGCTAGAAAGAGGCTTTCTAATTGTGTCGAGCAATAGCAGGGCACTAAATGGAATGACCTAGAAGAATCAATATAATTGCTAGTCATAAAGTTGACCTTCATGGAGGTTATAGCATGGGGATGAAACACTGTCACCTCTCTGTTTAGAAAAAAATCTATTTTTCTCTGAATGGGTTCCATTCTGATCCTAGGACACCAGACATGAAGGACCTAATTCTAGTGATAACACTAAAAACCAAAAAATAACAACTACAAAAAACCTCCGTAATACCACATATAATTTATGTAGCACTTAAAATGTGCAAGGCATTTTATTAAGTGCTCCAAAATTATGGTCTCATTTTATCTTCACAATAAACCTGGAAGGTAAGTGCCATTAGTATACCTATTTAACAGATGAGGAAACAGAGGCAAAGAAGTCAGCTGGCTAGTCTAGGGTCACACAACTAGGAAGTGTCAGGCAGGATTTGAACTCGTGTCTTCCATACTTGAGACCAAGGGCTCCATCCACTGGGCCAAATAGTTGCCCCAAACATATATGTTTTGCATTTCATCCAAAATGCCTGTTAGTACATGGAGTACAAGAATGTCGAGGTATTCCTAGTCCCTGAGATCAGTCACCCCAAAGGTCTTACTGACATTTGGGGCTCCAGAGGGTGTCTGGTTCCACACCTGATCATGAAGAAATGCACATGGGAGCCAAGATGGTGGCATAGAAGCAGGAAAACACCACAAGCTCCCCCCACAATCACCTCAAATACCTATAAAATATGACTCTAAACAAATTTTAGAGCTCCAGAACCCACAAAGTGAAGGAGAGAAACAAATCTCCCACTGAAGGCAGCCCAGCAAAAGGACAGAAAGGGTCCATTGTAGCATGCTGGGAGCCAAGCCCAGCCCCACATGAGCCCACAGCTTTAGCCCCAGGGTGGCCCCGACCAGCAGCAGCTGGAGTAGACTTCAGGAGAGTGGATCACGAGCAGCTGTGGAGGTTTCCAGAAATATCAACCCGTAAATGTCAAAGACAAAGTAAAAGGTCAGTGGAACTCTGTTGGAAGCGAGGGGGACTAGAAGCTTGGTCTGGCCTTTGCCCCTGCAGCGAGAAGTGGCAGAGGTGCTGCAGCATGCAGCCATCTCCACGTGGCTGCTTCAGGGCTCCTGGCCTGCAGATCATAGGGAGACCAAGAGACCATTCAGAGGGTAATTGCTTTTGCTTTAACCTGCCTGGATCTGGATCTTTGTCTTGGGTGGAGGTCCTGGGGTGTGTGGCCAGTGACCCAGAGTTTGTGGAGGCTGCAGAAAGGGCAGACAACTAATAGCTCCAGCAGCTGTGAAAACCCCAGCAATTTGGAACAAAGCTCCCCTCTCTGGAAGCAGAGTTGTACTGTGGCAAAAAACTCAAAAGTCAAGCAATTGAGTGGCAACATCAGCAAGCAAAGGAAGCAAAGCAAGCACAGCAAGCACAGTAATCAGATGTTCAATGTGTACAGGTATACATAAACAGAGGGAACAGGATCAACTGAATAGGAAAGGATGATATTTTTAAAAATAAAATTAAGAGGTGAGAGAGGAATATAATGAGAAGAGATAGGGAAAGACAAAATAGGGCTAATTATCTCATGTAGAAGAGGCAAGGGAAAACTGTTGAAATGGAGTGAAAGAACAGGAAGCAAAAGAGAATGGGTCAAACTTACTCTCATTGAATTTGGCTTAAGGAGGGAATAACATACACACTAAATTGGGTATCTTACCCTACAGGAAAGTAGGGGTGAAGGGGATGAGAGGGGGCATGATAGAAGGGTAGGCAAATTAGGGGGGAGGGTAGTTAGAAGCACACACTTTTGAAAAGGGACAGGGTCAAAGTAGAAAACAGAACAAGTGAGGGGCAGGATACGATGGAGGGAAATACAGTCAGTCTTTCACAAAATATCCACTATGGAAATGTTTTGCGTAACTACACATGTACAACCTATATTAAATTGCTTATCTTCCCACTGAGGGTGGGTGATGAGGGAAGAAGGGAAAGAATCTGGAATTCAAAGTTTGAAAATGTTTTTTTAAAAAATATTGTTATTGTTATTTTACATGCAACTGGGAAATAAGATATGCAGGCACTTGGGTAGGGAGATCCATCTTGCCCTACTGGAATGTTAGAGGGGAGATGGGGGAGGATATAGGAGACAGCAGATTGGGGGAGGGGGTATTCAGTGGGATCACAGTTTTGGGGTGGTGGGTAGGGGAAAGATGGGGAGAAAATTTGTAACTCAAAATCTTGTGGAATGTTGTAAACTAAAAATAAACATAAAATTTAATTTAAAAAGTAAAATAAAATAAAAGAGAAATGCAAATGGGAACACACTGAGATGCCACCGTCTACACCCTTATCTACTTCTGAGGTGGACAGTGTTCACCCAAGACAGGACAAATCCTCTCTTTCCATAGGTATTGGGGAAAAACCTCTCAACCCAGGAACAACAGGCCAGCAGAGTCTGGCCTTTAGCTTTTCCTAAGGGACGTGGGGAGGGCTAGGGCTCCCTGTCCACACGCAGCCCTGAAAGGAGATTGCATGTGGAAAAAAATAGTTGAGTGCATGGAGAAGTGATTGCTCAGTAGTGTGAGGACAGTAATTACAAAGAACGATTAATTCCTTTATGTATTTCTTACAATAAAGCTCTGTATGTTCAACAAAGACTTTGTTCTTTGGCCTCTCTGCCTTCCTCATCGCCTAAACCCCACTGATGTGGAAGCAGATCAGACATGCTCCCCAGACGATGACAGGGTCTAGTCTCAGCCCGTGGACTCGCGTTTTCTTTAAACTGGTCATTTGGTTCCCTGCCCTACCACCTTCATTCTCCCTGGAAAGTTAAAAGGTGGCAACCCACCTCTTTACCATATAGAGAATATACCATAGCCTTTTCCTCCTAGATGGTACAAGATGAGCTGCTGGCATGGGATTGAGAAAAGCATCCCCAGGCCATCCATCAACCCATGAAGGAATCAGCTTCCCACTCCAGAGCACTTGGGTACCTAGTCTTAGATAAAACAGTCTCTTTTCTGTGGCACACTGGGAGCTTCCAAAGAGCTCCCATTGTCCCTTTACAGAGGTAAGAATGGTTGTGCTTGAAGAGGGATGAGGGATATGGACCCAAGGATACTGCTCTCATTGTCCCTCCAGCTTTTTTTCATTGTCCTTGAAGTCTACTGCACTGAAATGATTAAGGTCTGACCTCTGTCACCCATGAATGTCCTTAAGAGGGATCAGAAATCACATTCACAATAATGTTCTACAAGATTGGAGACCATACGATCTCCATCCTTAACCTGGGGGGATGGGAGGGTGGAAGGGGAGATATGTAACAGTAGGATTCCTTGCTCTTTGGAGGAGGCAGGCCACATTGCCCTATGTCCTAGTCATCTTCACAGTTGAGGAGCATATCTGAGGTCCAGAAAACCCCTTGACTTTGAAAGTGACATCATGTTTCAGCTCAATATGAGAAAGAACTTCCTAAAAATTAGAGCAGTCCAAGTTGGCTGTTTCAAGAAGTACCAGGTTCTCTACCACTGGAAGTCTTCAAGTGCAGACTACAAGAATACTTCTGGGACTGTAGGAGGGATTCCTGCTGAATATAGTTTGTACCTCTGAGGTCCCTTCAACCTCTTAGATTCTAGAATTCTATGTGGTGTTTGGGCAGATGCTACAGACCAGTTCTCAACCTGTGGGTCGGGACCCCTTTGGGGGTTGAACGACCCTTTCACAGGGGTTGAACAGGGTCGTCTAAGACCATTGGAAAACACTATTTCCAATGGTCTTAGGAACTGAGACACTGCTGCTCTATCCATCTCCAGGTGAGTCCGCCTACATGCAGATATGCCCACATATGAATGTTAAAGGGTTGTGGCATTAGGAAGGTTGAGAACCACTGCTATAGACCAAAGCTAGTAATATCAGTTTTTGTGAGTGTTTGTGTGCAACGACATTTATTGAAGACCCAAAAAATAAAATCCTTGCCGAGGACCAAGGTCCTCAAGTGGTTCAGCATCAGAAAGTGATTTTCCCCCGCACTGTAAATTACATTGATGAAGGGACATTGCCATCTGCTTTGTTGCTGCACCCTGAGAATCATGGGACCTTTCCATTTACCTTGAAGCTGAAATCACTTGTGTTTTCCCCCATTGGAACATGAGCTCTTTGAGAGCAGGAGCTGTCTTTTCTTTTTGTATCCCATTGTGTGTGAAAGAAAGCATGCACACACATACACAATTAGGTATTTTATCGCTATTTTATCAGTGAGCAAATATAAAAATAAGATGTCTCTACCCTCGGGGAACCTGCATTCTAATGGGGGAGACAAGACATATAAAAGGTTTTAGCTGCAAGTTGATGAAAGGTTCTCGTGATCTTTAGGGTGCAGCAGCAAAGTCAGTGGTAGTGTTTCTTCTTTAATGTCCTTTCCACTGAAGAAAAGTCAGTTTCTGATGTTGAACCATTCGACAGTGCCAAGGACTTTGGTGGCAGAAGTTTTCATTTTGGGGTCTTCAATAGATGTAGTTGTAGTATCTGTAGGAGCAGCCACCAGGCTGCATCTCCACAAAGATTGCTTCCCAAGATGGTGGAACTGGGCATTGCCATTCTTGAGCTTTTGAGCTCAGGGCCCTGGACTATCTCTATCAGGGTCCAAGGGGAACATGGTGGTAAAGGTAGTGGTAGTGGTATGAATGTTCTTTTATATGCTGCCTATCCCACCCTCAGGATGTCTTGCTGCTTTAGCCAGACAGGCTTGCTCGACCCAAGTGTAGCAGTTAGTTGGTAGATTGTCGGAAAAGCTGACCCCTTCTCCATAAGAGTTGCTTCCTCCAATGATGGGTGTGAGGGCTAGGCTGGAAGTAGGACTAGTAGTCTAGGGGGTACTGATACTCCCAGGGTTCCTGCACCTCTCTCTTTGATTGTGGAAGTTGGTCAGCAGTTATTGATGGAAGTAATAAGGTAGATCCCTCCTCACAACGATTTCTCCCCTCAGTTGTGGTTATGGGGCTAGAAGCAGTAATAAAATTTATTTACTGACAAGTAAAATTACCACTATTTTATTATATTGACTTGTGGTACTATAAAATATGCCTAATAACATCATCTTGTAAAATGTAATATAGCATTCTATCCATTGTATAGTTTTTTTTACACATCAACACAGATTTACTAGAACATTTGAAATAGTGATTTTTAAAATTAGTATTAAAAAAAAAAGAGACATCATGGCAATTCCAGTCAAGCTCCCAGGATCCCACTGGACAGCAGCCATGCTCCTTGTTGGTCATGAGGATAATCCTCAAAATCGGAAATAATTTTGGAAAGAAATTTATTAAATCATTTGACAGGGAGAAAAAAAGCAGGAAAGAAGCCGTGGTAGGAATCATTACGAAATTACATTACACAGAGTGAGGAGGACAGAAGGACATTTGCCTGATTGGTCTCACTCAGGCAACAGGGAGGCTCCAAAACAAGGGGACTTTGAAATGCAGGCCAGGAGGTAAGTCAACCTAACTTGGGAAGCACAAAACACAAGCTCTGGGAGGACCCAAAAGAAAATTACTAGAAATCCACAACTTAAAGGCAAGGGGAAAGACCAACTAATCAAAACTAGCATTTCCTAGTAAAGCACCACGATTCAAGTAACAGAATCTCCCACGTGGTTTAGGGGTCAGGAGTCCAGGAGGAGGAATAAAGGGTAGTTTTGGTGTTACAGGTATATTTTAGCTCAAAGGCATCTCAGTGTATCTCAGGGTGAGGAAAGTCATCCAGTCCTGGAGGAGAGAATAGGAGCTTTTGTTTCGAAAAGGAAAGCATCTAGACAACACTACTAGATGTTCTTAAGAGCTGGGGGGTTTCTTCTTGGTATCGACATCTTTTTTAATCTCTTTTTTAATCTAGGTGGGACACGAGCATTGCTTACAACCATCAGACTTCCCTGGAACTTCTCTGAGCTCACCCTGACATCAATAGGAAGTTAGTTGGGTTAGAAAATTTTCTAGCCACATAAACCTAGATTCAACAATGTTAACAGAAGAAAAATAACAAATATTCTCTCTATAACTTCATGTCCTCTAATGGTCTTGGCAATATCCAATCAAATTAAAGGAACTGTCTTTCACTAAAGACATGGGAAATCATTAGTTTACATATGTTACAAGTGGAAAACAGACCATTTGGAAAAATATCCAATACTGCCGGGAGTTTCCAATGCAGAGGCCTTCGGGGGCCTGGACAAGCCCCGATCCCAAAAGCCAAGCAACTGGGGAGGGATTGAAGAGAATGGGCCCCGTCTTTCCTTACTTGGTAGAGCCAAGACAGATGAAATGTCAAGATTCTTCACTGCTTTCAAAAAGAGATCATTGCAATTGCATAGAATTAAGTAGCATTGCTTAGGGAAAGCTATGGTCAAAGTTTGTTGAGGTTATACAGAAGGGGTCTTCTGAAGTATCAACCAAGACTGGAGCCAGACCTCCTGCCCTTTATCAGAAAAATCATGTAAGGAGCCTGGTGTTAGGGGACACTTCGAACAATCCAGGGTTCCATCATGGGGACTTCAGGAGATGGCTAAGAGCCAGGATGGGCAAAGGACATAGTCCTGTAGGGCCTAGTGTCAACACAAACAAGCCTGAGTTTCTAGTGGAGTAGACTGGGCATCTGCTAAGGGTTATGGTCTCCTTCACTGGCACTCCTCTTGTCACAGGTTGGGTGTATTTCAGACATGAACACACTGCAGGGAGTGAGAACAAAGGAGAACAAAGGAAAACAAAGCTTGACGGGAAGGAAACACATTTAGATGCAAATTGGAGGAAATTCTCAAAAAACACAGGCAACATCTGCATTCTACATATGTCATGGGAGAAAAAAGTCAAATATAATACCCTGGACTAAGGCTGGCTGGCCACATAGAGCAGCACTCACTCCAATAACTAGGGGTGTACGTCTTCTTCAATGAATCATAGACCATACTTTGCCACCAAGAGGGACTTCTGAAGGTATTGGGGGAGGAGCCCAGGGAGACAGGAGTTAAATTACCCCAAACCTATACCACGTACTCCCCCATCCCACTAACTCCTCAGTGTCCCCTCAAGAGTAGCAGGGAGCTGTACCCACAGTAGTGACAACAGATGCCCAGGGACAGTCCTTGGGTCTTACACAGGCAGGTCCCAATGCACATCTGAACCTGGCCAAAGGGAAAGAGGACAATGATTGATGGGAAGGTCACTCCTGGAGACTCATGCAACAGAAGGACCAATTTTTCCTATGAAGGCCTCATGCCTGGACAAAAGAAGGGACCAGCCCAGACAGGGGCATTCTGCCCCATTACCTGCATCTCCTGACTTTCTCTAGTCCCTTTCCTTAGGAGACCAAGAGGAAAGACAAGAGGGTGTATCTCACACCAGCCAATCAGAACCATCCCACAGGGCCTCTCCAAGCCAATGCTTATAAGATAGTGATTCCCAGAACCCACTGGGCAGCTTTCCTTCTCTCCTCCCTGCCCTTGGATAAGCAATGGGGACATGGTCCCCACTCTACCCTCTCATCATCCTCAAAGTCACTTTAGGAAGGAGATGGTGGACAAGCTGGAGTTACCCCCCCCCTTGCAAACTCCACCCCTCTTAACTCTTTTTTCACCCCAGACACTCCTACTGGTCACTAAAGGTCGAGGTCACAGCTTATTTCCATGACCCCCAAGGCCAGAACAAGCTCAAAGAGTGGGCAGGGGAACATACTGAGGGAAAGTCCAGCCCCTGCCCCAACAGATATGAGAGGACAGGCAAGAAGAGGAGACTGTGCTGGGGGAGGGTTCCAGGGAAGGAGGGTGGGGTACAGTGGGGTTTCCTGCCTGCTATTGTCCCCCAGGGTCCATGTTGGCTGAGGGCTCCTCATTCACCTCCACAGGGCCGGTACATGTGAATGCCAAAGCAAAGGCAGCCCAAGGTGAAGCCAATATCCAGGTCAAGGCAGGCATCTGGAAGGAGAGCCCAAGTCCTCCTCTCTGTGCTGGCCCCATGAAGTCCAGGAAGTCTTTGCCTTTGCAACCTTCCACCCATTTCCTCCTCGGGAGAGAGGGTGGGAATGACGGGAATATGGAAGTGCCAACCAAGGCTGCAGATGAGTCCAGGTCTCTGTCCTCTTTTTTTTTCCTTCCCCTTAAATTTTCTGCTCTCTGTCCCATATCAACGATGGGAGAGGATCTAGGAGGCTAAACTGACTCTCTCCTGACACATAAGGGGTGTTTGGGGGGGATTCAGGGTGTATAATCAGCCATACTGGGGACAACAGGCATCTGGGAAGAAGGCTCTGGTAAAGTGTCTTCAGGTGATCTAGATTGGGTCTTCTGAAGCATCAGCCAAAACTGGAGGCAGGACTCCTGCCCTGTATCTGCAGAGTCACTTTAGGTTCCTAGTGTTAGGGGGGGATTGGAACAATCCAGGGTTCAGCTACGTTGAAGCTGCCATCATGGGGACATCAGGATGTGGCTCAGAGCCTGGCTGGGCAGAGGCCACTCTCCCGTAGGGCCTCTTGTCTACATCATCAAGCCTGAGTTCCCAATGCAGGGGCCTGGGCATCTGGCCAGGGTTATGGTCTCCTTCTTTGGCCCTCCTCTTGTCACAAGTTGGGCCCATTTCAGAGATAGACACGCTACAAGGAAAAAAAGGAGAACAAGTCTTGAGGGGATGGAAATACCTCTAAGCAGCAGATTGGCGGAACTCTCAACAAACACAGGAGACATTGGTACTCCACATATGCCATGGGAGAAAAACGTCACACATGCTACCCTGGATTGAGTCTTGGTTCCATGGAGCAGCCATCACCCCAACAACTAAGTATGTACCTCTTCCTCAATGAATCATAGACCCTACTTTGCCACCAAGAGGTGTCAAAGTTTCCTTTGGGACAGGGTGGGGGGTCTGGGGGAAACTCTGTCTCCCCACCTTGTACCCACCTTTTGCCAGCAGGCATCTGCAAAGGGTCAATCAGTGAAGAAGACCCTGGTCAAAGTCCCTCAGCCAAGGACATTGGCCCAGGCTGGGCTCCATTCAGTTCTCCTGGATGCTTCCACTTTATTCTGTTTCTCTAGTGAAACTGGGGGTGAGGCACAGTCTACCACTATGTACTTTGAAACTGTCATCATGAGTTCATCAGGGTGATAGTTCAGGGTCTCACTGGGCAGCAGCCGTTGTCCTGTAGGGTCCAGTGCCAATGTCACCAATTCGGTACTCCAAGCTGAGAAGGTGATAGGGCCCTGCCTCTGGCCCAGGGGTTATGGCCTCCTCCACTGGCCCTTCTCTGGTCACAGGCTAGGCCCATTGCACAGATGACACACTGTTGAGACACAAAGGAAGACAAGCTATGAAATGATGGGATAATAATCATCTTTTTGAAATGTTTTTATTTGGGGGTCTAAGCAATCCATTGTAGTTAGCAGATTAGGGGTCTGAGTGAAGCTAAGCACTGGGATGTGGAGGATTTCCTTACGGCCTCAAACATCCCTTGGTTATGTTGGTGACTTGTCAGTCTCCCCTCTGAACGAGTGCATTTTGATCCCTCTAAATGTAGTTTAATGTCTAACCTCAGTTTACCTATAAAGCCTGTTTAACTAAATTTCATTCCTTAGGGAATGAATGAGATTATAACTCTGCTCACCTAGATTTGTTCAACATTCATGACATTGAAAGAAGCACACACTATATGAAATGAGGAAGAGACGGTCTTCATATTCACCTGGAGAGGCTTATACAAACTGATGCTGAGTGAGAAGAGCAAAACCAGGAGAAATTTGTACACAGTCACAGACACATCATATCCATGTGTGATGACCAACCTTGATAAGCTGGACTCTTCTCAGCAACACATAGTTATAAGACAACTCTACAAGTCTCAGGATGGAAGGAGATGTCTACATGCAGAGAAAGATCTAGAAAGACTGGAGTTTATACGGAGACTGAAGCAATACATGCTATTGTTCTTCTCCATGTTTGGTTTTGTTTCTTTTTTCCCATTGTTCACTCCATTGGTTACAACCCTTCTATACAACCAGACTAATGTCCAATGTGAAAGTATTTGCAGATCCTATACATGATTGCACGCCACCATGGGGGGGGGGGG
>CM053582.1:45994918-46008952 GCA_028627135.1 Pseudochirops cupreus | reverse complement strand
TGAATTGTAAAAGTGTTATTTTTTTTTAAATGACGAATCTTGTTGTCCAATACTTGGTACTTGTACAATACTCAAACAGAAAGATCTTAATATTTTAAATTTTGCTTTCCTGAAATTGTGGTCACTATTTGTTTCAACTTTGTAACTTAAGAACGAGGTGAATCATTCCTTCCCTTGCACATGATTATGCTTTTATGTGTTGTATCAGATATCATTTCAAAGGGGAGCTTTAATAAAGAAGTGATATGATAAAGTTTCAAATTTTATTTGAAGTCAAAGTTTCAAATTTTATGTAAAAGTTTTAACTTTTTTTTTTCTTTTTGGAGGGGGATTTCAGGACAGTTGGGGTTAAGTGACTTGCCCAAGGACACACTGCTAGTAAGTGTTAAATGTCTGAGGACAGATTTGAACTCAGGTCCTCCTGACTCCACAGTCAGTGCTCTATTCACTGCACCACCTAGGCACCCCAAAAGTTTTAACTTTTAATGGAGTAATAAATTTCACTGTGATAAATATGATTAGACTGTTTTCTGTAAGAACGAGGAAGTATTCATACCCATGTGCATGTAATTTAGTATGTATATGATTGGCTTCCAAATGTTTCCATGAAGGACGACAAAAGAATAAATAAATATGATGCTTCTAGAAAATACAGACAGATATACCCAAAGAGTGATAGTATATGTGTATATATTACAAAAGAAAAAATAAATATATATTCATTTTTCTTTTAATCCTGAAGAACAAGACTAAAAAAATTGAACAATGTATGGAACATTCTTCAGGTTCAAATAAATATATATAATTTTTTCTTTGTTAAATGTGTGTTGTGTGTGCTCTTCACCCTCACCTCCACTGCACAGAGAGGTTATGTTCTGTGTGATTATGTTCTAGTAATACATTCTCAAAATTGGATTAAGGATACACAAAATTGTAGTGTAAAGAAATTTTTAAATCCTGCTTATTTTCATGTTTTTGAAGTCTCTAGCTGATAATATTAAGAGACATAAGGGCTCATTTTCCAAGTCAGGCCTTCATGGATTCTTTTTAAGATTCTTCCTTCAATCTGTAGACAGTATTCTCCATTTCAAGCACAGAATGCAGGTAAATAGAAAGAACAACTGTTTTATAAAAACCGAAATTCCCTGAACTTTCAGGGGGAATTATGGGTTCCTAATTTGATGCTCTTGGAGCTCTATTGTTAATAGACTTACCTCCAAAAGACTGGTGAACTGGTTTTCAAAATATGAACTAGGTACTGGAAAACCAAATTTAGGAAGTAGCATTAGGCCTTACTAAATTTATCACTAGCAGGTTTTAGCAGCATCACCTAGAAAACTTTTACAAGTGACTTGGAATCAGGGAAAGGGATCTGGAGGAACCTCCCTCCAGAGCTGCCCTGAGAATGAGGCCCATTGGAGAGTTTTGAAAAGAAAATGTTTCCAAGGATCAGACGGCTGCTTGGGAGAGCTGAGTTCCAAATGAAATAAGCTGATGAGATGGACATCTGGAGTGGGTTACCAGGAAGAAACTGGACTGAGACTTCATATTATTTATAATATTGAGGGTCATTAGCATATTGCTCTTGCTTGAATGTTTCCTGGTGCTCATATTTGCCTGCAGAGATGTACGTCCAAATGTGGACCCACGTATTTTTAATTGTGTGAACAATATGATCAAAATGGTGGATTTGGACCATAATTTTTCATCTTTTATTTCCTGTTATTATTATTTGGGGGAGAGGGTGGAGTTTAGGGTTTATGTTTATATTCCTAGGGATGTGAAAATTTAAGGCCTCAAACATTCCTCAGATTGAAACCCAGAGGAAGGATCCCATTTGTCCACAACTACTCAATTATATTGGCAACATACAAATGTACCTTCTGAGACAGCCCATTTTGTACTCTCTACATGCAGTTTAGTCTGTAACTTGACTTAGTTTATCCACAGAGTCTGTTTAACAAAGTTTCTTTCCTTAGGGAATATAAAAGATTGATTAATTAGGTTTGTTCAGCTTTTATGACACTGAAGTAAACATGGCATTAGGAATATATTTTTTAAAGTTTTCTAAGCTAAAAGAACATACACCAATGCAATATATATTCTAATATGATTTTGTGTGTAAAAAGCCTCTTTAGAATCCCAATCTTTATTCATTTTTTTTTTGTGTGTGTGTGTTTTTTTAAGTCTGAAACTTTGCTTTACCATACAAAACTTAGATTTTACCAACTGGGCAATTATCTAGCACCCACATTCAAAAAAACAGATTTTCTCCCAGATCTTCAGGCAGCGTCTTGGGAGAATTCACAATAAAAACACAAGTGATCAGTACTTTACACATGTCATGGGTGGGAAAACTTCACCCAGGTAAAAACACCATTACCTGGAATACTCGAGTCCTCCTGGCACAAGCCTACAGGGGTATAGAGGAGCCCTCACCCTAATAAACTAATCATGTACCTCGTTCTTAGGCATGCAGGTGCCTAAGTTTGTCACCAATAGTTTTTTTTTTCCTTCCTTTTTTATTGGTCCGCAGTGGCAGCAAGTCGGGGGTGGGGGTTGTATGGACATTTAAACTGATTGCGGGATGATTTTCCCTCTGGTACTTGAACACCCTCCCCAACAACTGAGACAATGCCCCATCAACATCAGGGAATGGCTTCCCTGGGCAGATCCCACTGCACAATTGAACCTGGCCAGAGGTCAAAATCCTGGATGATGGAAAGGTCTCTGAAGCACGAGTAGTGACCCCTAACTGTCAAGACAAACACTTCCACTAATGGCATCACCCTTGGGGCTAAGGGTGCCCCGGCCAGAGTCTGCTGTCTTCCCCTACCTGAGTCCTTGGACACGTGGGGAACAGAGGGAGGAAGGACATAGCCTTGCCCACCCTCATCCCGTCAAGGCCTTCTGCCTGGGCCCATCACATGTCCCCCTCTCAGCCAATGGGCTCCCAGAGTCGTGGGAAATGGGCCAATGGCCGCCTTTCCTCCCTCCTCCCTTCCTGCCCTTTCACTCTCCTTAACAAGATGGCTGCCGCTGCAAGCCACCATTTCACAACCCTCAAGGTGCCCTCATGGAGAAAGGAGAGGCTAAAGTGGAGAAGATCTAGTGCAGCTCCTTCTGTACAGCCCCCTACCCCATTCCCTGCAGCCTCTTGTTCCCCCTCATCCTGACCCCCACCCTCTCTCCTGTAGGTTTGTTCTCATCATCATTCAAGGTTGAGGCCCAGGCCAAGGTCATTTGCGGGGCTGGGACAGAGAGCGATGGGCAGTCCTGCCCCCCACCCACCCACTCTGACTTCAAGTTGCAGGGAAATAAGGAGGTTGAGAGGGGGCTTTGAGGTGGATAGGGTGGGGTCCCTGACCTCTTACCTCTATGTTGGGGTGCTGCTCCCAGGGCCTCCCAGTCTGTCCTCAGCTTAGTCTATGTCTACTGGCAGAGACCCAGTGGGGAGTCTGGAGGAGGGTGGCCGGGCCAGCAGCGTGGTCGGGCCGAGGACTCTTGGTGGGAGTTGGGGAGGGGGCCCTTCCTCCCCTTCCCTGCCCCCCTTCCTCCCCTTCCCCGCCCTCAGGGGCTACAGCTGCTGGGCAGAGAACCTGCACGGGGATGAGCCTGAGGAAACAAATGCATTGCCCCTTGAGGGGAGATAGAGCCTGGAGGAAGAGGCCCCGCTCCCACACCAGCTACTTGATAGTCCTCAACCTTTCTTTGCCTCACCAAGCTCCCCCTACTGGCTGGAGGCTGCTCATGCAGCACAGCTCCTTCCCCCCACACCCTTTCAGGCTCCCTTGAGCAGCCTCAGTGTCTTGGCTTCTTCCGTTCCCAGCACCCCAACACCTACTCCCCTCCAAGATTTCCTTTTTGATGGAGGCTTCTTGACCCACGTTGGAGGAAATTACCAACAATACCTGTCTTTGTTCAGGGAACACACACACCACACACACACAAAAACATCCTTACTTTCTGTCTTTTTACCTACCCCTTTCCCGCAGCCCCTGTGCACTGAAGGCACCTGACTTGTCCCTGAATCTGCCCGAGATTCCAGCTGCAAAATGGGAATCATAATCTCATTTTTGTTCTTGCCTTTCCAGGGCTGTTAGAAGATTTGAATCTGGGAATGAATGTTGTGTGCTTGGTAATTGTCACCTCTGGGTGGGGGTGGCAGAGGTTGTCACCCTCACAGGGTAACTCCTTTCTCAGGTCATGGGCCTCTTATCTACCCTCTGGCCTGGCCAGTGCCTTCACCAACTTGCTTTCCCTGTCAGTTCTAGAGTCAGGAGGGCCATCAGACTAGGGCTTTACTCAAACTTCCTCAGATTCCTAGGGGGTAACCATTTTGGGAAGGGGGCCAATAACCGCTCCCTCCTGACCGCTACAGCTCTGGATTTTCTACCTGTCCCTGTGATTCTATTTACACACAACCAGCTTCCCATCATGATGACACCATCAGAACTTAATTATACTTCACTAGAATGCAAACACAATAATTATCCAAAGGTCAGAGAGACTCCATTTCAAAAATGGGAAAACAATCAAGACTTCTCAGTTCACCCCAAATACTCCTCCCTCCTCGCTCCCTCCAGGGCACTCCAAAGCTGGCTGGATGGCTTTGTCATCAGGAGGAAGGGGTACATTTAGAGGCAAGATGGTTTTCCTTTAGAAATGTTGCATTTAAGGTGCCAGGACATCAAGGAAGAAATATTCAAGAGTCAATTGGTGATGTGATGAAACTTTCTGGAAAGGGATTAATTAAAAGAAAGAAAAAGAAATCACTTTCAAGCAGATGACTGACAGTGTGGAGGAAGCAGAG
Organism: Pseudochirops cupreus; assembly: GCA_028627135.1. Lineage (NCBI taxonomy): Eukaryota > Metazoa > Chordata > Mammalia > Diprotodontia > Pseudocheiridae > Pseudochirops > Pseudochirops cupreus. Next base: position 46,004,139 of record CM053582.1, on the reverse strand, counting down.
GAGGTCTAGACCAGACCCTTGGATTTCATCAATGATGATATTGTGATTGCAGCAGGACAATCTAGAAAAAAAAAAGCAAGTTGAAGTGCTCAGGCAGAAAGAAAGAAGGAAAGAATCAAGCATGTATGTAAAGTCTAATATTTGACAGGGCCTGGGTTAAGCATTTTACAACCATTTATTTAATTTGAAATAACAACTGGGGGGAGGAAGAGGTACTATTTAGGTCCCCAAATTTGATAGTTGAGAAAACTGAAGCAGACATATGTAAAGTGCCTTGTCCAGAATCATACCAGCTAGTAAATGCCTGAGGCAGGTCTTCTGGACTCCAGGCCCATCAATCCATCTACTGTCTCTAGAAGACAGAAGAGGTGCCTCTAGAAGATTCAAGAGAATGAGTTGTCATAGAAGTTAAGGAAGAAAAGACTATACAGGAGAATATAGTAGTGAACATTGGCACAAACTACAAAGGAGTCAAGGAAAATGAAGAACTAGGGAAGGACATAGTACAGAACAGTTAAAAGACTTGCTCCATAGCAGCTCCTTTTGTAGTAGCAAACAACTAGATGCTAAAGGTGATGTCCACAAACTGGGGAAAGGATGACTAAATCATGGTACGGAAAGGTAATACAATGCTGTTGTACCATGAGATACAGTGAACAGAATGGCTGAATCAAAATCTGGAGAGACTGGAATTGAAATGATCCAGATTAAAGGGAATAGAACTACAATAATCACTTATAAAAAAGCAACAAAATTTATACAAAAACCACAACAAAAACTTATACAAAAAGTAACAATAAAGACAAACTACTCTGAAAGACTTAGGAACCATAAACACATCCATGAATGACCTTTATTCCATGGCATCCATAGTGAAATATATTTGAAAAGTACATGCCACACAGTAGGCACTTAATAAATGCTTGTTTCCTTCCTTCCTCCCCCCCCTCCCTCCCTTCTTTCCTTCCCTCCTCCCTTCCTTCCTTCCTTCTACTTTCTACTTGAACCCTCCATCTCAGTTTCTTTTGCTGGACCATAATGCTACAATGATGATGTAATTTTTGGTGTCACCTAAGGCCGTCATCTAGGCCTTCTTTCTTGCTCCCTCTATACTCTCTCAGTGATATTATCACCTCTCACATTTTCAATTACATTCTTGCAAAGGAATCTTTTATATGCCTGTGCATATGTGTCCCTAATCTCTTTCCAGGACCAAATATGCCAAAGGAATTTCTAACGATGACTTTAAAAAAAGGACAATTAGAATGAAGCCCTACTGACTGATTAGCAGTTGCAGTCTGGACTCAGGGCCAAAAGGAAGAAGGTTGGAAATAACACCAGGACCCAGACCCAGCCCCACTCTGTAGTAGCAACTGTAGGGGAAGGAAGCCACTAGCCCAAGTCACAGGGAAGGAGGAACAGATGCTATTTCATAGTTCCACCACAATCTCAGTGGAAATGGATTTTGCAAATATCCTTTGAAGACAATAAAAACACAGCTAATATTAAACCTGACATTAGGACCTCATTTGAAACTTGGCTCTTTCTCCAGTTTCAAAATCAAGGGTACTTTGCTACTAGTGGGTCTGTATCCCAAACAGATCATAAAAAAAGGGAAAAGGACCCACATGTACAAATATATTTATGGCAACTCTTTTTGTGGTGGCAAAGAATTGGAAATTGAGGGGATGCCCATCACCTGGGGAATGGCTGAACAAGTTGTGGTACATAACTGTGATAGAATACTACTGTGCTATAAAAAAAGATAGGAGAGCAAAGCCAAAATGGAACAGTAAAGATAGGGACTCCTCTGAATTCTCCCCTACACCTCTTTAAATACCTTTAAAACATGACTGAAACAAATTCTAGAACAGCAAAACACAAAAAAAAGACAGAGTGAAAGAAATTTCCAGCCCAATACAACTTGAAAGGGCAGCAGGAAAGGTTTGTTGCACCAGGTTGAGAGAGGCACGCAGTCTAGTGAAGGCCTTGCCAACACAGTCCCTGACAGAGCAAACCAGGAGCAGGCCTTAGAAGTAACTGAATCAATAGGGACAACAGCAGCCACTGCTTCTGGAGCTCTCAGCCCACAGACGGTAAAGGGGTCAAAAAACTGGTCAGAGGGAGCTTGCAGGGGTCTTTTTGCTAGCATTGTGGTAAAACTCTATTATGTTGCCCATACTCGAATCTGGGTCCCAGTCCTGGGTGGCAGTCCAGGGTGAAGAAGAGTATAGTACACCAGAGTTTGTAGTCACAGTGGAGGGGGGGACCCTCCTCACAGCTCCAGGGCAGAAAAGAGTACTTGTGGTTGCTCACAGACCAAAGCACAGGCCAGGAGAGTAGTAAATACCTCTCCTTAGATCATACCACCTTGGAAGAACTGAAAACTTACCTCTGAAAACAGCTGCACAAAACCCCTGAAGCTTGGAACAGTATGCTCTCTACCATGGAAACAGAGCCCTACTTTAACAAAAAAGTTAAAAGTCAAATAATAGACTGAGAAAATGAGCAAATGGTGGGAAAAAATTCTGACTATAGAAAGTTACTATGGTCACAAGGAAGAACAAAATGCAAACTCAGAAGGACACAACTAAGTCAAAATTCCTACATCTAAAGCCTCCATGAAAAATGTGAATTGGTCTCAGGACACAGAATAGCTCAAAAGAGATTTTGAAAATCAAGTAAGAGAGGTAGAGGAAAAATTGGGAAGAGAAACAAGAGTGATGCAAGAAAATCATGAAAAACGAATCAACAGCTTGGTAAATGAAACACACACACACACACACACCAACCATGAAGAAAATAATACCTTAACAACACAGACTAGGCCAAATGGTAAAAGTCCAAAAAGTCAATGAGGAGAAGAATGCCTTAAAAAGCACAACTGGCCAAATGGAAAAGAAGATCCAAAAGCTCACTGAAGAAAATAATTCCTTGAAAATTAGAATGGAGCTAAAGGGATCTAATGACTTTATGAGAAACCATGAAGCAATAAAGCAAAACCAAAAGAATAGAAAAAATAGAAGACAATATGAAATAGCTCACTAGAAAAAAAAGTGACCTGGTAGTTAGAAACAAAACACTTTTGAGGACAGACAGGTTGAAAAGAGAAAGAGAATAAAATAAATGGTGGGGGGAGGAAATAGGATGGAGGGAAATACAGTTAGCAATAGTAACTGTGAAAAAAAATTTTTTTGTTGCTTTTTAAAAATTGATTTATTTACTTTTAGTTTACAAGATTCAGTTCCACAATCCCTTGAGTTTCGAATTTTCTCTCCTCCCCCCACTCCATGACGGCATGCAATCAAGTATAGCATCTGCAAATACTTTCACATTGGACATTAGTCTGGTTGTAAAGAAGGGTTGTAACAAATGGAGTGAACAATGGGAAAGAGGAAACATAACCAAATATGGAAAAGAAAGAGAGCAGGTAGTTTGCTTCAGTCTCCATTTAAACTCTGTTCTTTCTGGACCTTTCTCTGAATGTAGACAACTGTGAAAAATTTTTGAAGCAGGTTTCTCTGATGAAGGTCTCATTTCTCAAACATTTAGAGAACTGAGTCAAATTTATAAAAGTAAGAGCAATTGATAAATAATCAAAAGATACGATCAGTTTTCAGATGAAGCAATAAAAGCTATCTATAGCCACATGAAAAAATACTTTAACTCACCACTGATTGGAGAAATGCAAATTAAAACAATTCTGAGCTACTAACTCAAGGACAAAAAAGGTGAATGATAAATGATGGGGGGATTTGGGAAAAATGAAACCTTAATACACTGTTGGTGGAGTTGTGAACTGATTCAGCTATTCTGTATAGCAATTTGGAACTATACCCAAAAGGCTATAAAATTATGCATACCCTTTGACCTAGCTACCACTACTAGGTCTGTATCCCAAAATAGATAAAAAACAGAAAACAAAAAGGAAAGGGACCTACATGTACAAAAATATTTAGAGTAGCTCTTTTCTAAAGGCAAAGAATTAGAAATTTAGGGGATGCCTATCAAGTAGGGAATGACTGAACAAGTTGTGGTATGTAATTATGATGGAATACTATTACACTAATAAGATATGATGAGCAGGATGCTCTCAGAAACACCTGGAAAGACTTGCATGGGCTGATGCAAAGTGAAATGTGTACAAATGTGTACAAAATAACAGCAATATTGCTAAGATGATCGGCTGTGAATGACTTTGTTGTTCTCAGTAATACAATGATCCAAGACAACTCTGAAGGACGTTTTTTTTTGCTTATTTTTTTTTGGAGAGGGGAAGGTAGGACAATTGGGGTTAAGTGATTTGCCCAAGGTCACACAGCTAGTTTTAGTGTTAAGTGTCTGAGGCCGAATTTGAACTCAGGTCCTCCTGATTCCAGAGCCAGTGCCAGTGCTCTATTCACTGCGCCACCTCAATGCCCCATCTGAAAGACTTATGGTGAAAAATGCTAACCATCCCTAGAGAAAGAGCTGATGAAGTCTGAATACAGATAAAAGCATACATTTTTTTTGCTTTATTTTTCTTGAAGGTTTTTTTTGTCTATGTTTTTTTTTCCACATCATGACTGTTATGGATATGTTTTTCATGACTACACATATATAACCTATATTGAATTTCTCGCCTTCTCAATGACTGGGAGTGAAGAGGGAGGAAGGGCCACTGCTGTCTGGGACTGAAACACTGGCATTGTGGTCTGTACGAAGTGTTTTAATATTTTTGCCTCCTTTCCCAATCACTGCTCCAGCATTCTTGCTTTGAAGCAAAATGCACAGTTCAACCACCTCGTCAGTGTTTCTAGATCTTTTAAAGGCCTGCTCCTCCTCCATATCTTCAGTAGGGTGCTTACCAAATTCACCACTGGTTTCAGTATTGGGGAAGATTTCTTCTGGCTGCTCAGTTTCCATTTTCTCAGAGTAAATGGGTAGACAATCACATGAGGCCACGTTCTCTTCTCTAAATTTTTTAATTAAAAAATTTTTGTTAAAAAGAATTGATAAGCAGGTGGATTTCAGAAAAACCTGGAAAGACCTACATGAACTGATGCTAACTGAAGTGAGCAGAACCAGGAAAACATTGTACAAAGTAACAGTAACACTGTGCAATGATCAGCTATGACAGACTTAGCTTTTCTCAGAAATACAATGATCCAAAATAATTCTGAAAGACTCATGATGGAAAATGCTAACCATATCCAGAGAGAGAACTGATGGAGTCTGAATGCAGATAAAATCATACTATTTTCACTTTTTTGTGTGTTTTTTCCTCTTGTTTAGTTTCTTCTTTTACAGCATGACTAATTTAGAAATATATTTTACATTATTGTATGTTTAAACTATATCAGACTGTTTGCCATTTTGGGGGAGTGGGAGGGAAGGGAAAGAGGGAGAAGAATTTGGAACTCAAAATCTTTCAAAAAATGAATGCTGAAAATTGCCTTTATGGATAATTAGAAATAAATAATATTATTTGAACCGTTTAACCATCCTCACCCACTCCTTTCACTAATACTTCAGAGAGCTGGTTCCTTAGGTGATGAAGATGAGGCAAAGTTCCAGTTCTTCTTGTCTCCTAGTCCCTGCTGAATCCAAGACAGAAGCTAAAATCTGGGTCCTGCTTCTTCCTGCAACCATGACCAAATCCCTGGCATCCCTGCTCTATCTTCCTCAAACAGGAAATAGTGGCACAGGGGCTCAATCGCTCCTCCTGTCCCCTCACTGTCCCATCATGGAGAGAGAAGGATGGCTTGGATCTTATATCAATTTGTTCTCATTTGTAACTTCACTCCCAGATCATGTGTGGCAAGAGCCCTGTTTACTGAAGCCCAAGTGCCATGCCCTGAATTACTGTTCTTGGAGGAGGTGTCCCCTGCCCCACTCCAAACACATGTAAATAAAGAATTTCTTATATCTTTCATTAATATTCTCCTGCATAAAGACATTGTCATCAGCTCACAGTTTGTTCTTATTTATATCTCTCCAGAACCAGGCATATTATAGATACTCTGTGGAAATGTGCCAGTGGGCATCCTAGGGTGAACAGGCTCAGGAAGATTTCCTGAAAATGAACCAGTAAAATAAAGTCTTTCTTTCTAAGTAGTTAGACATTCTGGCGGTTAATATGAGTAAGGAACAGAAGGGATGACAAATGATACAGAGTTCTTCATACCACACAAAGAGCTAACAGGAAAATCAAGTCATAGAAAAATATCGCATTTTGTCCAACCAGAGGCCTGATTATGTTTCATTCAACCCTAGAGTACTCAATCATGGTCCTCCCAATAGAATTCATGTCTAAAATTAATAATAATTGCTTGGTAGGACACTAGGTTGTATTTTGTGCATCAGAAGGCCACTCTCTAGCTAGACTAGAAATTATTTCCATCTACAATGGAGACATTCTCCTATATTTATTTTTTTCATTATTCAATTATTTTTTTTAAAGACACCTTGATTAAGCCAAGCAATGACTCCTATTGCTAAATGTGAGGACCGGGATTGAAACATTTGGAGAATGTAAAGATAGAATGAAAGGTACAGTTTAGGATTCAGGCAAACAAAATTCTTCCACAAGCTGTTAGAGAGATAAATCTAAGTAATTCTTTTCTAAGGTCCCTAATCTTACAGTGGAACTTCTCATTGACCCAATAGCCTTCAGTTCATAGAGGACCATATAGGGCTGAGTACAGAGAAAAATCTGTGTGCTTATGACTAGATAGAGATATATCATAAGGGAGTTGTTGAAAAGTGATTTTTTGGAATATAGGTACTGATGGACAGGGGAGGAAAAGACAAACCTCTCTTGGATACCTCTCTCAAATTCAAAGTATTTCAAAGCCTGCGACAAACACACTTTTGTGAACTACTGTGAACCTGTCATGATAATTTTCATAGGCCCTCCCAAAGCTTATTTGAAAATGATACTTATAATCCTTTTTAAATATTTAAGAGAATTCTGTACAGTCTTCTAGTTTAATAATCAGACAGCTTCAAAGTTAATACTGTGGTATAATGGGTTTTGGTACATGCCTAGACCACTTAAGATGAGTTTACCTATGGAGAAGATAGTGGGGACCTGCTTTTTAGAGACAGAATGAATGGGGTATGCATGGAGATTGTGTTCACCTACCATGTGGTTGGAAGCAGCCTTTTTCCATTGGCAAAATTGTCTTGTGTCTTTGAAATTACCCAATCAAGTACAATTAGGGCTTTTGTGTTTCAGGTCTTAGGGTATACCCCCTCACTTACAGAGGGGTATATGATTCAATGAGAGGGGAGGGCTTGAAAACTTCCTCCTTCCCATGGGCTTGGGTATCTGGCCTTTTCTTTTGTGTCTTTACATTACTAGTACAGAAAATAGAGCCTCTCATCTGGTCCAGATTCCAGTAGGTAGTCTAGGCATGCACCAAGCCCCTATTACAATGAAATGAAGATTTCTTTTACCACTGAGATATAAAATCAAAGATACTGGATTTGATTAAATTTCAATGAGGAGAGTAAAAGAGCTCAAAATAGACACTAGATTTCTTTCTCCTCTTTGGCCACAGAGAGCCAAATAGGAAAAAGTGGCAAAGGAGCCCATTTTGGGCTGCAATGAGAATGGGGCCAGAACAGAATGGGCAGCCTCTAGGGCCAATGGGCTTCCTTCAGTTGGAAATCTTCCGTCAAAAGCTCAAGGACCACTTCTCACAGGTGGTTTAGAGGGAATTATTATTCAGGCATGAATTCTACTTGGTGGTCATTAGGTTCCCTTCCAACTACTCTTCTTTATCTTTTTCCTTAGCGAGCTACTAAGCTCTTACACAGCTAAAGATCATCTCTCTGAAGATGATTCTCACATCTCTATACAATCCCTAGCTTTTCTGGTGAGCTTCATTCTCATGCTACCAAATTACCTCTCGGACATTTCATTCTTGATACTTGAGGAAAGAAGAGAATACTTGAAACAGCTCCTGTGCGGAATATGATAGTCAATTAGGAAAGAGTACAAGCATTGCATTGGGAGGAGTGAGTGCTCAGTAGAGATTAGATAACAGAAATTTATAGTGGGACCAGGCAGCATGGTTATGTGACTTTTTCCCACACAGTTCAGCAGCATCAAATTAAGAGCAAAGGAAACGGTTGGGGATGGGGTAAGTAATCCAAGGCCGGGGTTAGAAAAGCATAAACCAGATGTGCAACCAGATGTGTGATTATGTTTCATTCATACCCATGGAGCATTCCTATTGTTAGAGAGTACATGGTGACAGTTACAATATCCCCAAATAGAAACATTTCCACACTTAATACAAATGAGAATTTGGGCGATGGTGACTTAAGATATGCTTCATTTCATTTGTTCATCAGATGACAATGAGCTGAATATTTCATACCAGAAGAAAATAGTTTCTTATGTATTTTTTCATTATTTATAGGTTCTTTTAAAATGTGAACATACATACTATATATACAATTATATACATATATACATAGATGTATATATGTAAATTGGTATATATACAATATATTTATACAATACATACATGTGCAAATAGGTATATATGTACACATATACATACATGCATATATAAATACACAGGTATTGTGTGTATGTATGTATGTATGTATGTATATGGGATAGCTAGGTGGAATAGTATATCAGCACGGGGCCTGGAGTCATTAAGACTAGAGTTCAAATCTGACCTCAGACATTTACTAGCTATGTGACACATGGCAAAATACTTAACTCCTACCTCCATAAAACTGGAGAATGAAATGATAAACCACTCCAGCATCTTTGACAAGAAAACCCCATGGACAATATTGGAATGCTACAGTCCACAGAGTCGCAAAGAATCAGACACAACTGAACAACAACAACAAGTGTATGCATATATCTCACCAGAAGGAGCTTATGAGTTAAGGTATGGTCCATGTAACCCTCTCCCCCTTTCCCCCCAACCCCCCGCCCAATATGTCAGTTCTTTTAGAGCTGAGGTCTACACAAAATCCTCACTCCCCCCCTCCCCATAGGCATAAGTTTTCAAAGTGGGTGATACTGCCCCCTTGGGGGTATTAGAATGATCTAGGGGGTGGTAGTAGCCTCAGATGCAATTGGGGGGCACTGAATAAAAATAAGGGGGTGGTGGAAGCATAAATAAAGAAGAGAAGAAAATTTTGAAAAACTGTTAGTTCATGTTTCATCTGTTGTATAACACAAAGTCATAGAGTTACCTTATTTTCCA
>CM053582.1:45983764-45994818 GCA_028627135.1 Pseudochirops cupreus | reverse complement strand
TCAAAATTTCAATGCAGGAAAAAACCCACAAATTTATAATAAATCATTAAATTTAAGATGCTTCATTAAAAAAATTATTTTGAGATTATGCAAATTTTTTAAAAAGTTAAAGGATTAATTAAAGAAAGAAGATTTGGGGTGGGGGGAACACTGAGTAATTTTTAAATGGGATAGTAGGCCAAAAAAGTTTGGAAACCTCTGGGTTAAGCTATTTAGTGTTTTAAGTAACCAGGAGGGTAGCGTACAAAGTTCCACAGGTTGTAGCTTTCTGGCTTTTGGGTTTTGTTGCTGTTGTGTTTATTTGTTTTTCAAATGGAAAAGAAAGTAAGTCTAGGATTCAAATTGAGTGTCACGCTATCTGCAGGGCCAGAAAAATCTCTGATTCTCTTCACCTTGCTCCTACTACCTAGGTTGGACTGAGAAGAGGAGAATCTCTCCCCCATTTAATCTCTCCCACATTTAAAAAAATGGTGTCCTCCTTCTCTGGCCCTTACTCAACAATCAGTAACCATGGCAAACAACTTTGGTCAGCAAGTTCTTCTTGTTGTTGTTGTTTACCAAAATAAATAATCAGCAGTTAAAAAGCATAATCACACAATTAACCAGGGAACTCAAAATTCTCAAGGCTGATGGAGCCATCAGGAAGGGACCATGGAAAATCAAGAAGTAAAGGGAAAACATGGAAACTTGTATTCTCCCTAGAGGGGAGAAAAAGAGCTAGTGAGTCACTTGCACACGTGGCAAAAGTGCCTTCTATCTCTCAACTTGCAGGACCTGCAAGCTCTTTCTTTCTCTGTAAAATGCCCATGTTCTTATCCTAAGATATGCTTGCCTCTCACTTGCCAGGAGTCATGCTCCTGGTAGCTGCTTTTCTCTCCCTGGTGACTGTCTCTCTCTCTCTGTGTCTATCTGAAATGTGTCTCTGCTCCCTTCTGGAAGCAATGTCTAGAGGAGGAGCAGAAAGAGATATTCTCTGTCCTTCTGATTTTGGTCTTGTTCTACATCTTTAAGCCTTGGCTGCCTCAAGCATGATCCAGTTTAGTTTAGCTAATAAAGCCTCCAGAGACTCAGCTAATTTGTTTCCTTGACTAATGACATCATTCCGGTCCTGACTCAATGAGGGAGGTATTCACAATTCATAAAAAAACAGGTGATAGACACATCTTACTAGTCACTTGAACACCTTACTAGCACCTTGTGATTACATTCTGGACCTTCTACAACTGCATCAACTTACATATACATTGACTAACCCAACAGTGGCTTTGGCTATTAAAGGGGAAGCCCAGGATTAAAAAAGATTTTGAGGACAATAAAGATAAAATGAACTATCTTGGAGTAAGTACTGCAAGGTCGTGGACTTCAAAAAAGATTTCTAAAAAGCATTTAGGTAGATAAGTATAACTACTTCTTTTGTGCTCCTATTAATCTCACACTGGAATAACTCTCATTGACCAGTACCACTGACCTTCAGTTTGTATGAGACCTCCACATGTCACACACAGAATGCACAGACAATGTGCCCATTGAAAAGTAAACAGTTTGAGGGGGAAAAGGCCCTCTAATGCAGTGGTTCTCAACCTTCCTAATGCTACAACCCTTTAATATTCGTATATGGGCGTATCTGCATGTGGGCAGACCCTCCTGGAGACAGATAGAGGAGCGGTGTCTTGGTTCCTAAGATCATCGCAAGTATGTGTTTTCCTATGGTCTTAGGCGACCCCTGTGAAAGCGTCGTTCGACCCCCCAAAGAGGTCGCGACTCACAGGTTGAGAACCACTGCTCTAATGTAAACCTGTATCAAATGCTAATAAATTGCCTCAAATCATCTACAAACATCTGTGAGCTCTGGTAAAATTTATCAATGTTCTTTCAAATTCTGTCTCACTCTGGAGACTTCTCCACTTGCTCCATATTACCTGTAGTTCTATCTTCCTGGTTCATATATAGCTCTTAAAGAAAAAAAAAACCTCCAAATAATCTATAAGTTGATCTTCTGCAATGCTGACATTATATCAGTGAGATATTAAAACTTTGATATTCTGTGAATATGCAGGTATGTCTGAAACTTTACAAAAGTCCTACATTGATAGGCCATTACAACCTGGAAAGCACAAAACCTGGTGTATTCCACTAAGCTGGGAAAGCTTTTAAAGTATGGTTCCAACAACAGACTGTGTCTATTTTTGGAGGACCAGTCTAGCAAAATATGGCAAGGCTCATTACCAACTGGTTAGCCACCAAGTGGTAAAATCATTTACTGTGGTGAAATCATTTACTATGGTGACCCATGAAACAGATGAGAACACAAAATGGTCCTCAGGCCTGTGCATCTCTTTTGTTTCTTCAAGAGTAACGGTAGAGTAGTACAAAAAAGGGAAGAGTATGCTAAGAATCACTTACATCTCCTGGCATTCTAGATATGAGATTGTTGTCCAGTCATGAATGGGCTGATGTTCTACTGTATAAACCAAACCACATCCACATTGATATTCTCACTATAAAAGAAACCAAAAGACATAAAGAAGTTATAATTCAATGTAAGGAGAGTTTACAGGTTCACTTCACAGAGCATGAAGAGAGGATGTAGTAGAATTAGTTTCATCTGCAAGAAACATTAGTTATCACCCCCATTTTACAGATGAGGAAACCAAAGCAGACAGAGGTTAAATGACTTACTCAGGGTCACATAGCTACTAAGTGTCTGAGACTACATTTGAACTTAGAACTTATTGAGTCCAGAGCCAGCACCTCCTACCTGCCTTACAAAGGTCACAGTGGAGTTGGTTACATTAGCAAGAATCATCATATCAAGTGACACTTGATTATCTTGCCTTGCAGTACTCTGTGTAAGCAAGATGAAAAGAACAGGTCACCATCATTTATGTGACATCTTTTGCAGAAGAAGAAATGAAGATATTCCATGAAAAATTTCACAAGACCCTCCAAACCTAGTCAATATATATGTTAATATTTGGTAACTGTTCCTAAGTTGGGTCTAAGGAAGGATGGTGAAAATGATGTCACAATCAGACCAATAATAGTTAGTTAAAGTAATAAACCTTTTATAGTTTCAAAAACTCAAATAATAATGCATAGCTCAAAGGAAAAAAAAGAACAAATGATGTTCAAATCAGTTCCAACAATTTATGCAATTGGGGAAAATAGACGGTATTCTGTGGCTTTCCTGTAAGGCCACAATTCTGGAGAAAAGGATTACTTACTTCCTGAACCTGTTTCTCTGCTGTTTATTAGAACCTTCTACTGCAGCAATGGCATTGGTGTACCTCTCTGTTGGAACGGGCACATTGCTGAGAGGGAAAGACTTGCCTTTGGTCCCTTCTCCAAAATGTAGTAGAAGGGGGACTTTTTCTTTAAATGTCTGCAGTTAGCCCTCTTGGGATGCAAATCTTTGGTCAAAAAATATGCTTCTTTGGGAGAGAAGCACCTTTGAAATTCAGGACAACACTAAATATAACAAGGAGTTGTGTTCAAAGTCATAGCAAGACTCAGTGTCCACTTAGACAAATGACATTATTTGAATGAGAGATTTTCTAGAAGGATAAATTTTCAACTAAAAGCATTTCGCCTCTGCTTTTAGGGACAGGGATGGGACCTGAAGGTGTGGCTTCACTGATAGAAGGAAACTTCCCAATTGAGGACACTCCCTTGAGTAACACAAGTTAGCAGTGAGAAATGAAATGACTTGTCCAGAGGTCTACTCAGCACAGCAGCAGCCCTTCTTTCTCCACAGTGGTCAGCTATGATCCCTGACTCCCCAGCCACCATGTCAAAGAGGCTTTCAGTTGGCATTGATCTTGGCACCATTTACTCCTGTGTAGGAGTTTTCCCACGTGGGAAAGTGGAGATCATTGCTAATGACCAAGGAAACAGGACCACTCCAAGCTATATCGCCTTCATGGACACAGAATGTTTAATTGGTGATGCTGCAAAAAATCAAGTTGCAATGAACCCCAAACCCCACCAACAGTTTTTGATGCCAAATGTCTGATTGGTCACAGATTTGATGATGCAATTGTACAATCAGACATGAAGCATTGGCCTTTTACAGTGGTGAATGATGTAGGGAGGCCTAAGGTCCAAGTGGATTACAAAGGGGAGACCAAAAGTTTCTATCCAGAGGAAGTATCTTCTACGGTCTTGACCAAGATGAAAGACATTGCTGAAGCTTACCTTGGGAAGATGTTCACAAATGCTTTGGTCACAGTACCAACCTATTTCAACAATTCCCAACATCAGAACCAGCCGTTTGAAGCAGACACCAAAGATGCTGGAACCATAGCTGGTCTCAATGTGCTGCGAATCATCTATGAGCCGACTGCTGCTGCCATTGCTTATGGCTTGGACAAAAAGGTTGGCGCTGAGAGAAATGTGTTGATATTTTACCTTGGAGGTGGTACTTTTGATGTCTCCATTCTTACCACTGAAGATGGCATCTTTGAGGTCAAGTCCACAGCTGGGGATACCCACTTGGGCAGGGAGGACTTTGACAACCAAATGGTCAACCATTTCATTGCCAAGTTCAAGCGAAAGCACAAGAAGGACATCAGTGAGAACAAGAGGGCTGTTTGCCATCTTTTCACTGCTTGTGAACATGCAAAGCGTACCTTCTCTTCCAGTACCCAGGCCAGTATTGAGATTGAATCCCTCTATGAAGGTATCAACTTCTATACATCAATCACCTGGGCCTGTTTCGAAGAGATGAATGCTGATCCCTTCTGTGGCACATTGGACCCTGTGGAGAAGGCCTTAAGAGATGCCAAGCTAGATAAGTCTCAGATTCATGACTTTGTCCTCGTAGGTGGTTCTACTCAAATCCCCCAAATCCAGAAGCTTCTGCAAGATTTCTTCAATGGCAAGGAGCTCAACAAGAGTATCACTCCTGATGAGGCTGTTGCTTATGGTGCAGCTGTCGAGGCTGCCATTTTGTCTGGAGATAAATCTGAGAATGTGCAGGACTTGCTGTTGTTGGATATCACTCCTTTTTCTCCTGGAACTGAAACTGCCGGTGGAGTTATGACTGTTCTGATCAAACGTAATACCACCGTCCCCACCAAGCAGACACAGACCTTACAGACCTTTACCACCTATTCAGACAACCAGCCTGGCATGCTTATTCAGGTTTGTGAAGGTGAGAGAGCAATGACAAAGGATAACAACCTGCCCGGCAAATTTGAGTTCACAGGAATCCCCCCAGCACCCAGGGATGTTCCTCAGATTGAAGTAACATTTGACATTGATGCAAATGGCATCCTCAACGTTTCTGCTGTGGACAAGAGCACAGGCAAAGAGCATTACCAATGATAAAGGACGTCTGAGCAAAGAAGGCATTGAGCGTATGGTCCAGGAGGCTGAGAAATACAAGGCTGAGGATAAAAAGAAGAGAGACAGGGTGTCTTCCAAGAATTCTCCTGAATCTTATGCTTTCAACATGAAAGCAACTGTAGAGGATGAAAAACTTCAAGGCAAAATTGGTGATGAAGACAAGCAGAAGATCCTTGACAAATGTAATGAAATAATCAACTGGCTGGATAAGAACCAGACTGCTGAGAAGGAAGAATTTGAGCATCAGCAGAAAGAATTGAAGAAGGTCTGCAACCCCATCATTGCTAAGCTGTACCACAGTGCATGCCTGGTGGATTCCCAGGGGGTGGAGCAGTCCCATCTGGAGGTGCTTCCTCTGGACCCACCATTGAAGAGGTCAATTAAACTCACCAGAAGAAAGAAAATTCCGCACAGCTTTCCAAAAAGTGAAGGACTCAAATTTGTAGCCAAGGCAGTATCAGTTTAAAAGTTCAAGCTACCATGTAAATCTGGGCATTCTGAATACTTGAATGTGTGCAGAGGGAGAGAAGTGAACAACATTGCACTTTATCAGTACTGTAAACAAGTGGAAATGCAGTTGTCCTGGAGAACAAAATCTATTTAAAATCGGCACCACAAAAAAAGAAATGACTTGTTTAGAATCACACAGCCAGTATATGTCAGAAGCAGGATGTGAAGCCAGGCTTCTTAGCTTCAAGGCCAGTTCTCTGTCCACTATACCACACTAAATCTCATTTTGGTACCAGGTCATAATGAAAGACCTTTGAGATCTTCTAGTCCACCCATCTCATTTTATATTTGAGGAAACTGATGCCCAGAGAGGTGAGGTGACTTGCCTAAGGTCACAAAGGTAATACAGTGAAGAGCCAGATCTACTGATTCCAAATCTAGAGCTTTTTCTACTGTATCACGCTATGGATCCCAAATTCCTACATTCTTGGAGATGCATTATCTTCAAAATGTCTAATTGTACTTATCTTTGAGGTTTCTGATGTGTGTGACTCCTCTCTCCCTGACTCCCACGAAGGAGGACATGATGAGTCAGGTGAAATGGGCAAATCCAGAGAGTAGTATTTTGTGGGTTTGAGGTAGTGCCACATTTCTTTGATTGGATACTTTGGCTTTTGGTCCCTTGATCCTGGATTGTACTCCCTCTTTCCCCATAGACAACCATCACCTTGGACTGATCTAGGGCAAAGGGTCTGAAGAGACGAGGTCACCAGAGTCAGGAGGTACACGTAACCCATCTTTTTTGTAACATACAACAGCTTTTTCCCCCTAAAGTAATCAGAATGCTTGCCTTAATTTGCAGACAGGCAACCTCATACTCTCTGATGACACTCATCATAGTTATATGTAAATTAGAGATCTACAGTTTATTGTTGGATTTAGTCAGCCAGACCATCAAGATGGCATTCATTTTAGGAAAGTGGTTGGCAAACTCATAGAAAGAGCAAGCAAGAAGGAAATTGCTAAGATTATTTTTTTCTATCAATTTATTCTGACTTTTGTGGCTGACTGGCTGGTATTGTAACTTCTCAAAAAGAAAACCATGTCTCACATTTCAACAAAGAAAATCCATAGTCTCCTAGCACAACAGCTAAAGCAAACACATAATGGCAAAGGGCCAATGACCACAGGGCAGTGCTTCTGACTTCTGGTCTGGAGCTATGGAAGTATCCACGTAAAAAGCTGTGAGCAGTGAACAGAATCCAGCACTCATAATAATAACAATAAATGGGACATCAGGGACTTCATGCACCTCTCAGAAAGGTTGAAGGGAAGTGAGAAAGAAAGTTTTGACATTTTCAAAAATTCTGATCTGACTCCTTTTGCATCAGAAGTCTGTGAGACTGGCTTTACCTTCACAAATCCCACTAAATATACTAAAGAAAATATCCCCAGGAAGACAGCATAATTCTTTTGAAGGAAGACAGAGTGGTTGGTCATTTGAAGAAAACCAAATCCCTTCCCTCAGGAAGCTCTCTAAAATTCTGAAAATGTATTTTAAAAGAAATAATGACAGGAGAATTCAATTATCCTGATGCCTTTAGAGTTCTGTCTGTCCAAAGAAGAGTAACCATTTCTCAATTTATCTTCATAATTATTTGATTTCTTCAAAGGTGGAAGAACCAATGAGAGGAGTTAGTACTCTGGGAGTAATTCTCACCAACAAAGAGTAACTAATTGTTGGGATGGAAGTTGTAGACAGCAGCAATGATTCCATCTTGGAACTTATGATGGAAAAGGTAAAAAATGATGGACACAATTGGAGATGTACTACCGATTTGGAGAGTGGAATTCCAAGGGTTTGGAGAAAGAGTAAGATACAGTAGGGGGAGCTAGGTGGCTCAGTGAATAGAGCACTGGCCCTGGAGTCAGGAGGACCTGAGTTCAAATCTGGCCTCAGACACTTGACACGCTTACTAGCTGTGTGACCTTGGGCAAGTCACTTAACCCCAACTGCCCTGATCTCCCAATCCAAAAATAAAGGCAAAAAAGAGTAAGATACGGTGGACTACAATTCTCTAAAAGAAGTCAATCCAAAAGTAGTAAGAAGCTCTCAAGAATGAAATATTGAAGACACATCAAGAAACAGTTCAGATGAGGACTCCAATGTTCCTAATGATGGTAGAGCTAGGGTCACACATTAACTAAAAGTACTTGTTTCTCTTTGATTTAACTGTTTAAGTTTAAACGCTATTTAGAAAATGTCCAAATATGCTAGGGACATAATTACCTTTCAGGTGAAAGCCCAGGTTCTGGAGTCAGAGGATCTGGGTTCAAACCCTGCCTCTGCCACTTACTGCTTAGTGATTTTGGATAAGTACCTTCCCTTCTTCTGGTGTGAATTCCCTACCCTGTGACATGACTAGATCCAGGTTTCTTCATTTTTGTTTTGCCCTAGACACCTCTGGCAATCAAGTGAGACCCATGGAGCCCTTCTCAGATTAATGTTTTTAAATACAAAAAATTACATATATATGCATGTGTGTATGTATACACACACACACACACACACATATATATACACATACACACACATAGATATGATTGCCAAGGAAGACAATCATACGAAATACTGTTATTGAAAGATTTTTAAGACAATTCATGGATACCAGGTTAAGGAACCCTTTACTAGATGATATATAAGGTCGCTTCTGGCCCTAGAGTCCAATGACCTTTTGCTTTTACTCTAATTTCTGTATCATACATCCAAATGGATGGTCATAGGATAACTGATATTGGGAAACAGAGCAATCCAAAAGAACGAAACTCTTTGAAATTAGGCTTTGTTAAATGTGGGCAGTCGTTACTTACAGTATCAGATATGCTTGTACATATAGAGAGGATTGGTGCAGGTAGTTGCCAATTATGGTTCATTTACATAAATCTTGTAAAAAAGAGGAAGAAAAGCTGAGTTTACAAACTATAGATCGATTCTTCACATGAGGATAGCAGTTTAATTAAATTAGCATTGCTGCCTTTTGCTAAGTGCTATTGGTCTTGTTAAATCTTATTGGAGAAAGGCATTAAGAGGGGCTTGTCACTCCCCAAAGAAAAAGTTGTCCTACAGCCGTTCAATACTAGCCTCAAACCTGTAGAGAATGGTTTTTGTTTACTTAACATCTCTAGTGCATGTTTCTTTGGTCAAGATGACCTGGAACCTAAGGAAATACAAATCTCTCCCTTATGAAGAAAAGCCTTTGTTCCTTCTCTAACATCGTTGAAGCTATAACAAGCAGGAGGTGATCTGGGCTTTTCCTCAAGGTGCCAACAATGTTCTTTCCTCCCAAGGTGGCTAGGTCACACAGTGCCACGAGGGTTCTGTCCTCTCCCAGACCTGCCTTCTGCCATATGCCCCTCTCATACCCAAAGCAACTCGACCTAACCTGGGCAGATCATCCTCCGGGTGCCCTCACTGCTACCTCCTCCAGGGAGCCAGCACTACTGCATCCCCCCCAACTGGGGTGGCATGTTCTGTACAGCCCCTGCCCAAATGGATTTGCCCAGACATCAGAATTCAGAATTACTTGTTGCAGGTCTGATTTAAGTTAAAAGGAAACATAGGCTAATCTTTACCTAAGTTTCTAAGGGACAATCTCCTACATACTGTCATTCAGAATTGATGTTCTGCCTGCTACCTGATGAAGCTTGAACGTTTGGGAAACCTTTTAAACATTGTTGCCTCTGAAGGACTAAAAAGGTCACCATCCTATGAAAAATGATTGATGTATGATCTGATATCATTAACTATTTTTCATGACAACAAAACAAACAGCTCGGAAAATCAGAAGGGTGAGGAAAGAGAAATCTCCCCATTGTAGATCAATGATAAAATCGATAATCCTTCCTGTTGTGAGAATCAGCATGAATGCTCAGCAACATCATCAATGCAAAGAGCAAATACAGTGAAGTATTTATAAACAGAGATCTCTCTCACATATGGAACACCCTGAGAAAGCTCAGCCAGGGGCCACTGGGGAGATTCCGGCACCTTGGACGGATTACATCTCACGAAGACACAGCACGCATGAAACTACAGATAATACGAGAGAAGTATAGGATCATACATTTAGAGGGAGATGGAACTTTACATATCCGCAAGTCAAACTCCTTACATTACTGCTGAAGAAACTAAAGCACAGAAAGGCTGTTTGAAGTCACAAAGCTACTAAGTATCAGAGGCAAGATTTTAACCCAAGTCTTGCTGACACTGAATTCAACATCATGCTGCTTCTCAAACCATGATCCTAGTAAATAAGAGCTCATGAGAGTTGCCAATGGGAATTCTGGGTCCAGAGAAAGAAAGGCAAATAAAATGAAGCATCAAGGTTATCTCAAGTCCTAGCTCTGACCCTGTGTGACCTCAAGCAAGTAATTTCAACTCTCTGAGCCTCAGTTTCCTTATTTGCAAAATGGGGTTATAATACATATATACTCTACCTCACAGGGTTTTTAGGAGAAATTGCCTGACACATAGTAAACTATCTTTTACCCCTCAAATCCAAGTCATCAAGTCCTGTCCTTTTCAGCTTCATAAACATCCTTCCATCTGATACTGCCCCCACCCTGCTGCAGGCCCTCATCGCCTCCCACCTGCACTACTACAATACCCTGATGCTTAGTCTTTCTGCCACAAGTGTTTAATGAATACATATTTAACAGAGCAAGCACTTGAATGTGTTCTGATGGACTGATATATTGTTCTGGAGTCTCACAAATTTAATGTCAAAAAGCTCAATAGGATTTTTGTTCTCATACTTTTGGAAAAAAGCTTTTCCCTTCTCCTCACCCAAGATAATGCATAGCTTTTGTCAAATACATTCTAGGGATGTTTATTAGTATCCAATATGAACAAACAATGCAACCTGAGATAACCACCACCTCCCACTGTCAAAGACTATATCATCTTCAGGTTAATTATGAGAACCCACCCATCATATCTTTCTCTTCCCTTTCCATTTATATCATTTTTTTAAATTTTATTAATTTTAGTTTACATTATCCATTTCCATGAGATCTTGAGTTACAAATTTTCTCCCCATCTTTCCCCTACCCACCACCCCCAAACAGCCATCCCACTGCATAACCCCTCCCCAATCTATTCTCTCCTATGTCCTTCCCCATCACCCCTCCAACTTTCCGGTAGGGCAGGATGGATCTCCCGACCACAGTGCCTGTGTATCTTAAGTTCCAGTTGGATG
>CM053582.1:45959209-45983264 GCA_028627135.1 Pseudochirops cupreus | reverse complement strand
GTTAATTTCTTCAGTCAGGTTGTTGACTCTCTTTTCATGATTTTCTTGCATCATTCTTATTTCTCTTCCCAATTTTTCTTCCACTTCTCTCATTTGGTTTTCAAAATCTTTTTTAAGCTGATCTCTAGCTTTTAGGCAATCTTCATGTTTCTTGGAAGCTTTTGGTGTGGGAGTTCTGACTGTGTTGTCTTCCTCCCATTCCATGCTTTGATCCTTCTTTTCCCCAAAGAAGGAATCTAGAGTTTGGTTACTGTTCTTACTTTGCTTCCTATGCTTATTCATGGCTGGCCGATCAGTGAATTTTTTTTAGCTCTGTGGAATTCTGCTTCCAGAGGGGAAAGCTCTGTCCCAAATTGCTGGAGTTTTCCCAGCTGCTGGAGCTTTTAGGAGGCTTCTGGGTCCCTCCCCAACTCTGGCTCACTGAAAAGACACCCCAGGACCCCCATCCAAGACCACAATCTGGATCCAGGCTGCTCAACATGAGAGCACTTGGCCTCTGAACCATTGCTTGGTCCCCCTGCAGTCTGCAGGTAGGGAGCTCGGAAGTGGCAGTGTGGAGGCAGATGCAAGACCTCCACTTCTGAGGCTTCCTTGCCCTGGAGGCAGTTTGGCTAGACGTGCTTTTTTCCCCCAATTTAGCTGAGTTCCACTAACCTTTCACTTAGTCCATTTTTTTTTTCCTTATGGCTTGATAATTCTGGAAACTGCCACAGCTGGCACAGATCCGCTCTCCCGAAGCTCCAGCCAGGGCTTGGCTCATCTCGTCCAGCCACCTCCAGGGCAAAACCTCAGTTTCAGGCTGGACTGGTTTCGGCTTGCAGAGCTGAGATGGTTCCTCCTAGCTGAGCTGCCTTTAGTGGAAAGTATATTTGTGTGCATTTTGGAGTTCTAGAATTTGTTTAGAGTCATATTTTATGGATATTTTGAGGTGGCTATGTGAGAGCTACGATATGTTGCTGCTCCTACGCCACCATCTTGGCTCGGCCCCCCTCCGTTTATATTGTTGTGCTCATCATGTTTTCTTGGTTTTGATTACTTCACTTTGCATCAATTCATAGAAATCTTTGCCTGCTTCTCTATATTCATCATATTCATATATATCTTACATGTGTAGCTCAGCTTTCCACCTCTTAGAACCACAAAGCATAGCACCCCCCAATACTACAACTACTCCTCCTCCTCCTCCTTCTCCTACTACTGCTACTACTAATAAAAATGATGATGATGATGATAACAATAATAACATGAGGCACTAGATCTGAGATGGAGGGAAGTTCTATTAGGATAGATATTCTACTTCTCCCAGCATCCCAAGGCTCAGGGCCTAGGCCAGATATGTCTCCTTTGGAGCAGGCCTTCTACTGCTCCTTATAACCCAGGGTCTCTTACAGAATGATAGTGGTTACCAATGTAGTCTTCTTTTTTATTTTTTTCAATTAACAGGCATTTATTTCTCTTATGTCCCACCTAGTCCCTCCCAGTTGGAGGGGAAAAAAAAACATGTAAAATGCACAGAGTGAAGCAAAACAAATTCCCACATTGACCAAGTCTATAAATGTTATTTTTTCCCCTATATCATTAATTTACTTCTCTTTTCTTGGTGGCATGTTTCCTCAGGGGGTTGGATTAGTCTCTGAGGTTCCTTCCAGTTCAAAATCTCAAGTTCTTATGAATATTGCTGGTTTTCAACAGGTGAATGTCTAATGGTTTCTCTATATTTTCCCCTCATACTAGCTATAAGTCTCCATCTAGACACAGATTTACTTAACATCTAATCCTTAATGGAGAGATGAGATGGATCCAAATAAAATTGTGCTTTTTAAAACAATCGGTTTGTCAATAAATAAATTGTGTGCCTGGCCACTTAATCACACATTTCCCTTTTAGTAAAGTCAGGTGGTTATAGATTTTCAGTGGTTAGACCATAGCCTGAAAGTCTGTTCTAAATAACTCTTAGAAGGACCATTTAATTAGAGCTATTGCTATGGTAAAACGAAGTCATTTTGTTAAAGTTATGAGCACATAGGGTGCATAAAGCATGTGCCTAGTATGGCCCAGAGTAGAAAGGGAAAGGTCAGAAGGGATACTCCCCCAATGCGTGCTGTAAGCATGTCTGTGACTGTGCTTTTTTTAAAGAACAAAATATTCCTTAAAATGGTGTGCTGCTCCAGCTGAATCATCAAGTACCAATCAGGCCAGTGATATCAATCCAGCAGGACTTTTCCTAAGGTTCAGATTTTAGCCAAGGAAGGTCAAGGCACAAATACCACTTGGTTGATGAAGCTATTTACTGACAAGGATAATCAGGAGGAAACTGTGCATTTTGTCCATAGTTCAGATTCCCAGGCATACTGGTGTGGCATTTGTTTCTGATGGAGGCAAGCAGTCTTCCAGGAAGTGTTGGAAGGCTTAGTTTAGGGGCTGATTGTGGCAAGGTTTAGTGTTACAGTTCTGTCTAGAGTAGGCTAAGATGGGGAGCTCATCTCAGACTTTGATATACAGGTCCTTATATGAGGACCAGATGGGGAACATAAATATAAAAAACTAACAATTCCAGGAAGTGGCAAAGTGGCTGTATAAGTATGGCAATGTTGAATGAAGAAATAAGCAGCATATTTTATAGGTTACAAAGGCTTGAAATGTCCAGAACCTCCTAATGGCTCCAAATAGTCATATAATGGGGAGCTGACCCAGAGAACCTTGATAAATTCTAGAAATCCACCAATCAACTTAACAGGAAAGCAGGCAAGAGACGTTTGCTAGAAAGGGGCACTTGCCATGGAGTGACATGCTCCCTAGATTCTTGCTGAGAGGATACAGTGAACTCCTTTCATGGTCACTCAGTGCCTAGGGCTTTCTCTGGTTGGTACCCAGTGACTGGCAACTGAGAGTCTGGGGAGATGGACTCTTGTCACAGGAACTGTGCCCCAATTCCCAGGGATCTATGAAAGCGTATCCTACAAAACACCTCTACCCTTTTTAGCTCTCTATTCCTTGGACTTCTGGACCAGAGTACAATAATGGGGGAAGGAAATGTCTTCATTACCACCTCACAACACCAACAGCAACACAGCAAAAGTACATAATGGTAGGAAAAATGCTTACTGAGGTCAGTGAGAAACTGGAGATTCTAGAACTTTCCAATTTTGGAAGCTTCCTCGGACTTTCTATTTACTTTTCCAAGCAGCATTACCCCAGCCTTGGGGGTAATTCTGACTTTTTGGATTATGTACTCAGCTACCCAAAGGAATAACATTCCTTCAATGATGTGTTTCTTGGAGAAGATCACCAATACAACCCTTGTCTTGTGGCTGGGAAAGCCACAGTATGACCAGTCAAGATATTTGGATCTTATCAACTCTTCAGAAAAATTATTGCAAGTTACTCAGACATTACAGGTCTCAGGTGAATGGGAAATATCTGTTCAGCAATTTCGCAAAGGGTCTTTACCTTCATGAAGAGGGAAACGAGTATTAGGGGCTATTTATATGGTTTATATTTCTATATCTGTTTATTTGTTCCTGCACACCCTTTGCAATGTATGTATTTTTTTGTAGTAGAGGAAATAAAAAGCTATTCCAAACATAACACTCATGAAGGAAGGATCCTTGTTACCCACATATGGGGAATCCCCAGATATGAGTTGTACAAAACTTTGCTTGAGAGATTTCCCTGGGGATTTCCTTCATGATGGGGGAAGGAGAGACCGAAAGAAAACCTGACCTCAAGGATCAAACATCAGTCTGTGTGAGTCCAGAAACCGTTGAGGAACCCCAAACCATCAAGTACAGGTAAACAATTTAGGACAGACATTTATGAATATTATATCACACTATACTTCTGATATCCAAGTAGCACTTTGGACTGTAATCTCACTGGAAAGTACCTTTAAAGAAGATAGATACGATGGAGAAGTTCATTGATTTAGCAGATCATTCTCTTCCAAACTTGAATTTTCTCTCTGAAAGAAACAGAAAGTTGGGGCTATTGACTGTTGAGAAAGTGGAATCTTTTCATAACCATAACTTTCATCTTTCCACAGTTTTCAATGTCCTTGTCGGAGCCGACAGGAAAATGAAGTCACGAACACAGTGAGCCTCAGTAGCCTCCTTGAAAAGTTAAATAATATGTGTCAACAGGTCCACAAATTTCATCTCTGGCAAAATGCATGTCATCTTTTGAGTGAACAGAAGAGTATTTTTTCTTTTTACACTTTTAAAGACTATTCAGTATCTTTCAATTTCTTACATGTGAAATGTACCAAGCCTGCATAAGAGCCACTCCTAAACTATAGTCCAGAGTATGAGGACTCAAGTGTGTAATGGCTGAACAATACCAGGTGTACAGCACTGAAGGGAGTGGGGAGAATTATACAAGTAGTCAGGAAATTTTGCATCTCATAGCCAATCAAAACCTTTTTTTTCACTTTGATAGACTTAGCTCTTCTCAGCAATGCAAGGATCCTAAGACGACTCCAAAAGACTCATGATGGAAAATGCTATCCACATCCAGAAAAAGAACTATGGAGTCTGAATGCAGAGTGAAACCAACTATTTGCGCTCTCTCTTTTTTTTATTTTGTTTCTTCTTTCCTATAATTCCTCCCATTGATTCTAATTCTTCTTTATAACATGATTAATGTGAAAATATGTTTAATATGAATGTATATGCAGAACCTCTATCAGACTACACACCACCTTGGGGAAGGAGAACTGACACAAAGGGGAGAAAATTTAGAACTCAAAATCTTGTGGAAGTGAATGTTGAGAACTAAAAATAAATACATTAATTAAATTTTTTTTTAACTTTTTTTTTTAACTAGAAGTTTCTAGATACCAGTTTAGTTCTTTCTCATTAGAATGTGCATACTTTGGGACCAGGGACTGTTTCTATTTTTTTTTTTTTTTACCTTTCTTTATACCCTCAGAGTTTAGCACAGTGCCTAGCATGTAATAAGAATTTAATAAATGCTTGTTTATCAACTGACTGACTGACTAGTTCTCTGCTTTCCATTGGCTGGGTGTATCAATACTATAATTTAGATTAATATTGGAAACTGAAAAGTCTTTGAGGTGGTAGAATATAATTTAGGATCCCTAACTGTTCACAATCTTCCACTAGAATTCAACTATGATGCCTTGTTATGATGTGAAGAGGAGCCTAGGTTCTCAAAGACCATATCAATCTATTTTCCATACAACCAACAAAGTGATTTTCTTAAACTATGGATCTGTCCATGTCTCTCTGTCTGCCACACACACACTCACACTCAAACACACACACCCTACCCATTAAATAAACTCCAGTGGATGCCTTTTGCCTCCAAGATCAAGTATGCTCTTTACTGGTTGGCATTTAAAGGCTTTTGTCTTCTGTTCCTCATATATTCTGCCTTCTTACACATTACTACCCTCTCCATATGACTTGCTCTATAATCTAGCCATCTTGACCTTCTTCTGATTTTTCCATAACTTTTTTATTCACTATCCTTCATGCCTGAATTTCAGTCCTTCCTCACCTCTACCTCTTAAAGGCCCAAGTTTCCTTTAAAATTCAAGTGCTACCTTCTTCATGAGGCCTTCCCTGCTTTTCGTGCCTTCCTCTTCAAAGTTACCTCATGTGTTAACCTAACCTCCCCACTGCCACGCAAGTTAGGATGGCTTTTTTTTTTTCTTAAAAGATACTGAGACCCTCTATATCACTTAACTGACGCATAGGATTAAAGGCTTAGGTTGCTGACAGTACTTTCTGGTCTCCTGAGCACAAAGTCCTGAGGAGCTCTGGGTGATCTTTCAGCTTCCACTTACTGAATTGACTTGAGGGGTCTCAGGGCTTCTTGGTGAATATCCTTCTCCTGATACTGCTTAGGAAGTCTCCTTTTGTCAACTGGTGAATGGCCCATGAGTATCTAATTTAGTTCCAATATTCAACCAAAAATAACCAGGAGAACTACCCGAGTCAGGGCCAGCGCAAAACACCTTACATTTGCTTCATGCATGTTTTGTATCTACCTAGATATGTGCACATGCTCTCACCCACTAGAACATAATCTCCATGAGGGGAGGGATGGTTTCACTTTTGTCTTTATATCCACAGTGCTTATCATAGTGCCTAGCCTGGCACACAGCAGGCATGTAACAAATGCTTGTTTACTGGTTGATACCAGGGGACTTTCAAATTTTGCAAGTCCTACATAAAGTAAAAAAGGCTTTGAGTACAATGAGCCCAGAGATCAATTATTTGTCCCCTGAGGATGAACCCCAGGATGCCCTGAATGTGTTGAATTTTTCAGCCACAGCAACTCTTAAAGACCAGCTAGGCCACAGGGGATGGGAGATACATACTGGAAGAGGTAATACTCACACCAGTGAAATCACCAATCTGTGCAGCACCAAGGGACTGAACTGGGTTTTCCTTCCCTGCACATATTAGAGATTTTAATATAAGCACATGCTGTTGTTCAATTGTTTCAATTGTGCCTGACTCTTCCTGCCCCCTTTTGGGGTTTTCTTGGCAAAGATACTTGAGTGGTTTGCCATTTCCTTCTCCAGCTCATTTTAGAGAAGAAACTGAGGTAAACAGGCGTTGCCTAGGCTCACACAGCTAGTAAGTATCTGAGGCCAAATCTGAACTCAGGTCCTCCTGATTCCAAGTCTGGGGTTCTATACTCTGTGCCACCTAGCTGCCTCCAACCTCCTGAAGCCTGCTTAACTGGTCCTAGAAAAACATAGTAAGCAAAATGATGCCACTTGCTGGAAATGGATAATTGGCCACAGGACATTATGTGGCTTTGGTTAGAATGTATAGATGATGTTGCAGAGAAATAGACCTGGTCAAGGCAGTGGAAGCAAGATGTGGATGCACTGATTTTGTTTCTGATTCTCACTGTAATACAGCTTTTCAGGGTATTCTTCACCTGTGTTGATTAAAGCATCAGATGGTCATTTGGACCTGAGCCCAGTGCTTTTCCATTTCAGATGTCTTGACACATACCTCAATTGAGAAAATATTGCTGCCTGCCAGTACTGGAAAAAATTCATCACTGTCCCACCTGTCATGACTCTTTGCTTTATCACAGTTTTGATATCTGTGATGATATTCTGAGGAAAAAATACATTCAACAAATCTTTAAATGCTGAACATGTAAGAGAAGATAAAGACATCAGTAATTAGTATGTACTTTTCTGTGTTATTTTAAGGTCATGGGGGATAATTGGAGTATAAGAGCAAAATAAGATAATTTCTTAATGTAAAAATGTTTTTAAGGGGGCACTGTCTTAAGTGAGTATTAGGGGAGAGGGAAGAACTAATATCATTTGAATGGAAAATATAAATATTTTTTTAAATTAGAGAATGGTTAGTAATTGCATATATTACAGAAATTATACCTATACTTTAAGGTTACATTTACATGTTACCAATATAGCTGGAAAATTTTTTTTTAAAAGTCAAAATTGTATCTTGGGTCTTCTCTGAATGAGACCAAATAGCCAAAGACCAATTCCCATCCTACACACACACACACACACACACACACACACACACACCTACACTCCACCCAACTAAATTGTCCAGTGTCGTGAGTATTCTCAGAGTTTATCTAGGAATTTTTTCACACAGAAAATTTTTTTGGAGAGAGTTAGGGTTCAGGTTAGGTTAATCCTGAGGCGGCACCAGTGGTAACACAAAGGATTAGCTGGGCAAGGGCATGGGATTGCCCCAGGGTTACACAAAAGACTGTGATATGTGAGGTACGAGTGGGAACAGTGGTTTCAGGACTACTGTGTGGACGTGGTGAGGAAACATGTCACCTCCTCAGGAAACATTCTTCTCCCTGGATAGTGTGACCTTTGGCGAAAACCCAAGTCACCACGCCCTAGCTATAACTTCTAGGTGTTGTGAAAATAAAACCTTCTATTTTGAAATGACCTCCACTATTTGTCAGGAACACAAACCAATTTAGTTTTAGTAACAGATGTGAAACTTGTTGGACGCAGATCATTCATGGAGGATTCCGGAGATGGTTTGGACAACAATTTCACAGATTGGGAAAGCATGGTTGAGTTGTGATCCCCACTGTTGGAAGGAGGGAAGATATAGGTGAGATAATAGCTCCAGCTAAGTTCTGAAGGATGTATGTAATTTACTTTCTAGGCTTGACACTTACTGTTTAATATGACTAATGTGTAAGTGAACGCTGTTATCAATGTGGCTTTGAGTCTCTTGTTTTGACATTAATTTCCTCAGTTGAAACAGCTGATTTATACCAAGGGTTTCTACCTCCTGGAGAAGGAAAAAATAGCTCCTATAACCTCCAGATAAAGTAGACACCTAGGTGGAAATTAGAGAGTGAAAGAGTAAATCGGACAAAATGCCTCTAACAGACAGCGACAGGAGCTCAACTCTATGCAACCACTGGGATGGCAATGGAAATCTTCTTCCAAGAGGAATTAAACTGTAGTAAACACAAATAAATTGAAAGTAAATAAAGAGGAAGTATGACACAGGACAGTGGCTAGAGAGTCAGGCTAGATCTGGGTTCAAGTCCTTTGTCTGATGCATACTGCCTGAGTGATCCTGGCAAAGTCATATAACTTCTCGGTGCCCTAGGTAACTTTCTTAAGACTGCAAAGCTTTCTTTGATTATTTTTTGTATTCTAGAATTAAACACTTTATAAAACAAGCATTTCTATCTACAAAGAAGAAGAAAAAAGGATTGTACATGAAAATACAAATCTCTATTATGTACAACTTCAAAGCAGTCCTGCTTGTCTATATTTCCCTCTGACCTCTCCTGTGCATTTTTATAAAATGCTTCAATGCCCTTCTTTCCTTCCCTTCTTAGCAACCCTATTGCTAACTCTCCTTTCCCGAAGTCTATCCTCCTTGCCTCCCAAACAAAGCCAAACTCTTGTAATAAATTTGAGTCTCTCCTCTCTCTGTCAGCAGGTGGGTAGCATACTTTGTGCTCAGCCTTCTGGAATCATGGGCGGTCACTGCACTGGTCAGAGTTCTCCAGGTTAAGATTGTAAATTGCATAGAAGGTACCAATCTGGATTGGTAAAGGGAACTTCCCTATGGGGCATTCTCGAAACCAATGGAATCATAGGTCTGGTCTCATTTCCATCTCAAACTGAAATTTGGTGAGGATATGAAAATCAGAAGCAGATTTTAAGAGAAGGAAAGCCGTGGAGCAGGAATCTAGCAATGTTTCTCTGGCACTAAAATTGTATTGTTTCTAAGCAACTTTTAATTGGTATGAAAGATGCCAAGGTAAATTTTATAATCTTACATATTATACATATATATATATATAACATAATATATATAATCTTTATAATATTTGTTGTGAGATTGTCTTATTTAACAGACTCTCTTCACTAGAGAAGTTGTAAGCAAGTTTTATTGATGCTACTTTTTTACATTGTTGTCTCTTTCCCAGATTCCCCCCACACACTATCAACAGAACCCTCCCTTCTAACAAAGCGCAGTTCAAATCAACACAATAAGCATGTTGGACCATGTATATCCTTACTGCCCACATCTCTGATGAGAGGGAGGCAGGAGACACACCACTCTACTAGTGGTCTAAAGTCATGATTATTTGCCACATTGATAGTATTCATTTACACTTTCTGTGAACTATTAGGTCACTGGAGAAAATGTATTTGCTCATAACACTGTGGTGATTAAAGGGGATGGTTTTTGTTGTTCTTTGCGATTTCCACTGCATTCACCATGAAGTTGAAGACAGCTTCCCAAATTTCCAAAAATCTCCTGAAATTGCTCATCTCAACACATTAACTCCCTTGGCTCCTTGGAGCCTTGGCTGCCTATCAAATCAAAATAAAGTCCTTCTGTGAGCTCTAGGTTTTTTCTTCAGGAATAATATAGTTATAAGTTACCATGTGAGCAGATCTCCCTGGGGACACCTCAAATTTGATGGGACCTAAGGAAGCTCTAAACTGAAATGTAAGATTTTGCTGTATGAAAGATTTCTGGAGGTTTGAAATCAATTTTTCTGCCACAGGGAGTTGTTTAGGCTTCATCAATTGGACCTGTGTGCAAGGAACATGCTACCATTTGTGCTGCTGCTATGTTCAATGTTTCCATGGTATGATTCATTTGGCAGGACACCTTCAGAAAACAGCTTATCAAGCAAGGCTACTACCAAAAA
The DNA here is from genome assembly GCA_028627135.1 of Pseudochirops cupreus. Taxonomy (NCBI): domain Eukaryota; kingdom Metazoa; phylum Chordata; class Mammalia; order Diprotodontia; family Pseudocheiridae; genus Pseudochirops; species Pseudochirops cupreus. The sequence continues at coordinate 45,973,088 of CM053582.1, read as the reverse complement.
GAGCAAAACAATCACTGTATGGAACACCAAAGAGCCATCTTAGTCTTTCTTCCTGTTCCTACGTGAATGGGATTAGTGACTGTTGAGCTGTCAGGAGACAAAGACACAAAAAAACCAAAAACAAAAAGGAAAGGAAAGCTGAGATTCATATCAAAAGGAACTACTCAGAGAGCAAATCAATCTGATGGAGGACCTTGGAGATTTGCAATCTGGGATGACGGGAGAGGCAGGTGTCTGAAATAATTTTATGTCCTTGTCTGCCAAATTTAGGGCACTGAGCTAGCTAGATTATGGACAAGAAGAAGCCCCTCTCCTAAAACTCAAGTTGTTTTCCTGGCAAGCCCAGACTGGCTATGACTAAGTAGAAAGGGATAAAGAACAGTCAGGCTCTTTACATTATAGCCTGGGTACCTCTTAAAGAGGCCTTCCCTATGACCAAACACTGAGAAGTATCCTGGGACTCAGGAATCCAGGGCAAACATTTCAATGTGAATGCCTGGCATCTTTGTTACACTCTCACAGCAGATCTCTTTTCTCCATCTTTGTAAGAGACACAGGCAACATTAAAATGCTTGCTTTAGTAAGTGCTGATTTCTTCAAGCCCCCTCCTCCCACTACCCCATTTGCAATTATATTGCAATTTCTACATAAGAAATCATGTGCTTTTAAAATGGCATTTGATGTGAATGTAAATCAAGTTTTTAATCCTACTGGAAATACAGCCAATACATGAATTAGTATCCTTCTTTCCCTTCAATAACTGACTTCCAAACAAGCCTGGGAGAGTTCCCATGGTTACACTGCTCTTACCAGCTTCCATCATTTCTTTGTGATCAGGTGTCTTGTGATTTCTCATTCATTATAGCCTGTTAGTAAATTATAGCCCATTTGAATTTCACAATTACATCCCGGAATGAGGGAACTAAGCTGAATTAATAATACTTTCACATAAGGTCAGTTATAGCCAAGGCACAGACTATCATTTAAGTTTTAAAAATCATTGTTATTATCACTCAATCAAAATTCTGACAGTTGTTGTCTACTGATCTCTAAGACATTTCCCTTCCTTCCTCAATGAATTCGGTGCCTGGCTCACAGCCTTTCTCTGCTCCCCAACTTCTGCCCTCATATTAGGGGACTTTAATACACATATAGATACTCTCTCAAATATCCTTACCTCCTCAATCTACAACCTGCTCATTTCCCATGATACATTCCTCCGTGACACCTCAGCTATACACAAGAAACAGTGCTGATCCTGACATCACCCACAAATACTCCACTTGTAAGTCTATGAACTATGTAATTCATAAATGCAAAAAATCTGTCATCATCCTGCCCCTCCCTCTTTCTGCCTTGCAATTCTAAACCCTATTCTTCTTCTTCACCATGACCTCCAATCCCGTTGATCCCTTAGCTCTTTCCCAGACCATCACACCTACACTGGCCATAATCTCCTCTTTTCCTCATATTGATCACTTAGTGAACAAGTCCGACTCTATAATGTCCCCTTCTCTTGAATCCCTTGCCCTCTTATCCTATCACTGATCTTGACTTTGTAACATCTCTCAAATGTGTTCCATTCTCTCAGCAAAGCCTTACATTTCAGTTTAGAGCTTCCTCAAGTCCCATCAAATTTGAGGTGTTCCCAGGGAGATCTGCTCACATGGTAACTTATAACTATATTATTCCTAAATGTGCTACCATGGTGGTACAGGCTCTCATCACCTCACACCTAGACCACTGCAATATCCTGCTAGTAGGTTTCCTGGCCACAAATCTGTCTTCACTGCAATTCAGTCTCCATTCAGCTGCCAAAGAGATTTTCATAAAACACTAGTCTGACCATGTTATACACATACCTCCCACACTCAGTAAACTCCAGTGGCTCCCCATCACCTCCAGAATCACATATAAAATCCACTTGTCAAGGTCTTTTTGTAAATCCTCCATAGGAGATCCATTTGTTTGTTCAACAAAAAAATATAAGCTCCTTAAGTAAAGAGATGTTTTCATTTTGCCATTATATCCCCTGTGCCTAATATGACGGAGGCACTTATTAAAAGCTGAATGAGTGAAAAAATGAGTGAAGGAAGGAAGGAAAGAAGAAGTGAAGGATTACATATTAAGGGCCTATGGTATTCAGACTACTCTTCTTATATGGAAACACATTTATATCTGTATAGCAGATACAATTCTAAAGTCCCAAAGTAAATGGAATGGTATTTCCAGGGAAGTTTGATGAGTGCTATGAAGTTGCAGGTAAAACTTGTTGGATGCATTTAGCACACGCAGCCACTGAACCTGCAAATATAGGTTTGTGATGGAAATCTGGCCCCAATTATGACATCCACCTGGGCTAGCACCATGGTAATGTGATAGGCTGAAAATACATTTCATTTCTCTTTTCTTTTCGTCTCTTATCAGAGAATGCAACTATAAAGAGACAGATAGGAAAGAACTGTCAACAAAGTACCATTCCTTTGCTTTCCCTCCTTCAACAGGATTTCTTTGTGTTGAGGAATTAAGCCACTTCTCCCAAACTTTCCACCATTATGTAAAACTATTGCCCCAAAGCTTGGCTGTTATATTCTCTGGACAATGAGCCTGACTGGGTTATTTCAACACCTACAGTGAAATCTAGGGTAAAGGGGTTTTATACTCTGTGACCTAAAAGTAAAAAGAACAGTGAAATCCACTTAGCCCATCTCATCAGCTTCTTCCTTTTTGCTTTATAGTTAAAAAGACAACAAACAGACAAAGAAGCAAGGGATTTCATCTGCAGGGGCGCCTGGGCTGGGTTTTTGCTTGGTAAGATTTGATTGTTTGTTTGTTTGTTTGTTTGTTTTGGGGGGGGGGGGTTGGACAGATTAAGGAGACATTTCACTTCCAGTTGAAAGTGTTAATGAAGCATTCACACTTTTACTAAGTGAAAAAGCAGTAGGAGAAAGTAAAAAGCCCTTCCAATAACTCCTCAGGAATATACTAGAGTATATTGTATGATCTTCACATATGGTGTATGAGGCAAAAGATAAAATGGGCTTTAATCTGCGAGTGATTTGTTCCAAATAATGTGTTTACAAAGATTCTAGCTTTCTGTGCCTTAATGTGGTCACCGTGAAACAGGAAACTGGAGGCAGATATTAGCTTGGAATAAGGCATTTTTCAACATCTTTCAACAAAATGAGTCTGTGCCACATTCAAAAGAATTACAAATTGGACTGATTTGTTCTTCTGCAAACTGAATGATGGGCTTATTTGGCTGAACATTCTGATTTTAGCAGCTACTTACAGAACTTTGCTATCGGACCTCTCAGAGCTGCCATTTCCCAGCTCCATTTCATTTCCATGCCTCAATCAGAGGGCATCTCTATTATATCTGCACATCACCCTCATTCCCTCCTCAAACCAGCTCGGACCACCACGTCACGAGAGGAACAAGGAGCAACTAAGTTTGCCTGCTAATAGGAAGGGTCACAGGAGATGCCGTACACCACTCATCTACCAGAAATCTGAACTACAGGAATCAAAATCAGAATCCTAGTAGAACACAGGAGACATGACAGTGATGGAGCAGAGTCTCTCTCCATGGACTCTGTGCCAATTGCTACATTCATATTCCATGAGCTAACCATATTTTTGAGAAGCAGTCAGAGGTCACGATAGTGACAGTAACCTAATGGAAAACCATTGGGTGTCTAGCTCATGTTCATGGTGTAATGAGGAACAGAAATCCTGAGTTACCGGCCCTATTAGAATAGAGCTGGGCATCAAGGGCAAAGGAGTTTAGAAAGTATAGCGTGACTGCATTGTACTTTCTAAATTCCTTTGCCTACTTGCTGGAGAAATAGCCATGGGTGATTAAGCAGATTAAACAGTACCTTTCCCAGAATTTCATGGTTTAGATCAGCTTGTGTACGATCTGGTGACTGACTGGGCCTGGGAAAGTTGCCCAGGAGATGTTTTGCTGTTTACTGTTTTATTGCATTTGTCAATTCTATGCCAAAAGTGAAATGCTCTATACAGTATCCAAGAAAACCTCTCTGTTACCACGGGGAGTCAAATGCATTCTGCCAAGGTCACATGACCGGGGCTCAGGAAAATATACCAAGTTCAGGGAGGTGGCCGGTTTTGCCAGTAGAATGGGGGCTCCAAGCTGAATTTGATCTTAAATCCACACTAAACACACACACACACACACACACACACACACACACACACACACACACACACACACCCTCTACATTTAATGCAGCCACTCTGAGAAAGGAGAGATTGAAGAAGACAATGTTGTCTGTTTTTTGAGATCCAGGATGAGTTTGACTTATCGCTTTGTGAAGAAGGGTAGACCTTGATGAGTATGGGATTGCCATTGTGACTGAAACTTCCTTCTGCCTGGAAGGCTCTCTCTTCAAGTTCCCTACCCTGACCTCCCTGGTTTCCTTCAAGTTTCAGCCCAAATCCCACCTTCTGTGAGGAACCTTTCCCAGTCCCCTTCAATGCTAGTGCCATTCTTCTGAGATTACCTATGATTTACCCCATATATATCTTACATGGACTTAGTGGTTTGTATTTTGTCTCCCCTACTAGAATGTGAATTCCTGGAGGACAGAGCCTTTTTTACACTTCTTTTTTGTATCTCTAGAACTTAGCAGAATGCCTGACACATAGTTAGTGATCAATAAATGCTTGTTGGCTTGACCTGCTGGCCTGTCCAACAGGCACAAGGCAACAACTAGCAGCATCACCTGCAGGAGGCACAGAAAGGGGCTCCAGCCACAAAGAGGCAGGGAATGTTTGTCTGCTGTGTCCCAGCACTTGAAGTGATTGCCATGGCATAGTGTTGTCTGCAACGATCTACATGACCTTTTGATTTGGCCAGCCTGAGCAAACCAACGCGTTCAATGAATGCTTTTCAGGTAAAGCAGTGGTTTATCTCCAGTCCTTGACCCCTACTCACCCAAGCCCTCCAATGTCAAGTGCTTCCTCTCTTCAAATGTTCTATTCTAAGGACTGCTCCCTTGGGTCCAGCACCTTCATGCAATCCCCTTTGCAACCCAGGTCTGATCGTTGTCATACCTCAACTGCTCCCCTCACAGCTGGCAATGAAAGTTCCCTATCTTACAGGATTCATTTCTGTAAGGTTGGACTTGCAGGGAAGGAAAAGTTGGCTTTCAATCCTACCTCTGACACTACCTGAATGGCCTTGAAGAAGTCCCATAACCTCGGTTATTTCATTTGTAAAATCAGGAGGAAAATGATGCCTGTAGCCCCTACCTCCGAGTTGTTAAGAGGCTTAAATGTCTGCAAGATGACTTGCAAACCTAAAAGTTCTCTGAGAAGTTCAGCCATAACCATCAGCTAACTGGAAACCACTACACTGTAAAGGGTAAAGAGTACAGTTCAAGGCCTTCTCTTCCCTCTCAGCTAATACGTGGCTCGGAGCATCTGAATGTTGCCTTATCAGAGACCCTTAAAACCACCTCTAATGCTTAGCATTTCAGGCCAAGTAGTTGGAAAAAGCACTGCCATGTGCAGGTTGTTTTGGATTCTTTTAGGGGGATGGGGGCAGTGAGAGGCAGTTGTTGAGGACTAGGATGCTTATAAAGTCTCTCCAACTCCCACATGGACTCTGGTTCTCATAAGTACCCTAAGCCTAAGAAAGTACCTCCATGTGGTACCATGTAGAGCCGGGCTTAGGACTCCTTTACAAAAGTGGCAGCAGTAGCAAGAGCTCTGGACTTGGAATCGAGAGACAGATATCTATTCTGACTCTGAGACTGCCTACTTGTGTGACCTACGGAAATTCACTTCAGTTGGTACAAGCTCAGGTGCCTCATCTGAATAACTGGAACAGTAATATTTCATTCTACCTACTTCCCAGAACTGTTGTAAGCAAAACATCTTCTGAAACTCATCATCTCTAAGTGGATTTGTCTGGGTGATGGTGGGGATGGCAGTGGTGCGACTACCTCAGGTGCTCTCTCTGTGTACCAACTGACTGACATCTCCCATCGCAAGAGTTAAAAGTCTTGTCTTTTTTCCTCTTTCCTCTTCTCAAGAAGTCAGAAAAGCCTCTCTAAAATGCTTTTCCTATGAAAGATACCCAAGACATTACTTTAATATAACTTATGGTTGTATATGCAAGAGGAATAAAAAAGAGTTGGATCAAAGATTTAGAGCCAGAAAAGACCCTCGTCAAACCTCTTCATTTTTCAGATGAGGAAACTGAGACCCAGAGAGGTTACATGACTTTCCAAGGACTCAGAAGGTCCAAGAGTCCAAAGTAGGACTTGAACCCTCTGACCTAAAATCTAGGACTCTTTCCATTAGAAAATGCCATTAGGAAAATACAGTTATTTGGAAAAACTGCTCTGCCTGCAAGATAATCTTAATGTCTCATTTAAATGCTACACAGTTTAAAGCAGTTTTGAACAAATATTTGTTGCCAAGACCCCATAGACTAGTATTTTTTAATAATGCATTAGATTTGTGTGGCATAGTTTTAATGGGAACCCCACAGCTAAAACCTAGTGTATCTCTGAGAAAGGATAACTCTCTGGTGTGTTTGCTGTAAAAGTATACAATAGAATCAATGTAATATGGGTCACGGCAACTCTCAGCCATGAAAAGGGAGGCTTCTTCTTTTGTTCAGTCAATAAATAGGTTGTTATTTTACATTCAAGGCTCCTTTTAAAAAGGTGTTTTAATTCTTTGCATGTGCCACTGAGGGGAAAAAAGCTCAGGATATGGGATAGCAGGTGCTAAGGGAGACAGGACCCCAGCTTAAAAACCCTTCCTCCAAGAAAAGCCTATTCATGACATCACCCTAATTTCCTCTAGACAAGTGACCTGGGCAGTGCATTCCTATGGTGCTAAGGATTACAAAGTAAGTGAGTCATAAAGAAGCATAGTGATGATCTAATGAAGCTGCACCAAAATTTAAAGGATAGAGAGGAAATGATTTGTCCAAGGTCACAGAGCATGGTATATGATCTTCCCTATGACATGTCAAAGTTCAGAAAAAAATAGGGTACTGGGATGAGGCTTGGTGGATTCGTCCTTGAAACAAAACCAGGGATATTTTAAAGTGCCACAATTTTCATTAAGCTCTGCTTATGCCACATGAATTTGTAGATTATTTTTTTAAAGGAACTTACTCCCCAGCTGTGTTTTCCTCACACAGTCCTATATTTAAGCTTTTCTTCTTTAATCTGCTTTTAACATTTTTAACATTTAGAGACAGCTTCATAATTTACTCTAATTTCCAAATTTGAACTAATTCATTGCTGGTGTGTCTGTTGAAAGGCTTAATTATCTATCTTCAAACAAACAAACAAAAACACCCAGGAAGAGATTTATGAAATTTATGAAATTGCTTGGTGGGACATGGCATTGCTATGAACAAAATCTTTAGACTGCAAACCCCACACAAGAGATAAGGTCTTCCTGGGTCTACAAGTGAAATCAATCACATCATTTGCAAATAAGTGTGGCATCCTGAATAAACAGACTTCCATCCTTAGCCTCAAAGTGACATGACAGTGCCTTCTTTTTTTATTCACCATAACTAGACGGTTATTGAAGGAGGGGTTGATTCCCTATAAACCATGCATATGATGAAACACTGAGAACTTTCTAAATGAGACCCATAAACACTCTAAAGAATTCTGCTACACAGAAAAAACTAAGTGGATGCACCATTATAATTGTCCAGACTCAACTATGCAGGGAAATGGATGATGTGTTGGGCAGGTCCATGAGTACCTGTGTCAAACAGACAAGGAACTGAATTCAGAATGAAACAGGTGGAGAACAGTGGGTTGGACTGCCTTTAGAAAATCACATTAAGAAAGGGATAGTATTCCTGTTTGAGAACCAAGGACAGCAACCAACCAAGTCCCTGATTATATATGTGTGTGTATGTACATTCACATATTTGGTAATATGATCCTATAATATTGGTGACAGCACAGATGTAAGAATATGTTGAAGCTGTTCTGTATTTATAAATAGTGTCAAAAAGTTGGGATCTATAGGCTTTACTCCTAAAAGGTCCCAAGTATAGGCCATGATTCAATACTGGTATATTTTAGTGGATGAATATGGGTACTCCCTATATCAGAGATTATTATAGTCTATCTACTTCTACTCAATTCTATGATTTTTAATTGTTCATTGATATTAGTTCAGCACTTGGGCTACTCTCTCTCTCTCTCTCTCTCTCTCTCTCTCTCTCTCTCTCAACCTCCCTCAAGAAAAATAAAGAAAGTAAAAACAATATGATTCAATCTGAACTCAGAGTTCATCAATTCATGGGTCTTTTGGAGTTGTCTTGGATCACTGTCTTTATCAGAATAGCTAAGTCTTTCACAGTTGATCATCATACGATACTGCTGTTACTATGTACGTTGTTCTGGTTCTGTTCACTTCACTTTGCATCAGTTCATATAAACTGTAAGAAACATTTGTAACAATATTTTGGCAAATAAAACAACACCCACATGCTGCAAATATCAAAGCATGAAAAAAGTTACATCAAATCATTCCCCTCTCTCTCTCTCTCTCTCTCTCTCTCTCTCTCTCTCTCTCTCTCTCTCTCTCTCTTTCTCTCTCTCTCACCAAGCTCTATATCTCCTTTTTCAATCATACATTTCCTGAATGATATCCTTTATTCTATTTGTTGCACATAGGTTGTCATTGGAAATATGCTGTAGGCTATTTATAATTGCCATGTTTCTCTCCACTGACCTTTATGCCACTTACTATTGTAATTCTACAGAGAAGGCCATGTTCCATTATCTATACTGCATTCCTGAGGTGTACATTGAACTTTGTGAGAATAAGATACATATTAAAAGTATATTATGAAAATATAAAATTAAAAAATTAAAATTAAAATGGACAGTATTGAGGAATAAGGAAGAAGAGTTTGGTTTGCTGACCATATCAGGCTGTATCTGGAATAGTGTTGTAGGAAGGAGGGTGATAAGCTGGAGAAGAAGAAGGGAAACAAAATGGCAGAGTCTTAAATCCAGATCATATAAAAATCATTTGGAGGAACTCAGAAGGTTTAGCCTGAAGAAAAGAAGATTGAGGGAGAGCAGCATAGCCCTTTCCAAGTACGTGAAGGGCTGTCACACAAAAAAGTGAATTTTCTTGTTCTGCCTGGCCACAGAGGGCAGAACCAGGAACAACTGGGTAGAAGTTACAGGGGCGCAGATATCTGGAAAAAAACTTCCCAACAATTCAAACCTTCCAGAAATGGAAGGGGGAGCCTGGGAGGAGACGGGATTCATCCCACTGAGTCTTCAAAAAAGGTGAGAGGAGTCCTGCTATATTGTTCAGCTACAGGTTGAGCCAGGTTGGCCTCTGAAAAACCATGTTGACATCTGGTGACAGAGTCAAAGGAACCTTAAACATCATTATTTAATAATAATAATGATGATGATAGTGACAACTAGAGTTTATGTTATGCTTTAAGGCTGGCAAAACAATTCACATGTTATCTCATTTGATCCTTATAATGACCCTATGGGATAAGTGCTATTATTATCCCCATCTCACAGATGAGTAAACTGAAGCAAAAAGAAGTTATGTGACATGCCCAGGGTCACAAAGCTAATGAGTATCTGAGCAAAATTTGAATTCTGGTCTTCCTGACTCCAAGTCCAGTGCTATTTTCACTGTGCCACCTAGCTCCACCAATCTAACCATCTCATTTGATAGATGGGGAAATGGAGGCCCAGAGAGTTCAAATTACTTGCAAGTTTAAAGAAATATTCTTAATGTATCAAGTTTATTACTTCCACCGTGGAGAATATCTTCTGGTAGCAACATCTGCTTTTTTAACATGCCTTAAATATATTTTCAGTTTGCTAAATATTCCCCCATTACATGTAAAAAATTTTTAACATTCATTTTTGTTTAAATTGAGTTCCAATTTCTCTCCTTTTCTCTTGCTCCTCCCCCAATTCTTAAGAAAGTAAGCAATATCACATTGATTATACATGTGAAATCTTACAAAACATATTTCTATCTTACCCATGTTGCAAAAGAAAATACACATACACCCCCCTCAAAAAAAACAAGAAAAATAAAGAAAGTAAAAACAATATGATCCAATCTGCACTCAGAGTTCATCAATTCATGGGTAGTTTGGAGTTGTCTTAGATCACTGTCTTTATCAGAATAGCTAAGTCTTTCACAGTTGATCATCATACAATACTGCTGTTACTATGTACGTTGTTCTGGTTCTGCTCGCTTCACTTTGCATCAGTTCATATAAACTGTAAGAAACATTTGTAACAATATTTTGGTAAATAAAACAACACCCACATGCTACAAATATCAAAGCATGAAAAAAGTTACATCAAATCATTTCTCATTGATCCCCTTTTCTCTCATATTTCCCACAAATGCTTCATCACTACATCACCTACAGAGTTTGGGTCAAGGTCAAGAAGCCCCTGGACAATTCCATGGCATGGAATTGGAACATAACAATAAGACAACAAAAGAAAAGTTTACTTATATACATCAAAATCTCAGCAATTTAAAGTTGGAAGAGAATTGGCAGTCTACCTACTCCAACATGAAACCTCAATGACAATTCAATTCTGGACCCTGTTTTAGATCTGTTGATCATAACTTTCAGCTAAATGATTACTTCTATGTTAGTTTGCTGAAAAACTTAATGATCATAACAAGAGGAAAATGTGCTAAGAAAGCATTTCACTGCCATGGACATTACTTTAGAGCAGGGCACAGTTAACAAGCATTTATCATCAGGTATGTGTCAGGAACTGTGCTCAGTGCTCAAGATACAATCAAAAGTAAAAGTCTCAGCTCTCAAGAAACTCACAGTCTAATGGACTTAATAAATGCTAGCTGACTAATAGTAGTTCACTAGTCTCATCCATCATTTTTTTTCAACACGCACAGATGTCTATTTGGACCCGGCAAAGTTCTCCTCATGGGCAACTGAGCGTTCACTCAGTACTTCTCTACTTATCTTAGGTTTCAGTGATGAATAGGTCTCAAAATCTGACGGAAGAAACAAGAACAAAATATGAGTTCTTTGTTCGATTCCTTTCCGTTAGCCATGATCATCATCCCATTCACCTCAAGTGGCACTCTCACCCTTTGTTGATCCTCCTCTTTCCTCTTAATTTTTTTAAAAACTCCTACAAAACCTTATTGTGCTGCTCTTAGCATTCCTGGTCAACATAAGCTCATTCTGAGCTTTAGCTATCTTGACACCTTCTTGCAGAATGGTTCCACACTTTTCTATTCAACCTCCATAACCTGCTTTTGCTTGCAGCTTTACAATCTTTTGTAATCTTTTGTAGAATCTTACAATCTTTTTAAAAGAGCAACATTGGTAACTAAATCCCCTGTGTACCCACATTTGTCTTTCTCAACAACTTTTCCTTTTCCTCATCTGAGTTGCTTCTCTTTAGGTTTACCCTTATGTCCATCATCCTTTGATCCCTGACTCCATTGCTTCAAAGAGCCATGTTTCATCTGTGTAGGGCGCTCCTTCCACAGAGTCAGATCACCACCCCTCTAGGTCTTGATAGAAGACACTCACAAGTCACGGAAGCAAAGCAACTAAATAATCAACTGCTGGTCAAACTTCTAGGGAAAGACTTTGCTGAACTTATTAGGCAGACCCTGAGTTCTCAAAGCTGCTCCAGCAGAGCTCGGGTGCTGGCCGGCCTGGCCAAACCTGCCCTCCTCACCAGTTCATCTAATGATGGAACAACTTTGCCAGCAGATCTGAAACTCGAATGTCATGTGGTTTCTCCTTCATTTGGTTCATGTGGGTTGTCTACTTGCATAGTCTTGCCCCATTTTGTAACTACTTTGAACCTATATGATATGACATACAAACCTACCCAATTTTATAACTACACAATATGGAGACCCAAGTCATCCTGGCTCTGAAGCAGTAATGGGGGGGGGGGGCAGCCAAAGCTTCCACAGGCTTACCTGCAATGCCAGCTGAGCATGCCCATGCCCAGAGGTGGAGCACTACAGTAACTCTGACAAGCTTGGCAATATCAGGAGCGTTGGCTGTGGGGGCAAAAAGGTAAATGTTTAAATTGCTACTTAATTTCCTAATGAAAAACCAATTCCTTTTGGAACAAGGATGAAATAAGATCAGACACAGTGACATATGTAACAAAAACTCAAATGGAAGCAATATGAAAAATTATTAATGAATAAATTAAAAATTAATGAGACTTAAAAGAAAAGCATGGGTGGGGAACCAATATGCTTAGATTCCTCTCTTTGTATAATTAGTAACAACGATGATGATGATGGAACCAAAGGCTTGGTTCTGATGGACTGATGAATTTGTTAAAATATTAAAGAACCGTGATTTCATTGGCATAAAGAGCTCCCAGTAAGGAAATTCCGTCTACCAATGTAGCTCAGAAACTGTTCTGTAAGAGTGTCTTGCGCAGGATTAAAGGTCAATATTGTCAGAAGACCTTGCCTGAACTCAGGTCTTCCTGAATCTAAGGTCTGATCCCTACCGACTACTCCCTGCTGCCTCTCCTTGGGTAAACTTCTTGAATTCTCTGAACCTCAGTCTCATCATCTATAAAGTAGGTTACTAATATCTGTAGTACCTACCTAGAGAGCCCACATATGGAAGTGGATAGAGCACTGTACATCAGTCAGAAAGACAGAGTTCCTCCCTCACACAGTTTTGTGACCCTGGGCAAGTCACTTAACCTCTCTCATGGAACAGTGAAATGCTTTCAGATCCAGAAACAATACTTAAATTCCAGACTTTGTGAAACTAAACCCTGCTCTTCAACATTGCTTTGTCATTCAGTGTTGGAATTTTTCAAAAACAGTCTCCATTTGAACACTCCTGTGCTGTAAGAAATGAGGAACAGACGGACTTCATAATAACCTGGAGAGACTTATACAAGCTGATGCTGAGTGAGGGGAGCAGAACCAGGAGAACATCGTACACAGTTACAGACACATTGTCTCTGTGATGACTGACTTTGATAGACTGGGCTCCTCTCAGCAATATGAGGTTAGAAGACAACTCCAAAGGACCCATGATGGAAAGAGCTATCCACATCCAGAGAAAGAACTAGAGTCTGAATGCAGATTGAAGCAAACTACTTGCTCTCTCTCTTTGTATTTTGGTTTGCTCCTTCTTTCTCATTGTTCACTCCATTGTTATAACTCTTCTTTACAACTTGACCAATGTTTAATGTGAAGGTATTTGTAGAACCTATATCTGATTGCTTACCACCATTGGGGGAGGGGGGAAGGAGAGGGAAAGTGAGAAAATCTGGAACTCAAGGGATTGTGGAACAACAATAATGTCTTTATAGACGTACATATAGAGAGTATGTGTGTACACACACACACACACACACACACACACACACACACACACATACATATACACATACACACATATAAAAGAGATATATCTCTCCTTGACAGCAAATACAGATATAGATTTCTTTGTTCAATGGCAAAGTTTGGTTTAAATCAAACTAAAAGTAAATAAATAAATTAATTTTTAAAAAATAGTCTCCATTGGCTCCTAGGAGGCATAGAACATGTGCACATTTTCAGTAATTTACATGAAAGACAAAAACCTTTAAGGACTTCAGAGCAGTTCATCTTAAGCCAATAAACCCATTATTCCTAATAACTTCTCATTGGCTTCTGAAACTGGGAGGTGGGAGGTTTGGAAACACAGGGTTGACAAGAGGTCCTGTGAGATACTGGATACGATACTATCCTCAGAGCAAGAAATCCAGGGTATCAGTTCAGGCTCTACCAGGACTACTCAAAGTAGCTAGGTAGCATCACGGTGGATAGCACATTGAGCATG
>CM053582.1:45947208-45959109 GCA_028627135.1 Pseudochirops cupreus | reverse complement strand
AGTCTAAAGATTTCTAGGTTTGTAGGAGGTTTTTAGTACTGAAATACAATTAGCTCCAAGGGGGCAGGGGAGCAGACAGGGAGAAAAGGGCCTGCAGTATGAAGCTGCTGAAACAAAGACAATATTAGGAGCTCCATGTAGGCAGGGACTTTCTTTTGCCTCTTTTCATATTCCTAGTGCTTAGAACAGTAGCTGGCATACTAAAGGTGCTTAGTAAATGTTTATTGACTAATGAGGTCAGTAAACAGTATATCTTGTTTGCTTCCCTTGCCTATGTAAGCAATGCCTGATCTTCAGCATCATATAGAGGATCTGGGCTCATGGAATAGCTAAAAGCTGCATTTCTGTAAAGGAAATAAAATCTGACCTGGACTATTGGGGGCAAAAAGAGAGTTCCGAAAGGGCCCACCGTGGGGATATCTGAGTTAACTCTAGTGCTCAATGTAAGTCCCTCCAAGGATATGCAGATATGATGTGCCCTAAGTTGAGTTGAGTTTGGGGTGGGCACTGACACTCCCTTTAAATGGATCCCAGGCTACATGGCAAATTAAGCTATATCAAAATTTGTTCTGCTACCTGGAAGGGGGAAGAAGTAAGTGGTAAGTTAGGAAAAAGCCTGGGCCCAGAGTAGGTGCTATAGAAAGGAAAGAAATAATTACCCCACCCCACTGAAGCAAAATGGATTCTTTCACTCAGCTTAGTTTCCTTCATCTGCCTGCTCCATTACATAGTGGCTACCAATGTGTGCCTAGAAATCAGAAAAGAAAATCATAAATTATATAAAGCTCTTTAAAAAATAATCATAAGAAGAAAAGCTCTGCCTCTCGGAGAGTAGCCTGTGATACGTCCTGTTCGACTCCGGGATGAGGAGACGCAGAACCTGATTAAATGGACCAAAACATACTTAAAATGTGCTGCAGGCTGACCTAGTCTGAAGAAGTGAGACCTTTTTGATTATCATTGTTTCCAATGTAATAATTGTTTTATTCATTTATTTTTCATCATAAACGGTTTTGTCATTATCCTCAGCAAGCTCTTGAGAAGAGAATGATAATACTGCCATCTGTGGGGGACATGAATAACTGTTAGCATTGCTGAAAGGATGGCGATTTTAAGCTTGTGGGAGGCCAGGGATAGATGGAAGAGAAGTCATTATGGTAAAACGAGTTTCAAAGAATGCTTTGCAATCTGAGGGGTCATTCAGTCATTCTCTAAGGCCTCTTGCATCAAAGAGCAGGAACCATGGTGACCGACCACTGAGTTGTCTCAGCATCTGAAAACGAGCTCTAGAACTAGAAGAGACCTCCAAGGTCCTCCATCCAACCTTCCCATATTCCAGATTGAGGAAATGGTATTAAATGACTTATCCAAAATCACACAGGCAGAAAGTGGCAAGGTCAAGATTTGAACCTATGTCCTCTGATTCCAGATACAGTGCTCTCTTGACGGTGCCATGCATAGCGAATTTTCTAGAAATGAGCACTGTCTGAATAATGTCCCTAGAGGCAAGAGTTGTACCCATAGTCTGATTAACTCCACAGGCCTCTTTCAGTCCTACATTCTATATTACTGTATACAATAAAAATACAATTAACCAAAGTTCTCAGGGAAAGGAGGCTTCTAGGTAACCAGATCTGTAAGAATTGAGAATTAGTTGACTCATCCCATGAAGGACTCTGGGAAAATTGGTTTGCCCAATGAACTCCCCTACTGACACCACCTCCACCAGCAAGATGACAGGATGAGCCCTCTGGAGCCTTAGGCTTTCACCAAGTTTGGATCCTTAAAGGACTTTTCCAATGTTACCACCCTTTGCAGGAATTTAAAGTAGGAATTAATGCCATGAGGTAATAGGGGAATAGCAAATAAACCAGTTGGGCAAAGAGGAATATGTGAAGGGGAGTAACATATGTCTAGAAAGGTAGTTTTGAGCCAGTCTGAGGAAAGTCTGAAAAGCCAAGCTTGTATATTGTATATTATTCTAGAAGTTATAGGGGGTCCTCAAGATTCTTGAGCAGCAGAGCAACCTGACTAGACATTTTTGATGGTGGGGTGGAGGACAGATTCAGAAATGGAGAGACTAGCATCAGAGAAATTAATAAAGAGGCAATTGCAATAGGCTAGGTATGAAAGTCACATACCCAGTCACTTTCTGCTGATCTCCTTAACGTCAAAAATTATGTGGGGGCAGCTAGGTGGCACAGTGGAGGGAGTACCAGCCCTGGAGTCAGGAGGACCTGCGTGCAAATCCAGCCTCAGACACTTACTACCTGTGTCACTACAGTCAATGGAAAGGGAACGGAAAACCCAGTTGGGGTCAGTCCTATTCTCGCAGAGGTTATTTAGGTCAGAGGTACCCCCATGGCTAAAGTGACTCAGACTGAATACTCATACTCCACAAGCAATGAAAAACATTGAACTGGTTTTATCTAGTCACAGGAAAGAAAGGAGAACAGTCTGCCTTGACAGAGGGAGTCACCACAGTGGGAATTCTTGTACCTGTCTGAAATCACAGACTGTCCTGACACATACCTCTCTCAGCCAGGACTCAGGGGAGCCAAGGGACTTATCCAGACAGGAAAAACTGATGCTATAAATCATGTGAATAGCAAGTCGTGGAATAGGCAATGGTCTAGTCTCTATTCTGTTTAGTTCATTGCTTCTCAATCACCAGTAGATGAGGAAAAAAAAGGGGGATTATTTCATCCTAGCAAGAATGTGTAAGCTAAGTTGTCCTTATCTGTGGCCAAAGTCAGTAGGAGAGCAAAGAGTAGAAGTACTGAGTCTTATTTACCACCAGAGGCCATCCTGGCTTTCACACACAGCATTTACAATCATTGCAATCAAAACATGGGGTGAATTCTTGAGACAAATGAGTTCCATAAGAATATGGAAAATAACTTTAAATGTTACAATCTTACTAGCTTAGGGCTTTTACAGGAATTGCAAGAGGAAATGTTATTTGTGCCGACTTGTAACAACAGATCAGTTGTTCTGGGACCTGGTTTATAAGGATGTGGCAGTCTGGTACCAAGACTGTCTCCAAAAATTCTGACTCTATGGGAGTTGGTTAGAGAAAGCCTTGACTGTTCATTCCATTCAGGACCCACAACCTTTCCAGTAAAGCTGGAAAAAGTTCATTCTATTTTGATGGAGAGTACTAGGCAAAGAGTTTCATTATAAGCTTATACAATTAGCTAGTCCTTTCATTTTGGAGGCATCGGGTTTCAACTGAATGGTGTCTCTCTAGTTATTAATAGGCAATCATGGCCAACATGAGGGTGATTTGAATTATACGTAGAGAAAGTTAATATATAATTGATAATGATGATCAAAGAGAACAAGGACATGAGCATGAATAGGGTATATTAATTGAGCCATCTAGGAAATACAGGCAAGGAATCTGTCATCTGGGCTGAATACCTAAGCATGGTAATCATCTGAATGGTTATTGGGAAAAACTGTGTAATAGCTATCCCTGGAGCTGTTTTATATTTAGTATCTTTAAAAATCATGCTGAATCTGAGTTCGTATGTCTGGAGTAACTTGGGTGAATTGTACCCATAGTCTGATTAATTCCACAGGCCTCTTTCAGTCCTACATTCTATATTACTGTATACAATAAAAATACAATTAACCATAGTTCTCAGGGAAAGGAGGCTTCCAGGTAACCAGATCTGTAAGAACTGAGAATTGGAAAGAAAAAAACAAAGTTTTAACCCTTGTTGCTGAAAATCTTTCCAAAATATGTCTTTCTTCTGTGCAACAGTAAATAGAATTTAATGGCCAGTGCTAAGCACATAGGAGGCATTTAATAAATTTTTGACCGACTGACTTGTAAAATACAACTAGACAGATAAGCATAGGCATGGAGGAGACTACCAACAACAAAGAGAATTAATTTAATAAATTAGGATACGTAAAAAAAGAAATTTAATAAATGAATAATTAATTCAATAATAAATTATGAACTCGTGCTTTGGTAGTTAAAGATCTACATGTATAATGATTTCAGGGGTACAGGGAAGGCCCCTTGAATAAACTGAGTCCCAGGGAAGCTAAATGACTTAAGGTTAAATGGGTGGGAAACCTAGGGGGAAATGGGGCAGGAACAGGACTTGAACCCAGACTTCCTGACTCTTTTTCCACTGAACGACAATGTTACCTCATGTCTTATTAGCCTAAAATCCAAGATATGAGAGTTTTAGCTCTTTAGCTTAAAATTTCACTTAAAACAATTTCATAGACTCATAGAATTAAAGATCTCAAGCTGGAATAGACCTTACTCCACTGCAGTCCAAGCCCTCATTTTACAGATAAAGAAACTAAGGCCCAGGGAAGTTAGGTGATTTACCCAAGGTCATGGCAGGCAATGAGGTCTGGCCAACCTCCTTCTTGTCCATGTGCCCCTTGGCCTCTGCACTATGGACAGAGGCTCTAAGATGGGAACTTTGGCCTTCTCTGTTCTGGAATCAGGCAGGCCTTCTTGCCACTTCTTGCCATTTCCAAACCTAAACTCTCCCCTTTCCCTTCCCCAAAGTGTCTCGTCTCATTAGGACAGAAGTTCTTTGAGAGCAGGGATGTCTTGCTGGCTTGTATTTGTATCACCAGCACTTAACACAGAGCACATTTAGTATAGTAAGCCTTTACTAAGGGCTTCCACATCTAATCATTGATTTAATCAGTTACACAGGCTATGCCCCAGGCCTGGAATACACTCATTCCATCCAAACTTCCTTCAAAACTCACACCCCTGGACATGTCCTAATCCTCTTTGTTATTGGTAGCCTCTTCGTGCCTATGCTTACCTGTCTAGTTTCACTTTACAAGTCAGTCAGTCAAAAAATAATTACTAAGCACCCACTATGTGCCAGGAACTGTGCTAAGCACTAGAAACATAAAGAGAGGCAAAAACAATGAAGGAGCTCACAATCTAATGGGGGAGACAACATACCACCAACTCTGTACAAAGTGAGCTCTGTACAGGATAAATAGGAAATAATCATCAGAGGGAAGGTATTTGATTTAAGCAGGGTTGGAGAATACTTCAAGTAGAAGGTGAGATTTTAGTTGGGACTTGAAGGAAACCAGAAGGTAGAGATGAGGAGAGAGAGTATTCCAGGCATGGGGGACGACCAGAGAAAATCCTGAGAGTCAAGACAAGTCGTGGTGACATGGCCAGGAAGCCAGTGTCACTGGATCTAAGAGTATAAGTAGTACTTTCAGTAGGAAGACTGGAAGGGTAGGAGGGGGCTGGGTCCTGAAAGGCTTTGAATGCCAAAGAGAGCATTTTGTATTTGATCCTGGAGGCAATAAGGAGCCTCTGGAGTTGACTGAGTAGAGATCAGCACTTCAAGAAAATCACTTTGGTGGCTGAACGGAGTAATGGATTGGGCTGGGGAGAGATTTGAGTCTCCATCAGCAATAGAAAGTAAACTCCTTGAGGGTAGGAACTGTTTTTATCTCCAGGGCTTAGCTGCTTAGTGCATTCTGTTTGGATTAGATTTGATAGTTCCGCCAAACATTTGAGAGTAACTGCCAAGCTCATTTAGCAGGATCTGTCATGTTTCTGGGCTTGATGCCATCAACACAATGTCACTCCCAAACAGGAGTATCTGGAGGATGTCAACCTCTACAAGGGATGAATTCCCTTTGGATTTGGAATCTACTGCCAAGAGAGAGGCAAACACCTTTAGTGAGTAAGTCTCCTTTTTTATGGCTCAGTTGATACTTATAATCAAAGGGCCACTGAACAAAGCTATCTTGGCTTTTGCATCTTTTGAAGGATCTTGTATAATTTAAAAGTATGCAGGGTTTTCCACTTCGGGATACAATCCACTACTGAATTGTACAATAAATAAACAACAAGCACACCGGTATCTTGGATTCTTTGCTCTTTCCAGTCAGTTATGTACCCAGAAAGATGGAGTGTGATGAAGAATATTGTTTGTAAAAATCTGTCTGGGTCGGGGAGAGAAAGGAGGCCTTTACTGGGAAGCAAAGTTCTGTACCATCAAAGGAAATCAATCAAATACTAAAGCCTGCTTGATCCTTTCTTATACCTTTATCAAGGATGCCCTCAGGATTTAAGGAGATTATTTGCATAAACATTCTGCTTACACATGAAAGTAGGCCGATGAACCAATAGTTATTATATTTGCTACTGTTATTTCAATAACAACAATGTGATTTTCTCTCTAAGCATTTGGTCCCCTCTCTCTTTCAGGTATCTTGAGAATAGCACTCTTGAAAATGGGTCACTTCCTGCCCGGACATTCTCTGCAAGCACCTTGTCTGGTCCTGTTGCCCACTTCCCATCTTTGGTCATTTCTACTTCTTCATGCATCACACTGGGAACTGTGATGTTAGAATCCAGATGTGGTGGTTCAACAGTCATTGTACAAGGGGGAGAAGAGTTTGCCACAGAAATCTTCAGACATCTTTTCTCTTTCTTGTCTGCTGTTCCCCTTTTAGGTCTATCCTTAAGTACTTTCATGCTAAATTATTTGGCTTATTTAGGTCTCTTGCTAAGCTTTCTGTAAACTTGATTTCCCCTTTGTCCTGCATGTTTTATGATGCTATATTGCTCATGACAGGGGTAGCTAGGTAATGAAGTGGATAGAGTACCAGGCCTGGTTATCTTTCTGAGTTCAAATTTGGCCTCAGAAACGAGCTGTGTGACCCTGGGCAAGTCACTTAACCTTGTTTGCCTCAATTCTTCATTTGTAAAATGAGCTGGAGAAGAAAATGGCAAACCACTCTAGTATCTTTGTCAAGAAAACTCCCAATGGGGTCAACAAACAGTAAGACATTGACTAAAAATAATCATCCTCCATTAACGTTTTTTAAAAAGTATTTATATTCAAAACCAATTTTGACCTTCACTGTCATATCTCTCTGCATGACAAGGAAGGAGATCAAGTCTGCCACATAAAGACGTTTCTAGGCTTGCTTTGTCTCTTCATTGTGGCTACTGATTTACATCAGTCAAATTTCTGTAGGAAATAGTAATCATTTCTGTTGATTTCTGTTCTCATTTTTCAGCATCAATAATTTTTTTTTACAAAAGATTATAGAATCAACTAGAAGAAGAAGAAAAAAGGTATCCTACAGTAGACAGCTTTTCAGCTGCATCCTGAAGCAAGCCAGGGATTCTAAGAGGCAGAGATGAGAAAAATGAGCACATGAGACATGAGGGCCAGTCAATGAAGAGGCAAGGAGGTGAGAAAAAGATTGTTATAGGAGCTGGAGAGAAGTCTGAGAACAACATAATCTTCTACTTCTGATTGAGAATGTAACAGTTATAGAAGGGGAAAGAACAAACACTGGATTCCAGATTTGGAAACAAGAAGGAGACAGAGACTGATTGAGGCCAGAACCTGCAAGAAACAACATAGAGATAGAGATAGAAGTCAGGGATTACAGTGGGTGGCAAGCAGCAAAATAATCGCACAAAATCATTAGCTTTTCTGCATGTTACCAACAAAACTGCAGAGAGAACTTCCATTTACTATAACTAGAGAAGGCAAGGCAACGAGAACTGTTGTTCAGGTGTTTTCAGTCACGTCCTACTCTTTATGACCCCATTTGGGGGTTTTCTTGGTAAAGACACTGGAGTGGTTTGCCATTTCCTTCTCCAACTCATTTTACAGATAAGGAAAGTGAGGGTTAGTTAAGTGACTTACCCAGAGTCACACATCTAGTAGTAGGATCTGGACTCAGGTCTTCCTGATTCTAGGCCCAGTGCTTTATCCACTGAGTCACCTAGCTGCTCAGGATATAAATACAAGCAAAATGAAAACAGTCTACGCCCTCAAGGAATTTATATGCTAATGAGGAAAGGCCACAAACAAAAGGGAGCTAAAAAGGGGAGTGGGAGGGAAAGGTACTCTCCTGGAAATACTGAGTCAAAGCCCAGAAAGTCAGAAGCAGAGCCAGGAAGTAAGGTTGTTTGGCCTGAGCCTCTCCCCGAAATGAAGGCCCTGAAAAGAGTTCACCAGCAGGAGAAGGGGTTAGCACAAAATATCTGGGTCAACTTGCCAACTAGGTAGCATAATGGATAGAGTTTTGAATATGGAGTCAGGAGACCAGAGTTCAAATTGTGCCTCAGACATCAGTAGCTGTATGATCCTGTTCAAGTGTTACCTCATAATATTGCTGTGAGGATCAACTGAGATAACCTGTAAAGTGCTTTGCAAACCTTAAAATGTTATATAAATGCTGGCTGTTACTATTGGCAAGACACACAGGAATTATACAAATACAAGTCTAAAACGCTCTTCACAAAAATACAGACTCAAATAGCTGGGAAGATTTATTAATTGCTCATGGTTGGGTTATGTCAATATAATAAAATGCACAACAGTATAGCAATAAAAATAGCAATGCTATCTAATTTTATTTGCAAATCCAGTGCAATAACAATTAGACTATCAAAGGCTGCCTTATAAAATGGAAAAAATAAAGTGCATCTGGAGGTCAAAAAAAAAGGACTAGAATTACAAGGAAAATAAAGAAAATGAATGGGAATGAAGAGGCTCTAGTAGTACCAGATATACCAAAATGGAACCATAAGGTAGTAATCATGAGAACTATTCCATACTGCCTCAAAAATAGAGAAGTTGATCAGGAGAACAGTTAAGGGGCAATAAATTCAGAAGTAATCAACAGAGTAGAAGAGTGTTCAATAAACCCAAGGACTCCAACTACTGGGGTAAGGAATCACTATCTGACAAAAACTCCTGGGGAAACTAGAAAACCTTCTGCAAAAGTTGAGTTTAAATCAACACCATATAACTTAATAATCATGAAATGGCTACGTGATCTAAATTTAAAAGGTCATATCAGAAACAAAATCAAGGAACAGGAAAGGAGGGACCTTTTACAACCATGAATAGAGAGAGAATGTATGACCAAACATGGGATGGAGAGGGTCACAGAAGAGAAAAATGCACAAAATTTAATAAAAATCCAAAAGTTCTTGCACAAGGAATTAATTAGAATTAGAAAGGGAAAGTTGACTGGGAAAAATATTTGCAGTAAATTTATTTCATAAAAGTCATCATGTTCTCCAAGACTTATAGAGAATTGATACAAATATATAGGAAAAAGAGATATTCACCAACAGATATATGGTCAAAGCAAGCCACCAATAAGCACATGAAAATAATCACTAATAAGAAAAAAGCAAAAGCAACTCTGAGGGTCCACCATAGTTCCATAACATTGGCAAGGATGATTTTTTAAAAATGACAACTGTTGGAAAGAAGGTGTGATAGTAATAATGATATCAGTAAAAGGGGGAGAAAGAATGTCAATGAATCATTTTTTAAATACACAAAAGAGAGCAAAAGAAAGTTCAGAAGGTGACAAAATCAGGAAAGGGAGTGTTAGAACTGAAATATACTTAAAGAAAAAGTAACAGGCCACCAGCATAGTGACTACCACCTCTGAACACATAGGAAACAACCCACACTCTTGGTTTTCTCCATTTCTCTTCCCCAGGCCCAAGACCACTCATGACAATTACACAGTGTACAACACCATTTTAGCACTGTTTTCATTTTTCATTTCCATTATTGTAGTCATTGGGTCAAACATTTCCTTGATTTAGTTTATTTGACTCTGCCTCAACTCCATAAATCGTCCTCTGTTTCTCTGAATCCCTCTTATTCAGCACTGCTTATAACAACAATAATGCTCCATCACACCTGCCATTTGTTTTGTGACCTTTCATACGGTTCACTACTCTACAGCAGTACCTGTGAAATGTGCTCCAGATTCTAGCCACCTTCTAAAGCAGGTACTTTCTTCCCATGACTCCCTGTAGCTTCTTTAATCCGACATCTGGATTTACCTCTCAGCATGCCTGCTCCATATTGGTTTCAGTTGAGAGGAGTATTGGTTACACATATATTTTATGAGCCTTCTGACATCAAATATAAGACCCCCTGGTTAGCAGTAGCTGTGGGATCATGAAACTCACAATAACTGACAGAATTTTTGAAAGAAAGGAAGCTCAGATCAATATTTCAACATAAAGGAGGTTAGCAGCTTCTCTTTTGTTATTCAAGTTGTCTGGCTTCTGATACTGACTTTCTTGAATGTCTGAAAAGTGCTGTCAAGCCATAAGCTGACATGGTATTTATCTAAGTCTCTATTTAAAAGAACAATAAAAAATAAAGATGGGAAAGGATGCCTTCCCAGGAATTTTGCTTTTTTTTTTAATTTTAAATGATTCTTTAAGGAAAGTAATGAATTCTTCTTCCTTGAATTCAGTAAAAGAAGGTACTTCAATACTGCTCATAATAGAACGACGTTTTGGTGATTTCTCTGTGGAAGTTTGTTACAGAGAAGGTATGGAGAAGTAGGTTTTTGTTTTGTTTTTATGGAAACAGCTACTCATTTGACACAACCTGCATATGGCTCCTCCAAGGACCAATATAACAAAGTTTATAGACATTCAGCACTAAAAGTCTGGCCACCATGGAACAAGTTATTTGTGCTGTTGAGTTGTTTTATTTTTGAACATAACCTCTCATCCAAATAAGATGGAGACGAGTTTCAACCTGCAGAGCTGAAGGGAGTAACCAGTCAATGGAATCAGAGATCCTTGAACTAATGATGCTATTTGAAATTGAGATAAAGGCTGTGTAATTTACCTAAAGTCAAACAAGTTAGTATGAGACTTCTAGATCATGTGATCAACAAGATGGAGGACTAGACGTTTTCTCTGATCCCCATGACTTGTCAGACCTCTCCAAAACAGAAATTATGTACCAAGGATAAACCAATTTCAGCCATCTCCATGTTCCAGGACACCCAAAATCCAAAAGAAGGTAAAACAAAAGTCAGAAAAACATGAACTGAGGCTAACCGACCCTGAGCTCACTCAGAAACCCTCCTCTACCTCCCATTTTACCAGCAGCAAAGCTTCACTAGGAGACCCAAGGACTCAACACACAGGCTTGCAACACACCCAGCATGACACTCCTATATCCCCTCTCTCTTTCCAATGCTGTGGAGACTCCAGCTCCGGGCTGCACAAGTTTGCAAGAGCCAGCCAGCCTAGCAGGCAGCAACCTTTTAGGAACAAAAGCCTGGGGTCAGGGGGCTGTAATCCCATAGTAGTACCTACAACACAAATCTCTGAATGGCCAGTGCTATGGTGGACAATTTCATAGCACCAGAAATTGGAGGAATAAGCATTGGCAATGAAGAAACAAAACTATCACTTTTTGTAGATGATATGATGGTATACTCAGAGAGCTCTAAAAAGTTAACAACAAAAACTAGTTGAAAGAATTCACAACTTTAGCAAAGTTGCAGAATATAAAATAAATTCAAATAAATCATCAACATTTCTACATATTGCCAATAATACCCAGCAGGAAGAGATAGAAAGAGAAATGCCATTTACAATAACCACAACCAATATAAAATACTTGGGAATCAATCCGTCAAGACACACACAGGGACTTTATGAACACAATTATAAAACACTCTTCATACAAATAAAGACAGATCTAAACAAACAGAGAAATACTAACTTCTCATGAGTACATCAAACCAACATAATAAAAATGATCATACTGCCTAAATTAACTTACTTATGTAGTGCCATACCAATCAAACTATCAAAGACTTACTTTATAAAGCTAGAAAAAATACTGACAAAATTCATCTGGAGGAACAGAAGGTCGAGAGTATCAAGAGAATCAATGGACAAAAGAAATGAGAAGGAAAGGAGCTTAGCAGTACCAGATCACAAACTATGCTATAAAGTAAGAATCAGTGTTACATTTGAAAATTAAGGTAAATGGGACCCAAGGACTCCCCTTCAAGGATTTGTTCTGTCAGACTTGGACTCACTTAAAGGGCCACACTTGAGGACCTAGAGGG
>CM053582.1:45921563-45946708 GCA_028627135.1 Pseudochirops cupreus | reverse complement strand
ACCCAGCAAAATTGAGTATAGTGTTCCAGGGGAAAATATGGTCATTCAGTGAGGTGCAGGACTTTCAAACATCCTTGCTGAAAAAACCAGAACTGAAAAGAAAGTTTGACACTCCAACACAAGAAGCATGACAAAGTAAATATAGAAAAGAAATCATAAGGAACTTATCAAAGTTGAATTATTTACATGCCAACATGGAAAAGTGACAATTGTAACTGATGAAACTTTTCTCAGTATGAGGATAGGGCAAGGGAATACAAATGTATATATACATATACATACACATACACATATATCTGTATAGGAGAGTTTATATATGCATACAGACACATATCTGAGTATGTGTATATATGAATACATACAGGGCCCAAGATCATATATATATAGATATATATACAAAATTTTTCTTCTTCTTCTTCTTATTAACTACATCCAACTGGGACTTAAGATACACAGTAGGGAGATCCATCCTGCCCTATGGGAAAGTCAGAGGGGTGACGGGGGAGGACATAGGAGAGAATAGATTGGGGGAGGGGTCATACAAGGCGATGGCTGTTTTGAGGGGGGGTAGGGGAAAGATGGGGAGAAAATCTGTAACTCAAAATCTCATGGAAATGAATGATGTAAACTAAAATAAATAAAAGTTAAAAACAAACAACATTGGTCAAGTTGTAAAGAAGGCTTATAACCAATGGAGTGAACAATGAGAAAGAAGGAGCAAAACAAAACCCAAAAGAGAGAGAGCAAGTAGTTTGCTTCAATCTGCATTCAGACTCTGCAGCTCTTTCTCTGGATATGGATAGCTCTTTCCATCATGAGTCCTTTGGAGTTGTCTTCTAACCTTGCATTGCTGAGAGAGCCCAGTCTATCAAATTTAGTCGTCACACATACGTGTGTCTGTAATTGTGTACAAAGTTCTCCTGGTTCTGCTCTCCTTACTCAGCACAGTTTATATAAGTATTTCCAGGTTATTCTGAAGTCCATCTGCTCCTCATTTCTTATAGCACAGTTGTATTCCATTACGTTCTTCTACCACAACTTGTTTAGCCATTCCCCAATTGATGGACATCCCCTTGATTTCCAATTTTTTGCCACAAAAAGAGCTGCTACAAATATTTTTTGTACCTCTGTACCTTTCTTAAAACTTCCATTGCCCAATCTAGGTAAGAATATGATTCATGTTTGCACCTTTTCCTTCCCATCTTTCTTCTTCATCGTTTGAATGACCTTCCACTAATGTGCCACAATTCTGTGACACAGATCCCATGATGCTACTTTTATTGATAAAATATTGTTATACTCTTTTTCCTCAGCCCAGAGAAGAATGATTCAGAATCTCTCTCTTCCTCGCCCCCTCCCCATTCATTTCCTTGTTTGAATAACTTATCTGTGGTGCCATGGTTTCAAGAGATAGTAATTTCACTTCATTCTTCTCCCTTCTTTCTTCTAGGATACTTCTCTCTCATCATCTGTCATAGGATTAGTCTTTAGATAAGGCCCAACTTTTAAGAGAGGTTAGTTTTATTTCTTCTTTGGAATTCTTAAGTGCTTGACCATTACCTAGCTTTTTCATGCTGTGTTGTTGTTCAGTTGTTTCATTTGTGTCTAATTCTTGGTGACCCCATTTGGAGTTTTCTTGTCAGAGATACTTGAATAATAGTTTGCCATTTCCTTCTCCAGCTCATTTTACAGATGAAGGAACTGAGGTAAACAGGGTTAAGTGACTTGCCTAGGTTCACACAACTAGTTTGTGTCTGAGGTCAGATTAGAACTCAAGTCTTCCTGACTCCAGGTCTGGTGCTCTATCCACTATACCACCTAGCTTCCCTAATGCTATGTAGACTTGATTATTTTGATTAAATTTCTTTTGTTCATTAAGTTTGCATTTCAAAGAGCCTTCTCCTCAATGGCTTTATCAAGAGAAATCGAAGTCCTTGATTTGGATAAAAGTTCATCTTTTTTCCATTGAAATAGGCTCAGATTTTCAGGAAAACTTACACTTTAGGGTAAGCTATTTTCCTTCAATTTTCTGTATATCATATTCTAGTTTTTATTTAATTTTTCAATGATACCAAGTAGTACCAGTTGATTGAAACTTCTGCTTCTTGATATGTGGATCACTTTCTCTTAGGAGCTTTTAAGACTGTATCTTCAACCTCAAAGCAACTATATTTCTCAGTGTGTCAAACTTAGTGCTCATCTCTGGTGATGTCCTCTGAGTGCAATCAGTCTCTAACTTATTCTCTGTCATAATGCTTTGGGAAAATTTCCTTTTATGGTTTCTTGAAATACGATAATGAGGTTTTTTTTAATCATAATATTTTTCCATAGACGTCAGTGATTTTCATATTATCTCTCTGAGCTTTATCTTAATGGTCAGTCATTTTGGTTTGTAGAGACCTCAAATGTTCTAGTTTTCATGTCTTTTGACTTTGTTCTTGTTGCTTCTCTGTATTTTTAGTGTGCTCTCTGCCCTTTTTTTACGGAGTACATCCTAGTGTATTAAGATTTTCTTTCTTCTGTGGTACACCATTGAGTCTATTTTTTCCAAAAAATTCTTATTTGTCTCATTATATCTTAATTTTATTCTCTTATTAAACTTTTCAACAGCTCTATAAATTCTTATGGCAATTTAATTTTCATTTCTAGAGATCTTTTTGTTGGTACAGTGCCATTCTCTCCTTCTAAAAATTTCTTTTTTTCTTTTATCTCATAGTATGTTTATACTGTATTAGGGGCTCTCTTTTTTGTTTGCTCGTTTTTCTTGTTCCCCTACTTTCACCTCTTTACTTTGTTGTTTTCTCTTATTACATTTATATACATTTTTATATTATTATAAATTATATACTTTTCTTTGAGAAATGAGGATGAATTTGTGTAAACATTACCACTCATCCTTCTTATGGAAAAGCTCCTTTAAATGATATTTGTTGTTGTTGTAATCAACAAATTATATACAAGCATAGCATGGTCTTATTTTGTCTGTTTTTTTTCTGTCAGTTTTGTGAATGTGAAAATGTAGCCTTCTGTACTAAATCATCTGTGAAATTCTTTATGCTAACTTCTCATATTTTTCATGAAAGCTACCTTTGATACCTGCAAAGACCATTCTCATATTTTAAAGAAATGAGAAAGTCAGCCAATGGGTTGTATTTGGTAATGTCTTCTTGGTTATAATTTTCTTGTGCATTCTTTCTTAATCCTCCACTCTTTGAGTTCTTAAAAATCTCAGTGAATTCCTTAAAGATACTCATCTATCTGCCTACCTTTTTATCTCTATAAAATCTTTGCAAAGGACAGCCTTTGTAGCTTCTATGTATGTGTGTATACGTGTCTTTCTATCTATCTATCTATCTATCTATCTATCTATCTATCTCTCTCTCTCTATCTATGTAGATATAGATATACACACATATCAAATGTGTATGTCTATTATGTATATGTACTTTCAGATCTAGTCATAGTTTCAGACTTAGTCTTCTTAAGTGCCATTGCCGCTTTTTCACATAGCGCAACATATACTGAGGTGGTCAAAACCACATTAATGTCTGGGCTAGCATTACATATTGGGCAGATATGCTTTTATGAGGAAATCCAGGAACCAGAAGGAGTATTACTGAACAAAGACTTTGGATGAATCTCAGTCTCAGTGGAGGCAGAAAAAGATGAGATATTTCATCAAAGTATATTACAGATCACTTGAACAGAAAGAGGAAATATTATGAGGTCAAGAAGGTGGGTGGATTTCAGGTATATAAACATTTACTAGAGCTTTTTGTCTTTTAAAAGCTAACAATTTCTTGACTTGTCTTAATGATGTTTTTTCCTTCAAAAAGTTGATGAATGAGGAGAGGATATTCTGTCCTCTATCTGATTCTCACCAAGAAGGAAAAAGTGGTTGCTGGTATGGACACATGGGAACTTTGAGTTAAAATGACTATTCCATCTTAGATTTTAAGATGACAGGGAGAAAGGCCAGGAATAACACAACTTGCATTTTAGATTTTGGAAGAGAAAATTTCAAAGGATTTAGAGAAAGGGGAAGTAGGCCTAAGTGTGATGGGAAACTCTCAGAAGAAAGATACTGAAAATGAAAAGAGAAACAATTACAATGATGAGGGGGAAAAGGGGAATGTCTAAAAAGAAAAATTTGGCTATAAAAGGAACTCATTGACTGACTTAAAACTTTAAAAGGTGTGGAACAGGGCTGAGAGCAAAAGAAGATGACAGAGGATGAATACAAGAGCATCTCAAAGGTCTATAAGATTAGTACTGGTAATGATAAATATCAGAATGAAAGTTAAGAGTCAGAAAATATAACTTTTTTAAAGCTTTATTTGGGAAGAAAATTATCAAAGAATGGTTGGGACTATTGCTTCATATGAATGGGATAATATTAACTGAAACTGGAGAGAAGGTAAAGGTACCTAGCTATCATTTTGTTTGATTGGTGGCCAAGATGGATATTCAAATATATTTACCTTGGAAGAGCACTAGTAACTTTTGAAATCATCATGAAACAAATGGGGAAGGGGAGAGGCGGTATAAAGTTCTTCATCACAAGTTAAAGGTTACTTTAAAATGTTATCAGTTAAGGACATAGACGGTTTTATTTTTCCTTTACTATCAAACTACTTCAAAAAAATGAGTTGTCTGAAGAAGAATATATGATCTATGACTTGAAATCTCTCAAATAGTAGAAACAAATTAATCACATTTACGCCTCTCAGTTGTTGTAACAATGATGAATGACAGAGTGCGGTGTGTTGCTGAATCATCCAATACATGGTTTGTCATACAGTAGGTCTTATCCACAGAGATGCTGACCTTCACTAGGTTCCTGACAGGCTTAGTTATCAAATTCCATTTTTTTCTGGCACTCTGTCCCATCTTCCAAAACCATGCCTTGACTATAAAAAAAGCTGTCCTCCAACAAATATGTTGCTAACCTTTCTGTCTCTTTTCCTTCCAACCAGAATCACAAGCAGGCAATGCTTTCTCTTGTCTTAATCTTGATTTTTAGTCCAAGATGTTGTGTTCTCTGTATTATAAAAGCTTAATTTGAAACAAAAGGATGAGTGACAATATAAAATATGAAATAGTTACAGAAATCTCGTAGAAATCTGTTAAAATTAAATAGATGAAAACAAATGAAACTATGCCAAAGCAACTTTTTTTGCGAAGAGATATCATTGATATGAAGACATTCCATAAAAATTAAAAAAAAATGCTCACCCAGACAGTGCAATTTTTGAGCAATGAAAATTAGAGACATGACTCTATAGAGCTCTTATTACACAAATCTTCAGTCCCTAAAACCACAATTTCCTCATTGCTGGAATAGGGAACATAGGAAGTGAATATTCCTAGGAGGTGATTGCCATACTATACCTAAGGAGAATTTTTTGAAAGGGAGGCAGCAAACAGACTGTGAGTGTGTCGCCTGGCTGCCTGAGTGCACTGAGACATTAAATAATTTTACCCTTTACCGCATGTGCATTTTAACTTTGAGTCCCCTTACCCTTGGACTCTGTATGTGCTTATTTTTGTTTGGGGCTTGGGGGAGAGGGAGGAGGTTTGGTACCAATTTTACCATCATAGTAAATACTCACTTCTAAAAGCTAAATAAGTCAGTCTGATTAATGTCCCCTGGTAATCTAGAGGCAAAGTGAGCTTTGGTATTAGAAAGACCCTCCCATCCCCTTAGGATTTCTTTCCTGAAGGGTAATAGTAAGCACCTGCCCTCTGGGAGCCTAGGTTGACAGTGTGAGTCAGGGTCAGGCTAGTAGCTCCCGAGCCTTTGCTCCTGATTTTTGTGCTCCTTTGACCTCTCCCTGTAGCATCACACTGCATCTTATCTTTGTTTTATGCTGTAAATACAGTTTTTCCCACATCCTTGACTCCCCTGTGCATCAGAATTTATGAATTAAAAATGTCTTCCCAGAGTGAAACTTTGGATTTGCCATGCTCCGTTGCTCCTGGAGGATTGACTGACTTTTCTTCTAGAAAACTCAATATTGACCAACATTTCAGTTATTGACAATCCTGTTATAGTTATTAATGGAAAAGATGGAATGGGAAAGTCATCTGTACATCTTCATAGATACTCCATAATATATCAGTGATGCCTTCATTTTACTACAGCTGTTCTACATTGTTTTTTCCCATTTTATTAGCCCTCAGATGTACTGGCTTTTTTTTTTTTGAAGAACCACTTCCTATAGTTTTAAAATGTTATCTTTTCTTCAACTATGCAAAAATATTTATATTTTGGCATAACTTAGGTATTGTAAATAATACCTGAAAAATTAATAGGCTCTCTTCAAAACTAGAGACTAGAAACATCTGATTTCTTTGTGGATTTTTGTTATTTTGGGAGAGGGGGACAATCTGGATGGGCAATTTCATCAAACTCCCAGTGTGGGCACTCCCTCTGCCAATGCAGGTCAGCAGCTTGATTTCATGTATAGTTTTAGCTGCCTGGGAGCACTGAGAGGTTAAATAATTTGCCTGTGGTCACACAGTATGTTTCAGGATCAGGGTTTGAACTCAGATCTTCCTGGCTCCACTACCAGTGCCACCTCTCTTGTATTAGGTAGGCACTTAAAATATAAATGGCTTTGAGAGACACAGTGTAGTACAATGGAAATAGCTTTGGAATTGGAGTCAGAGGGGCTGGATTCAGGTCCTGGCTTTGCCATGGGCCCCCTGTCTGACCTTGGGTAGATAATTTAGCCTCTCTGGGTTTCTGATTCTTTGACTGTGAAAGAAAGAGGTCCCTTCCAGCTCTAAATCTAGGACCCAATGATCCTCATTGCTTAGGGAGGCAGGATTTATATAGTGGAAAGAGATGGCTTTGGAGCTGAAGGGTTTCAGGTAAAATCCTGGCTCTACTGCATCCCACACAGCCTTTGAACAAGTCACTTAACCTTTCTCAGCCTGAAGCCTTCATCTGTAGTATGAATTGGTTGGACTAGATAATCTCTAAGGTCCTGTCTACCTGCCACTAATGGCAGGTAGGTGGCCCAGTGGCTGGAATGTTAGGAAGACCCAAGTTCAAATCTACCCTCAAACACTTAGTAGTGATTTGACCCTGGGCAAGTCACTTAACCATTGTCTGCCTCAGTTTCCTCATCTGTAAAATGGGAATAATAATAGCACCTACCTTCCAGGGTTGTTGTGAGGATCAAATGAGATAATAATTGTAAAGAGCTTAGCACAGTGTTGCGCATAGTAAGTGCTGTATAAATATTAGTTGTCATTATTATGATTAGCTCAAGATCCAGCTAATTTTCAGAAAACCTTGAAAGTAACTGATTAGTGCAAAATAGTGAGGGAGAGAGGCTTACATAGACCATTAGAGAACTGATTCTGTCTTTTTCTCCCAGGAAGCAGGAGAAACACCAGGAAGTCAGCAAGGACATATCAGGGCCCATTTAGCCTGTCAGCAAGCATTTGATAATTGCCTACTATGGGGCAGATACTGTACTGGACTCTGGGAATACAAAGAGAAAAAAGAAATAGTCCATGTACTCCCATTCTATCGGAGAACACCACATATACACATGCATGCCCATACACACATATGCACTCACACACAAACATACACACATGTACATACATACACACATCATATATTCAAAATAAATACCTAAATGCATGTTAATTGGGGGAGAGGGTTGGAAGGCACTACAGCCAGGGAAATCAGGAGAGTCCTTGTTTAGAAGGTGACACTTGAGCTAAGTTTTGCAGGGACCTTGGGATTCTCAGGGATGGAGAGAAAGGACCTCATTCCAGGCTTGGAGGCCAGCCTGTTGTTAAGGCTTGGAGATAGGCAGTGGAATGATATGTGTGAGGAACAGCTAGAAAACAGTCTGGCAGGTGGGTCATAGAGTGGGTGCAGTAAGTCATGTCCAAAAAGGCTGAAAAGGGAGATTGGGGCCAGGTTATGAAGGGCTTGATATGCTAAACAGCAGAGGAGCCTGTGCTTGATCTTACAGGTGCCGGGGAGTCACTGATGTTTTTTGATTGTGTGTGTGTGGTGTGTGGGGAAGGTTGGCAACTGTGTGAAAGAGGTATTGGAGTAGGGAGAGACTTGGGGCACAGACCTAGGGTGGTAGCTATGTGAGCAGACAGAAAGAGATGAATGTGAGAGATGCTGTGGAAGGAGAATCCAAACCTCTGCTGAACTTCACTGTTACTGTTGAGTGCACTACCATCATCCTAATTACACGGGCTCTCCACCTAGGCGTTATCTATACTAGACTGTTCCTTTCGCCCCACTATGAAGTCATGACCATTCTTTCTTTGCATGGTGTCTGGAGTGCTCTACTCCCCTTCTCTCCCCTGATGCTTTCCCTTCACTGTTATACCTGGATTACTGCCGTAGCTGCTTGTGGGTCTGCCAGCCTCAAGGCTCTTCCCATTCCAGTCCATCTTCCACTCACCTGTTGGACTTATCACCCTCCAGGACAGATTTTATGCTGTTCTCTCCTCCCTTGACTCTCTTATTCAATAGAATCTAGTTGTTCCCTATCATCCAGTGAGGAGGGAATGTATTCAGGAGGAAAAAGTGGTCAACAGTGTTGCAAAGAGGTGAAGAAGGATGAGGATTTAGAAATACTCATTAGCTTGGTAATTAAGAGATCATTAGTAACTTTGCAAAGAGCAGGTTGAGTTGAATGATGACGTTAGAAACCATGGAGGTCCGTGAAGTCAAGCTGGCTGTGATTGCCACCACCATTCCATACCCTATTTGCTAACCCTGTCTAATGCTCTTTCCATGACATCATTTATCAAATTAGGAAAAATAAGCGCCTCCTTTCTTCTCCCCCATCAGGTTTGCTTTTTTTTTATGGCATCCAATGGGAATATTTTAGTATCTATGACAGTGATCTATAGAAATCTCTAACTGACATTATCTACCTAAATAAGATATTAATTACTAAAGTAGCTTTTTTGTGATCAGCAGGAAACTAAGAATATCTTTGCTGATGCAAAAATAAATGAGGTCTACCCAAAAATCATTACTTTTTTTGCTCTTTAATTAGATGTTATCCCTGCACTCACATTGTAATTACTCTTTTATTAAATCTGCTGAGCCAGTTTTCCCAGGCTAATTAGAAAGTCAAATTAGCATTTTTAAGAAAACACCATCTTGTTACATTTTTTGATTTCTTGATTAAAGATGATATACCTCTGCAATTATTAAGGGTAATATTTAATGAAGTCTAAGGACTTGAATCCAAAGTGCATTTATGGAGAGCCCTACCAGGGGCTCCTCTGGGTCTGGCCTTGTCTTTTGTTTCTTGTGTATTTCCCCAGCTGCCTGGCCTGGGGAAAGAGAGAACTCTTTCATAAGAGATGGACTGGTCGTTAATTTTCAGCAGTGGCCCCTGATGTCTCTTCTAGCTGTGCTATGAAAAGGCAGCTTTACACTCCCCTCTCTTAAACTTTCTCTGCAACAAAGGCTAACTCTGTTGAACAAGAGTGAAGCTGCTATCCTCAAATGTCTGTACATAGTTTTCTTTCCAAGTGACAGAGAAAAGGAGGCAAATGGGAGGCTTAGGTTCTTTGTTCCTTCCTGAAAATCTTTCCTATTATTCTGGGTAACCAGCTGTTAGCCGGAGCTTAGTTTGGAAAGTATTGGGCCCCAGGATTTTTAGCGTTATTATTCTTCTCCCTCAGGGTAGCTGCACACAGAAGACAGTAGATCTGGGGACATGAGTACTGCTGCCGAAATGTCACATCTTGGTGCGTGTTTGGGAGCCTGCAGATCACAAGCTTCCCCTAGAAAATGAGAGTTGCCTTGGACATTGACAACCATTTGCTTGTCATTACCCAGATAAAAGATGCCTGCTATTCTACACCATGTCCTCCTCTCCATGATCTATTTCCTTTCTTCCCAAGAAATGATTCACATTGTACAATGGTCAGGCACTATGCTCTATATATACTGCCTAAGGGAAATTGTCTGGTATTCACATTCTGCGAATACAGCAAAGTCATAACAGAATCTGAGTCATCTACCAGAAAGCAAGGGATAGACTATTGGGCTATAACTAATTGGGGGTTTATTTGCATGATATTGGAACTTGGATATTAGGTCCAGTTTCTCTTTTTAGTCACTAAAGGTCATTTAGTCAGTTAGCTAAAACTTTCGAATCATCTACTAAATGTCAGGCCCATGCTAAGCCCTAGAGATACAGAGAAAAGCAAATAAATAAATAGAAATAGTCCCTGCTCTCAAGGATCTCACAGTCTAATGGGGGAGGTAACAAGCCAACAACTTTGTACAGACAAGCTCTAGACAGGGTCAATAGGAGGTAAATCTCAGAGAGAAGGCCCTAGAGCCGCAGTTCTCAACCTTCCTAATACTACAACCCTTTAATACTCGTATATGGGTGTATCTGCATGTGGGCGGACCTGCCTGGAGACGGATAGAGGAGCAGTGTCTCGGTTCCTAAGACCATCGGAAATATGTGTTTTCCGATGGTCTTAGGTGACCCCTGTGAAAGGGTCATTCGACCCCCAAAGGGGTTGCGACACACAGGTTGAGAACCGCTGCACTAGAGTGAAGGGGCATGCAGAAGATCTTCTCGTAGAAGGTAGGACTTTAGTTGGGATGTGAAGGAAACCAGAGAAGCCAGGAGGTGGAGATGAGGAGAGAGAGTATTCCATGAATGGGGAACAGCCAGTGAAAATTCTGAGAACAAGGAGGCCAGGGTCACTTGATTGCAGATTATATGTGGAGAGTAAGGTCTAAGATTGGGCAGAGAGGTAGGGGCCTGGCTCTGAAGGGCTTTGAAAGTCAAACAGAAAATTTGATATTGGATTCCAGAGGTAATAGGGAACCATGAGAGTTTATTGAATAGGTGAAATAGTCAGCCTTGCATTTTAGGAAGAGTAATTTGACAGCTTGAGTGGAGGGTAGATTGAAGTGGGGAGAGATCTGAGGCAGGGAAACCACCCATCAGGCTAGTAAAATAGTGCCTGGGTGAGATGATGAGGCTCTGTCCCAAGGTGATGCCAGTGTCAAAGGAGAGATGTTAGGAAGGTAGAAAACACAGGGATTGATCCCTGATTAGATCAGAGGTGGGGACTGGTGAGAGAGAGTGAGGAGAGAAAGATGCCACATATGTTGTAAGCCCAGGTGACTGAGAGAATGGTGAGATCCTCAACCACAGTTAGAAAGTGAGGAAGAGAAAATGGTTTTGGGAAAAAGATAATGAGTGTAAGCTTTATGCATATTGAGCATAAGGTGTGGGGGGAAGGCTTCATTGAGGATAAACTGGGTTGCATATGTAAATACTTAACACCTAAGACTCTTTTTCCTGAATTCAAATCTGGCCTCAGACACTCATTAGCTGTGTGACCCATGGGTAAGTCACTTAACCTTGTGTGCCTCAGTTTCCTCATCTATAAAATGAGCTGGAGAATGAAATGG
Source organism: Pseudochirops cupreus (assembly GCA_028627135.1). NCBI lineage: Eukaryota > Metazoa > Chordata > Mammalia > Diprotodontia > Pseudocheiridae > Pseudochirops > Pseudochirops cupreus. The sequence goes on along the minus strand of CM053582.1, from coordinate 45,935,262 downwards.
CAAACCCCTCCAGTATCTTTGCCAAGAAAACCCCAAATGGGGTCATGAAGAGTTGGACATGACTGAAATTACCAAACAACAACAGACTTATCAGTTGCAAAAAACCCCAATTTTTTATAGATTAAAATACAGTCTGTTTAACTCTTGCTGTTTTTGGTGAAGGAACTGAAAGCAACCATAAGGCTTTTGAAGTCTGCTACAAACCAAAGAAGCCCTCAGTATTCTCTCCAACCCCCTACCCCTCCCGTGAAAGTGAAAACTGAAGTTATCTTTTTTTCAATAGAGAAACCTGTTCTGTTTCTAAGGTGGGAAACTGACAAGACCAAACCATGAGGGAGAATTCCTTCATAAGCAAATGATTTTCACCATGTAAGATAAGCCAGCATTTGACAAATCTGATAATCAGCTTGGAAGGTTTATCTGAGTCAGTTAACCCTGTTCCCTAGAACTGCAAAGGCAGGTTCTTTGGTGTAAAGCCAGGCACCTGCTATGGTAGGAGCATTCAGAAAATCCGTTTTGGTTTAGGGGTAAAGCAGTGAAATAGAATCTCATTATAGTTTTTGAGGCCAGGATTAAACATACTCCTGTTCCTCCCCACCCCCCACCATGGCCTATGTGGTCATATTAGAATAATAATTCACACCCTAAGGGGATCTTGCCCTTTGAAAGTCAGTTCTCTTCACCTACAAAATGGCCGTGACCTGTGTTCTCTCCCTCACAGGATTGTTGTGAGGCTCAAATGAAATCATGTGTATAGAGCAGTACATAGATGTTACTTGGTATTTTTCTGGGATTTTGTGATAAGACTCTGAAATAATATTGCTAGTAATTGAGTCAGTTTTCCATGGAAATTGGAAGATACCTGTTTTAAACTTTCTTAAAGGGGGAATTGGGCTGGCACCTAAAACTACTCTGGAAATTTTCAAAACATTGTTCTAGTTCTTGCTTCAAAGACCATAACTGGTTTTTGTCCATTGGGTATGCTGCATTTGACATGAACACCCTCTCCTTCTGTATACTTTGTCATCTTTAGGTTTTTATGCCAGTGTTCTCTCCTGGTTCTCCTCCTGTCTGTCTGACTGCTCTTCAGACTCCTTTGCTGGATTTTCACCTGTCAAACCCCTGAACTGTGGTTGTTCCCCAAGGCTCAGTCCTGGGCCACCCATTCTTTTCTACTTGCTCTCTTTTGGTAAGCACCTTAATTTCCTTTGGTTTAACTATTGTTATTCCTATGCAGCTGAGTCTCAGCTATATATATTAGCCTCAGATTCTCCTTGTCTCCAATTTCAGATTACTAATTGCTTATTGGACATTTTCAATTGTATGTTCCAAAGAAACATCAAACTCAACAAGTACAAAACTTCATCATTATCTTTCCCCTCAAACTTTTCCCTGTTCCAAACTTCCTTACCTCCACAATATCCCTTGAATCCCACCTCTTCTCTCTACTAACAAAGCAACCACCATACTGCAGGCCCTCCTTGCTTCTCACCTAGATTATTGTAACAGTTTCCTAGTTGATTTCTCTGCCTCAAGTCTCTCCCTACTCCAGGCAATTCTACATGTTTACCGCCAGTCATTTTCCTTAAAAGCAGGTCTAAGTATGCCATTCCCCTACTTAGTGCTGGTGGTGGTCCTTAATTGTCACTAGGATACATTTTAAATTCCTTTGTTTAGCGTTGAAGGCCTTTTACAACCTGGCCCCAGTCTATCTTTCCATCCTCACTGGACATTACTTGCCCTCTGCAATCCAGCCAAACCGTTCTTCTCTCTGTTTTTCATACATGACATTCCATCTCTGTGCCTTTGTACTGGCCACACCGTGCCTGGAATGCCCTACCTTGACTTCAGAGAGTCTCCATTCTTCAAGATGCAGCTCAAGCACCACCTTCAGAAAGAAGCTATTCCTGATCCCTGTTAGTGCTAGTGCTCTCCCTCCTCAACGACCTTGCATTTAACTTCTTTAGAGTTGGATTTGTTGACTGCATATTTATCCTTTATCTGTTTTTAATATGTTCTTGGGTCTTCCCCATTAAAATGTAAATTCTTGATAAGAGGGCTTTTTTCATTCTTTGGGCTTGTATCCTCAGTGCCCAGCACAGAGTCTGGCCCTATTAGGTGCTTGTTAATTAATGCTTGTTAATTAATCAATTGATTCTTTTTTTAATTTTTAAAAAAATTTTATTTTCTTTTATTTATTTATTTTAATCAGTCGATTCTTCACTAAACTCTAGATCCCAGCTTTCAACTATTCAAATGTCTTCCTCTAATAGGTAATAGCAGTACATTTTTGGCCCAAGGGGAACTCAGAGGTGGAATATTAGTCAGTGAGGTGACTCTCCAGAGAGCAGGTATAGAGAGAAGTGATGTTGGGGGTGGAAGAAAGACTACATTTCACAGGAGATGGTGACAGAAGAGAAGTAAAACCACTGAATAAGAGAATCCTAGAGTCTCCGTGTCATCAGGAAAGCTCAGAGGTTGTCTACCCAAAGGAGAGTCTTCTCTGTGGCAGACTTAGCAAGTGACCCTAGTCCTCTGCCTCCTGAGGCAGCTCATTTCACTGGGTAAGGAAATTATTCCTCATATCAAGGTTACATCTGCCTCGATGCAGTTTCTATCTGGTGTTTCTAACTCTGTCCTCTGGAACCAAGAAGAACAAGTTTGATCCCTTTTCTATGTGAGAACCCTTCAGATACTTGAAGATTGGTATCATGTACCCCAAAGTCTTATCTTCTCCAGAAAAATATCCCCAGTTCCTTCTGCTGACTTCCATATCATATGGCTTCCTATCTCCTCCCTCACTGTCCAGATTGCCCTCCTTGGAACGTTGTCCACCTTTTCAACAGCCTTTCTAAAATGTGGTGTCTGGAATGGAACACAACAAACTAGATGTGGTCTGGCCAGGGCCAAGGATAGGAGGATGACAACCTGCCTCCCTAAAGCTGGCACTCTGTCTCTCTGAATGTAGCTTCGGATCCCACCATGTCACATCATTGATTCACTCCAAGCTTTGTACAAAAGATGCTAAAATCATGTGATCCCTCCTGGCATCTTAGCTGGCTGTTCATAGTGTAGACGGATTGAGTTGAACCTAAATTTTGTAAATTTCCACAGCATTGATGACAACATTTTGGAATCTCTATTCTCTCTTTCCTGATTATAGTAGTACTAGATGACCCTTGATGTTACAGAATCTGAGTGACCTACACAGCCTATACCACAAGTGAGGAACCTGAAGCCTTGAGGACACATGTGGCCTTGTAGGTCCTGGGGTACAGCCTTTTGACTAAGTCCAAGTTCTACAGAACACATCCTTTTATTAAAGGGATTTGTTTGGTGAAGTTTAGATTCAGTTAAAGGGCTGCACTTGAGGATCTAGAGGGCCACATGTGGCCTCCAGGTGACAGGTTCCCCACCCCTGGATACTGTAGCTTATACTACAACAAGGCAAGCATTGCCCATCCTTCTTACTGCCTGGAGGATTAAACAAAGGAAGCACATTCATCTCTTTGTAAACTGCATGAGAAATTAAGAGAGAGAGAGAGAGTTTTTCAAACTAAGTTTGATTTGACCTTTCTTTCCCATTGGGCACATAGCACTCTATCCCTCCCAGTGACCTTTCCAAAAGGAGAAGTCTTTCAATACTGTTATCGAGATGCATTTTTTTCCTCTCATTCTACTTACATGTTCAAACTATGCTAAATCTACTTCTTTTATGTTTCTGTCTACTGATGATTGCCCAGTTCTTCTCTTATAATCAGCATTTCTTTTCCACTATGACCATTTCACCCCAATTATGTCGCTGAATAATTTTATCTAACAGCGAGCCTCTTATCTTAAGTGATCATTATGTTCAAAGTGAAAAAGAAATACGATTATCTCTTTTTCAGTCCCTGGGATGGAATCTAGCAATAATGATGCTGAATTTACCCAAAGAACAGCCTGCCAAATTTATTTTGCTTCTGCATTCAGCACATTTTATCCTTTGTGCTCTAATTAAAATTTGAACATGTATCATATTAAAAACAAATCCCAGTAATGATTGGAAGGGTGCTCCATCTAGGCCTTTCCCTGAAAAGTTCATTTCTAAGCTTCCCTTTTTTCAGGGGAATGAGACATAATAAAATTTTTATTAGCAGTTGTCTGATTTTCATTTTCATTAATAAATTGAAAATGGTACCATTGAATATATTGTCATCACTCAGCTTTTTCTTCACTTACAGAAGGTTCTCAGATGGTTCACATTCAAAATAAAATGGACAAAAGGCCATCATTTCAAAGAACTTAAATGAAACTAATTTTCACTTGCCTTTGCTTTCTGAATCATCACCATTTCCAAGGAGTTCTATGAATGGAATGGTAATGCACATGTAGTCAGAGGAAAGGTAAGGATAATTCCCTGTGAAACTTGGCCTTGACCTATGAATAATTCCCCCTCTCTCCTTCCAGTGGCTCAGATAGATAAGCTTCTTTTCCTTGATAAAGATACAATTTGCTTTTCTTCTGCACCATATTAATCTAGGGAATTGCTCCTCTGCAGCTCTGGTTATTGAGAGAAAAGAAGGCATCATACACAGTGAAAATGGAACACCTGAGCTCTTAATAGAGGAAAGAAAAAAATAAGAACACAGGGAGATGAAAAGAAGAAAAGTTCTTCTAAACGTCTATCTCCAATGGAAAGACTGGCACTAACTTCTTCCCTGCCTAATGACAGATAGTGCACAGTCCTCACTTAAGAAGCTATACTGATTTGTAAACCGCTTTCTGTGTTAAGTAGTTTCATTAAGAATGCATGCTCCTTAATTACCACTGCTTCCAACATGTTAGAGTTGTAATGACGGCAGATCCATCAATCAAAGTAAATTAACAGTGATAGAGTTTCTCTCTCTTCCTTACTCTCAGAGGAAAAAACAAAAACAAACACAAGGGAATAATATGTCTCTGTCTTTGCCCCCCCAAATTTTAAAAATTAGTGTTTCATAAAAAAGTGGCCAAAATTTTTAAAAAATTGAGCTGTTACTACAAAAAGTCCCAAAGGGCAAAGGTAGAAACTCTCAAGTATTTCATCTATATGAGGCGGCACTTTCTGTTTTGTTTTATTTTTCCAGTGAATAACATGAATTAACTTGAACTTCACTTATAAAGCACCCCACCAGTGGCTACTTTAAGACCTAATTATCCTTGACCTCTTAGCCACTTTTGAAACTGCTGCCCACTTTCTGATTTTCCAAAGTGTTTGAAGCTTCTAGCAGCTAAATTTTTCTGAGATGGAATAGGCTGCTGGCAGAGGTTGGTGAATGCTTTACATGTATTAGGTCATTGGAGTCTCCTAACAGTCCCATGAAGTAGGAACTGCAGGTATCATTAGTTTCATTTTAAAGATGAGCACATCGAGATCAGAGAAGTCAAAATGATTCTGGCACAGAAAGCGCCAGAGGTGGGATTCAAACCCTCTCCTGACTTCAGCTCCAACATTTTCTATAACACTGTGGAGCCTCCTGAGATTTAGGCTCTCATGCCATTTGCTCTTGAGGCAGCTAGGCAGCACAGTAGATACGGCACTCAGCCTAAGAGTCTGGAAGACCTGAATTCAAATCCAGTGTCAGTCAGACTAGCCATCAAAGTGGGAGCTGTGTAAGTGGGCAGAGCACTTAAACTTTGCCTCACTTTTCTCATCTGTAAAATGAGTATAATACCTCACAAGGTTACTATGAGGATCAAATGAGATGATATTTAGAAAGCACTTAGCACAGTGCCTGGCATATAGTAGGCACTTAATAAATGTGTGTCTTACCTCTTCTCCAAAAATTTCTATAGCTCTGTGAAACTCTTTCTGCCAGCTACCCAGCTATTTTTTTCTCTTAAGAACATGAGAATTTTTATCAGACGTTTCATCCAGCATGGTAGTGTGTATGTGATAATGGCAGCAAGGAGCACCACGGCTGTCCTAACTGACATCCAACTCCAAGGACGGAATCCATCCAGCAAATATTCCAGTTTTCCTTGATAGCCCATTTTAGCTCTGTCAACCATGAATGTATCCATTCCTTTTTACATTTACCTATATTGCTAGCTAGTGCCATTTAGGCTATTTCAGCAGTTTGCAACTCACTATGTTCCTACTTGTATTGATTACATACATTTATGTAGTATGAATGGTGCCATATTTAGATTGAAAAGACCTAGTTCATATTCCATGTCTGCTATTTGCAAACTGTGTGACCTTGGGAAAATTTTTAAACCTCTCTGGGCTTCAGTTTCCTCATCCATAGGACAAGGGAGTTGGACTGGATGATCTTTGTCCCTTCCAGTCTCTAAATTTTATATTTCTTTTACTTGTTTTAAACTCTCAAGTTTCAATAAATGACCCTTGTTCTACTGTAAATATGGTAGGTTTTGTTGGAAAAGTCTCTATTTGCCCTAACTATAGCCTTAATGATTGTAGACATGATAGGCTTATCCCCTCTGAACTTTCAACGGGAGGTCAACTCCTCTTATTTTCACCCTCCCTTTCTTGTTGGACTCTGTTTTACCAAGTAAGTTGAGGGCAAAAAAGGAATAATGAATTACGACAAGTTGTTAATTCTAGCATATGCCCGTGCATGAACATTCCGTACTAAAGAGAAGGGGTACATGACAGAAATGAGATTTTAGACTTTACCAAATGATCAAAGAACATCTCTTTTCCCTTTGTTGTCTCTGCTACTAGAACAATGACCTGAGGTCCTCTCTATATAGTCAGTTAAAACAAGACCTGGAGCTGACTGTGGCTTAGATCATGAGCTTCTTATTGTAAAATTTAAGCTTAAATTGAAGAAAGTAGGGAAAAACAGCGGACCATATCAGTCTGACCTAAATAACATTCCTTATGAATATGAAGCAGAGCTGATGAATAGATGTAAAGGATTAGAGCTGGTAGATAGAGCGACTGAAGAACCATGGACAGAGGTTCACAGTGCTGTACTAGAGCAGCAATGAAAAACATTCCAAAGAAAAAGAAAAGCAAGAAAGTAAAATGGCTGTCTGATGAGGTTTTACAAATGGCAGAAGAAAGAAGGAAAGTGAAACGTAAAAGAGAAAGGGAACGTTATACACAAGGGAATGCAGAATTTCAGAGAATCTCAAGAAGGTATATAAGGAGATTTTCTTAAATGAGCAATGCAAAGAAAAAGAAAACAATAGAGTGGGAAAGATGAGATCTCTTCAAGAAAATTAAAGATATAAAGGTATTTTTCATGCAGAAATGGGCACAATAAAATATAAAATTGGTAGGGTAGAGATTTAGCAGAAGCAGAAGAGATTAAGGATTAAGAAGAGGTGGCAAGAATATACCAAAGCACTATACAAGAAAGATCTTAACATCACTGAAAACTGTGATGATGTGATTGCTGGTCTAGAGCCAGACAGCCTAGAGAATGAAGTCAAGTGGGCCTTATTGTTAACAATAAGGCTAGTGGAGGTGATGGAATTCCAACTGAGTTATTTAAAGCCCTAAATGTTAGGGCCCAAAAGATGATGCTGTTAAAGTGCTTCGCTCAGTATGGCAGCAAATTTGGAAAATACAACAGTGGCCACTGGATTGGAAAAGATCAATTTACAACCCAATCCTAAGGAAGGGCAATGCCAAGGAATGTTCAAATGACCAAACAATTGCTCTCATTTCACATGCCAGCAAAATTATGCTTAAGATTCTGCAAGCTAGGCTACAGCAATATGTGAACTGAGGGTTAACAGAAGAGTAAGTTGGTTTGCAAAGAGACAAAGGAACTGGAGAATCACTTACTGGCAAAAAGAGGGAGAAGAAATGGAAGCAGTATCAGATTTTATATTCTTGGGCTCCAAGATCACTGCAGATGGAGACTGCAGCCATGACATTAAAGGATGCTTGCTCCTTAGAAGGAAATCTATGGCAAATCTGGACAGCCTACTAAAGAGCAGAGACATCACTTTGCCAACAAAGCTCTATATAGTCAAAGGTATGGATTTTCCAGTAGCAATGTATGACTGTGAGAGTTGGGCTATAAGGGAAGTCGGGCACCACAGAATCAACGCTTTCCAATTGTGGTGCTGGAGAAGACTTTTGAGAGATCCTTGGATAGGAATGAGATCAAATCAGTCAATACTTAAAGAAATTGGTTCATGCTATTCATTGGAAGGTCAAATACTGAAGCTAAACCTTTAATACTTTGGCCACACGATGAAAAGACAGGAGTCACTGGAAAAGACCCTGACGTTGGGAAAGACTGAAGGCAAAAGGAAAAGGGACAACAGAGAATGAGATGGATAGTGTCATGGGACATGAGTTTGAACAGACTTTGGGAAATAGTGGAGGATAGAAACGCCTGCCATGTTATGGTCCATGGGGTCATGAAGAGTCAGACGTGACTGAACAGCAAAGCTCCTTCTTTTCGTTTGCCAAAACATGTCATGTCATATATTGGGACACTTAAAGCCCTTCGCAATATGGCTTGAATCTCTCTTGCTCCAGTAGTCATGCTCTACATCACACATTTCACTTTCCAGTCAAATTTGCTTACTTACTTTTACTTACTTACAGCATCCCATCTTTTGCCTCCAATGCTTTATATAGGCTGTCCTTCATGTCCAGAGTGCTTTCTCTGCTTAGCTCTCCTTGGAATTCCTACCTTTATTCCAGGCTCAGATCAAGTGTCACATTCTCCACACAAGTGTTCCTGTTCCTTCTCAAGTGCTAGTGTTTCCTATAACCCAAATGATTTGGTACTGACTTTGTAGTTGTTTTGTATCAATGTATTTGCACATATGTTGTCTCCTCCCATCAAAATGTAAGCTTATTGTGGGCAGGGAGTGTTTGTATTTTTCCTTTGTATCCTCAGGGCCTGGTACATAGTGGTTATCCAGTGAATGCTTTCTAGATTGAATTAAATTGAATCTGAAAAAAAGTCATATGTGGTAGCATGTAGGAACTAAAATTCCTGTTTGGTCTGAAGGTTTAGCTTCCTTGCTTGGCTGTCCAAAACAGACTAGACCATGAAACCGAGTAAATGAAGGAAAGATGAACTTCAAACTCAGCATATATTTTCATTAAATTGACACAATATTTTGGGAAAAAACAAATGAGACTAAAGAGGATTTAGGCATCCCAGAGCTAGCATTGTAGTGTGTGTATGTGTGTGTGTGTGTGTGTGTGTGTGTGTGTCACAATGATGGAGTATGTTGCAAATCTTAATGCATTATATAGATATTAGCTATTATTATTGTTGTTGTTACCAGGTAGATGGGCTAATGGATAAAGAACCTGCTGAAACCTCACCCGATTTCTTCCTACCAATGATTTTAAAAGTGTGCAGCCTAGGCATGTCATCTAGCTACCTCCTGCCTCAAAGCCAGAGTGTTAGGAAGGCAATTTGGCAAAATCACAGGGAATGGAGGAAATGCATTTACTTGATGGAACAGGAAATCTGTTTCTGCATGGCTCCACCTAAGCTGTGATTTGGGTGGGTGGCTTAAGGAAGGGGGAGCAAAGGACACACGCTGTGTTTTCATTATTGGGGAATATTTGACATTTTTAGCATTATCTGTAATTTCACATCTCTTGGAAGTTATTTGCTAATTCCAGGGACTGAGGACGTTTATTTTTTTGATTGTCTGATGTTTATGTGGGAGATGGGAAGCCTGAGAATCAGAAACACTAGTTGGGCAGCCTTCTGTGCAGAGGTACATCTTTTGCATCCCCAATGTCCAGTTAGTCACCAGGGCCTATTCATTATGCCTTCAAAACAATACTGATTTAGCCCCCTCCTTTCCGTTTCCATGGCTACACTCTCAGCGCCAGACCTCTTCACCTCACATACCAACTAGCCTTGAATAAACAAGGAGTGCTACAGAACTGGAACAAGGAAATTAGAATCTCTTTGATTGTCAGGAATTTCTTGTAGTGGGGACATACACAAAGGGACTTCCTGATTAGCTAGAGGTTTCAAGCAAATCTATCCCCCTCTTCCCCTCAGAAATACTCAAAATGTTTTTTTTTCCCTAAAGTAAATTACTATTTCTGTACCTTGAATGAAAACCATAGCTACCCAGGACAGTTGAGTCCCAAAACTCTTCTGCTAGAAGCATCCAGGTTATAGAGACTGAGAAGCATTTGCTTAAATCACATTGGGCCAGTCAGAAGATAGCTGGATTTGAAGGCAGAGGACCTGAGTTTGGACGTTGGTTCTCTCATTTCCTCCTTACTTCTGTGACCTTGGGCAAATGCCCAGTCCTCTTTGGGCTTTAGGGGATTGGACTAGATGACTGCCAAAGTCCCTTTCAGCTCTGGATTGATGCTTTCTGACCTGATTTTAAATTGCTGATAACATTTAGGGCCCAAGATCTGGGCAACAGCTCTAATTCTTCCCTTTGCTTTGCATGTATAGAGCAGCCCAAGGACGTGTGGGTCACTTAGCAAGTTTTGCTCTTGCCTCTGAGGCTCTAACTCCTAACTGGTAATGTCTTTGACTAGGGCTATGTCACTTTTCCATGTAGGAAAAGCATCAGATATAAAGGCAGCAGAACCAGGAAAATACTTTACCCATCACTTACAAGAATGTCAGTGAGAAGAACAATCAGCTGCCATTGAATGCTGGGTAATTATAATGGCTAATGTTTCCCCTGGAGAAGAGAAAAGGCCGCGTCACCGCCCACCTTCCTTGGAGAGGTGCAGTGTTGCATATGCTGTCAGACGTGGCCAGTGTGTCAGCCGGTTTTGCTTGACGTTTTTGTTGTTGTTCACTTAGGGGAGCAGGTGGCAAGCAGGCGCATCCAGAAATGACTGGTGAAGAAACAAAAGGCATCAATAAAGCTTTTCTTTTTTCAGTATCATAGTTGGAGCTCCCTGGGGATCATAGGAGAGTAGAGGTGAGGGCTTCAGGCAGCTCCCATTTCTAAAGAAACCTGGTTTTCCCCCCAGGGGATTATGTGACCTTTGCCTCTAACTCCAGCTCTGACTCCTAAGGCCTCATAATCATGATGGTCCTCAGGGGGGATACTGAGAAGCATGGAAGACTGAAAGCAAAAACTGCAAATCCAATTCTCCAGCGTTCCAGGGAGCTGTCTGCTAGAGATTTTAATTGGTATAGGCTTCCGGTCGCCTCATCCAGCAGATAATGAGAGGACAGTGCCATCAAAATCTAGTGCTAATGTCACTACAGATTCATGGAAGCTCAGTTGCTCTGTAGCAAGAAAAACATTTTAGCTAACAAAGAAATCTCACCTAGAAAGAGGTGCGACAGTTCTCAAGCATAGCCAGAACTGAGCCAGAAAGACAATATTATTAAGTGCCTTTGATCTCAGCCTACAGGTGAACATTAAACTGAATGCAAAAAGGAGAAATTTGTCTCCATAGCAGAAAGCTTGGTGACAGATAAAACCCATCAGTTGTCAGATGGCAAAATGCAAATCAATTCCATTTATTTCAACGAGTATTTATCAAGCTCTTGATATATGTATTATACCTTGCAGTAGGTGCTGGGGAGACAAAAGGAAAAACTAACAGTGCTGCCTTTAAAGGGCTTGCATCCAACTGAAATTAGGTACCCTCAGGCAGCCTGGAGTGACTTCTGGAGGGAAGAGTCTCTTGAGTGCAGAAGAATTTGTCCAAAGATAAGTCCGGCCTGCTCTTGTCTCTTGCCTGTAGGTGACAAGCAACCTCAGAACTGAGGGAGTCAGAGGGAAGGTGCATCTGCGGATTGTAAGCACAGAATTCTTGTCCTGGCTGACAAGAACACAGTAACTAACACTCCAGCTGAAGAGAATCCAGGATCTCCCTCTGGCCCCTCCCAACCCAGCCATTGACTAAAGTGCAAAACCCCAACCCTAATTCCAAGCTGTCAATAGAAGGGCAAGGCCGGGAGACCACCAATTGATCCTTTGCAGAGCAACCTGCCAGGCCCTGGTCCAGCAGCAGTGGTGTCGGATGAGGAGCCAGCACAGCCACAGTGTGACCTGTAGAACTTCACTCAGGGGCAGATTGGACCTTCCAACTCTAACAGCACACCCTAAGAGGAGCAGCTGTTTAAGCTACGATGGATTCACTGTGCCCTGAGAAGAGCTGGTCCTGCCTAGAGTTAGGCTGTCTGAACAACAGAGACTTAAAATGAAGTTTGGGAAGGTCTGCCAAAGAAAGAAGGGACATCAAGGCCCCGCAGGACAAGAGTTCATGTTGCCTTGGCACTCTGTTTCCTAAACGTGTGCCTCGCTGCCTTCCCTCATCTTGGACTCTCAGTGCATTTGTGGGACAGTGTGTCCCCTGGTATTAGAAGAAACGTTATCCTTGCTATGCCATTTGAGTAAATTCCTTTATTAAAGAACTGAGTCTGCTGACTAATTAAGGGGAAGTATACCCATAGAGGCTTGTGAGTTAGTGTTGAAGAGACTAGCCATTCTTGGGGTACCCCTAGAATACTGGGAGTAGTAACAGCTGCCCCCCTATCCCCAGACAATGGTCAGGTGAATTGCATGAGTTAGCCTGACAGCTTGCTTGCTTGCTTTTTGAGCTAAGCCAGCTTGTCCTATCATTGGTGACTTCAGCCCTCTGTTTGGAGTGCCCTGTGGCATTGGAGAAGATGGGATGATCTATGTGTTGCAGGGACCCTGGCAAAATTGGGACTGGACCTTCAAGTGATTTGTCCTTTGCATCATCAGTGAATCTTTTTGTTTTGTTTTGTTTTTGTCTTTTTGGAGGGAAGAAGGCAGGGAAATTGGGGTTAAGTGACTTGTCCAAGGTCACATAGTATATGTTAAGTGTTTGAGGTTGGATTTGAACTCAGGGCCTCCTGACTCGAGGGCTAGTGTGCCTCCTAGCTGCCCCAATCATCAGCAAATCATTTGGGGAAATATATGAGTTGTTCTATGTGCTGGAGTAAGTTTTGTCCAGGACAGTTTGATTTCTTATCTGAGAATGAGGGGGTGATTTTTAGGGTGCCTGATCCCTTTTTGGAGATATCCATGTGCTCTCGTTGCTCATTAGAAAGTAGTTTTTGTCAGAGAGTAGTTTTTGCCTTTTTTTTCTTTCCTACACTTTTTCTGCTGCTGTTAAATTCCTAAACTTTGTTGTTTTCTCATCATTTTGGGGTGGGCCAGGCCTTTGTAAGTACTTAGTAGTTGATAACATGATAAACTTTGTAAAATGACATTTATTTTTTTAAATTTGAATAACTATATATGAGAGTAATTATAGTCTCTAGGCCTGAGCCTTCAAAAGACTTTTAATTGCAGAATGATCTATGTTGGGTGGGGGAAAGGGGAAGGTGGTGAAACCTGCGGCCTCGAGGTGTCATGTGGCCCTATACGTCCTCAAGTGCAGCCCTTTGACTGAATCCAAACTTCACAGGGACTTTATGAACACAATTATAAAACACTCTTCATACAAATAAAGACAGATCTAAACAAACAGAGAAATACTAACTTCTCATGAGTACATCAAACCAACATAATAAAAATGATCATACTGCCTAAATTAACTTACTTATGTAGTGCCATACCAATCAAACTATCAAAGACTTACTTTATAAAGCTAGAAAAAATACTGACAAAATTCATCTGGAGGAACAGAAGGTCAAGAGTATCAAGAGAATCAATGGACAAAAGAAATGAGAAGGAAAGGAGCTTAGCAGTACCAGATCACAAACTATGCTATAAAGTAAGAATCAGTGTTACATTTGAAAATTAAGGTAAA
>CM053582.1:45889535-45911649 GCA_028627135.1 Pseudochirops cupreus | reverse complement strand
AGGATGGAGGGAAAGATAGTCAGTCTTTCACAATATATCCACTATGGAAATGTTTTGCATAACTACACATGTACAACCTATATTGAATTGCTTATCTTCCCAGTAAGGGTGGGTGATGAGGGAAGAAGGGAAAGAATCTGAAATTCAATGTTTTAAAATCAAATGTTTAAAAAAATTATTATTATTATTATTATTATTATTATTATTACATGCAACTAAGAAATAAGATATACAGGCACTAGGATATGGAGATCCATCTTGTCCTACCTGAAAGTTGGAGAGGGTATGGGGGAGGATGTAGGAGATAGCAGATTGGGGGAGGGGGTGTTCAGTGGGATGACTGTTTTGGGGTGGTGGGTAGGAGAAGACAGGGAGAAAATTTCTAACTCAAAATCTTGTGGAAATCAATGTTGTAAACTAAAAATAAAAATTTAATATTTAAAAAGAAAGAAGAAGACTGGCTGGCATTAGAGCCCTTGTACGATGCCTCCTCATGGAATGGAGATGATTCTGGGTTCTTGAGCTCTCCAGTTGTGGGTTCTCCGGTTCTGGGCCAGATTCCCGTGAGCTAGAATGACTTCAGTGTGAATGATTTCACATCCCAGTGATGAATACTGTGTCTCTTGTCCAAGAACCAACCTAACTCAGTGCAGAGATGCTCATCACCAGAGGCCTCATAATCAGGCAACAATCCTAGCCATGCATTAAACCATCTACTGAAAAGTTGTAATTGTTACCTGTAAAAGGGAGGGCTTGTATACAGATGAAATCACAGATCCTCAAAGTAGAGAAGTAACTAGAATAAATCTTGATTCAACTGTGAAGTAAGGGAAGAAAACAGCCATCTCTATAGTGCCTACTATGTGACAGGAGCTGTGCTAAGCATTAAACAAATACCCAAATATTATCTCATTTGATCCTTACAACAACCCTGGGAGGTAAGTAATTATCCCCACTTTACAACTGAAGAAACTGAGGCAGACAGAGGCTAAATGCCTTGGCCAGGGTCACAGAGCTAGTAAATATCTGAGGTTGGATTTGAATTCTGGCCTTCCTGATTCTAGGTCCAACACTCTATCCACTGTACCATTTGAATGGTCCATAATAAATAATAATATTTATGATAACAAAACAGTGATTTTAAGAGGGTCACCATAAAATGATGATGAAGAGGGTCAGTATAAAATGATGAGGTATAGGTTTAGGGGTGCTTGAGACCCCAAAATACCAACATGCCAGGTCTTGCCGAATAAACTCGACTCAAGCCAAAGAAAAGCAAAGTTTATTGAAAGTTCACTTATATTGGACACAGAGAAAGTCTGTGCTAGAAAATTCTATTGTGTTCTCACACACGTGGAAGCAAGATGGGGTCTTACATACAGAAAGGTTGTGGGAGGAATCTAGGGGTGGTCTAGAGGAAGAGTTTGGGGCGGGTCTTCAGGAGGAGTTAATGAAGTCAGACTCCAGTAAATGAGTGATTAAGAGTGGGAAGCTGCTGGAGGCTACCTGGAAAGACAGAAAATGGTGGGCTAGGCCAGTTCAAGGGTGTAACAGTTGACTTGGGTATAGATATTTTGATAGGCTCAAGGGTAGGAGGTAGATGGACAATGGAGGATGTGGTTAGTAAGAGTAAGAGATTTGGTCCTAGCTATAATGAAAGGCTTATGGCCTCAGGCAAATGCCTCATCAAGTGGGAAGATTCAATCAGAGTTCTAGGGGGGGAGGGGTTCCCAGAGCCTGTACCTCATCAATCTGATAATCTAGTACTTTTAAAATGCAGAGGTTAGGTATCCATCTCAATTACTCCCTGTTACCTATGTTCTGATCTTTTCAAAAAGGGTATATATATAAACCATCCAATTTTCAACTAGGTTTCCAAATTTGAAATATAATGGTACATAAAAATATATTACATATTTATGATAAAATACATCTAATTAATGATTAAGCTATTGATATTCTTTTCTGATAACTAGATGCCTAGGAACTCTAAAAGTGCTTTTTCTCACAGGTTCCAACTACATGACTATAAAGATAATCTGCCTTGTACCCTTGAACATTTCATAAACCTACTACTGATATAAATAGCTGTTTTCTTATTGGATCTACTTCTAAATAGTAAACTCCTTGAACTTTCTGTCTTTGGATGGGAAGTTTATCAGTATTTAAAGCAACTGAATGAATAATTATCAATCAAAATCCCTTAAAAAGCAACCACCATTAAAATATTGGCATGACTACCTAAAACTGTAAAATTGTACAACTATAATTTGTTGTTGTTGTTGAGTCATTTTTCAGTAGTGTCCAACTCTACATGACCCCATTTGGAGTTTTCTTGACAAAGATACTGGAGTGGTTTGTCATTTCCTTCTGCAGCTCCTTTTACAGATGAGGAAGCTGAGGCAAAAGTGACCTGCCCAGCTAATAAGTGTCTGAGGCCAATTTGAACCCAGGTCTTCCTGCCTCCAGGCCTGGCACTCTATCTCTGTGTTACCTAGCTGCCCTACAACTGTAACTAACATAGGGATAAAGGGGCTTTGCCCTAGAGGGTTGGGGATGGATTTTAGGACTTCCACTCTTGATAATCAGTATCTTCAGTCTTACTTCTCCTTACACTGGGCTACCTCCCTCCAAGGTCTTCTTGCTGTGGCACTCTCCTTTGGGGGCCTACCTTCTTTGCCACCTTGAAGGCAGTAAAGTTCATGTAACACCCTTATCTCTAACAATTTCAGGCTCAGGGGGTCTGTCCTTTGCTTTAATCCCATCCCATACCATTTCCTTATTCAACTAGCTTGATCCCAAGGGAAATATTCTTAGCTCTGGCTAGAGGCAATTTCCCCCTATTCTTTGGCCTCCTACTATACTATAGTAGGAGCTATAATAGTATATAATATATGCTATAATGCTATAATAGCATTTCTTCCTTCTTCTATAACATTTCTGTTAATGAGAGTCACAGAACTTTCCCTTGAGTTTTTTTTCTTTCTCTTGAATCTAATTAATAATTGGGGGGTTGGGTAGGGCAGGGAATATAAGGAGTTCCCCATCCACTAACTTCAATCCTGCTAAGTTAATGAAATCAAATCATGTAAGGGGACAGATAACAGAGGCAATCCAGTGTGAAGAGCTTAATTTGGGGGTGAAAAAGTTCTTCACTGAAGTTTGATGGATTTAAAACATCTAACAATTGGCTGGAAAGCTAGTCCTCAATGATCCTTTAGAATGGAAAGACAGAGGAGCTAGGCAAAGAGTTGACCTTGAGTGAGACTGTGCAACAAAGAAGGCCAGCATGGATTCAAGGGAAAATTATCCACACTGTAGAGAATGGAGCAGCAAAGAAGGGCAAGTCCAGGGAGGTCAGCTGAATGACCTGCTCAGCAGAGATCCGAGGCCTGTAAGGGACCAGCATGAAGACACAATGTGAAGAGAAAGAGTCATAGTTGCTTTGGCCACATGGGTTCCAAAGTATGTGCCTCTCTATGTACTCTATGCATGGGCCTACTCTCTCTGGTGATACCATGTGTATTTGTGGAAAGGTACATCCCAGAGTTATGGAGGTAATTCTTTTAGCTACTTTTTTTACTCTACTATCTCAAAAAATACCTTTGTTTTGATCAAACTGTCTTTATAGACTCAATTTAAGAGAGACAAACACTGTAAGTGGGAGTGGGGGCTCATGATCTGTATTTTAGGAATCAGGACTCACAGGATACCTCGAACCTAGGATGGTAGTTCATACCTGGAAATCCAACCCGTCATCTTTATGTGCCAAGCTAGGGAGATAGCCCAAAGGAGGTGCTGCATAAACAAAATTCCTTTGAGTGACACTTATTTTAAAGTACAAATTAGTTATAAAATGTACTTAAAGTTTAAATAGTTCATATATATATGTGTGTGTGTGTGTGTGTGTGTGTGTGTGTGTGTGTGTGTGTATGTGTATGTGTATATATATATATAGCTTAAATATATATAGTTTATATACACTCACATATATACACACATGTATATACATATGTAGTATAAATAAAATATAAATTTAGCTATATATATTATATATTAGCTTTATTTATATATATATATGCGTATATGCATATATATAGTCTAAATAAAATATAAACTTAGTTTTGCTGATCTCCAGTTGGGAAAAAAAGCTGCTATGGGTGAGGCCCCTAGCTCTACAATGAGCTGATTTTACAAGCTCAGGATTCTATAATCACAGATTTGGATTTGGAAGCAGCCTCAGCGGTCACCTCACCCAAATTCTTCATTTTGCAGAGAAGGAAACTAAAATCCAGAGAAGTTAAGTGATTTCCCAGGCTCACAGAGGTAGTAAGTCAGTCACAGTGCTTGCATGCTCTGACTGTAAACCCAGAGCACTTTGCATTGCACCTACGATGCCAAATGGTTTTACTGGAACTGGTATTTCAAGAACATTTATAGCCTAAAGATTTTGTTAGCATCGCCATATCCTTTTAATTTTTCTCTACATAGAAAATGTGTACTTCTTCAGTGGCTCCTTTATTGATATGCAATAAATTACTAAAAACTACAGGGGACCTCTTAATATTACATAATTTTAACTCATATAATTATTGTATCATATGAATAGAACCTAGCAGTAGACTTGTTTGTCATTCAAAGACAGAGAATTTAGTTCAGTAAACTTCATGACCAGAGGGGTGTCTACCATGTGAAAATCATTTTTTGGCCACAGCAAATCTAATAAGGAACAGAGGGTACTGATGTGGATCCCTAAAGGTTAGAAATAATATTAAGAGTTGCTTTTATAGTACTTTGTGAAGCTCCTAGTTTATTCTCTAACTTGAGGGTGTCCTAAAGTCTCTTCTCATATCTTGAAATACCATAAAACTTCCCCCTTGTCCTGGACCATGGAATTCCTTGTTTCCCCCCATCCTGGGTCATAAAATTGCCCTTTTGTCCCTGATCTTGGGTCATCCATCTTCCTCATCCTGCCCCTAAATCTCCAACCCCCATTAGGAACCTGAAAAATTACATCATCTTCCTCCAGGCTGTATGGCTTTCTGTCTATATAAGTCTGGTCTTTTTCCTGTATGAGTGCCTTTGTTTAACTCCTTACAAAATCTCAGGCCCATATGCTTTTGCATCAATAGAGCTCCCATTGGATAAAGCAAAGTTCTAAGTGAATTCTTTCAAAATCTGCATCAGCCCTCCTAACTCTGCCCTCAAGAGGTACTAGGATCCATGTCATACAGTATCCATGTACATGAGACTGCTAATCCCTGAAGTAGTGAAATATGGAGATTTGTGTTAGTGTTTTGATTGCTTCAGTATTTTAAAAATCTCTGACTTTTTGGTGTGGTTCCTCTGTATACCAACATAAGTCATAAACTTTCTCTAATTGAGTATACGATCTCTGAAGACTTAATCTGGCCCACAAAAATATCATTACTTTATAGACAAATTGGTAATGAATGTTTACAAACTTAGTTAGATTGGTCTCTAGTTGGCATTACCATAATCAAAGTCTTTGAGAACTCAGGGTCATCTCCATACTGTAATGAAGCACTAGAGAAGAGCTTTCTCTGTGGAGGACTGGTATTATTATTATTATTACATTACAGCCTGGACCTGTGATGTCATCATAGTAAAGAACTCTCAAGGTAGAAAATCCCTCCACTGATGAATACTGGCAACTCATCTGAATTTATGTCTTAGAACACTGCCTGAGGCACTGAGAGATGTTATAGTAGTAGTAGTAGTAGTAGTAGTAGTAGTAGTAGTAGTAGTAGTAGTGGTAGTAGTAGTAGTAGTAGTAGTAGTAGCAGTGGTGGTAGTAGTAGTGGTAGAAGTAATAGTGTAGTAGTAGTAGTAGTAGCAGCAGCAGCAATAGTAGTAGTAGTAGTAGTAGTGATAGTAGTAGTGGTAGTAGTAGTAGTAGTAGTAGCAGTGGTGGTAGTAGTAGTGGTAGAAGTAATAGTGTAGTAGTAGTAGCAGCAGCAGCAATAGTAGTAGCAGTAGCAGTAGTAGTAGTAGTAGTAGTAGTAGTAACTAGAATTTATATACAGCTTGAAGGCTTGCAAAGTACTTTATGTATACTACCTCATCTTATGCTCACAACAACCTTGGGAAGTAGGTGCTATTATTTATCACTTTACAGATGAGGCAAGTGAGATAGAGATTAAATGACCTGTCCAGGAGCACACAGCTAGCAAGTGTCAGAGGCTATATTTGAACTCGAGTCTTCTTTCCAACATTCTATCCATTGATCCTCCTAGCTGCCTAGAGCCACACAGCTAGTAGCTATAAGAGGCAGAACTTGAACCCTGTTCTTCCTGACTTAAAGGCTAGCCTTCTACCTTCTATAGATATATAGCTTATATACACATAATAAAACTCAGATGAACTTGGCATGAATTACCCATCATTATAATAATCCAGTGTTCTGATCTATAATAATAGAATGCATAACAATTTAATGATCATCACAATAATATTATATTTGGAAAGAAATCTGGTTATATGATATGTGCATTCCAAGAGGAATAGTCTCTATGTGGGAGCTAGATTTGACTGATTTTAAGAGCAATGATATTGGATGTAAAGCTAAAAGAATCCATATTGGGCTTAAACTGTCTCACTAAAAATGCCACATTTTACATAAATTATTCTTGACCTTATTATATTAGTAGAATGTTTTAAATACATCACAGTTTTCCATGTGAACATCAAATACTCTAGAGTCCTCACTAGACTTGGTTTCATTTTATATATTTGCAACAAATGAATAAGCCATGAGTACAGAACTGAGTCAAAGGCTTTGTGAACATCAAAAAGGCAGTGTGTATGTTAGGATGCCTTTGAGCAGCATGCTCAATAACTACTGAATCAATAATAGTTGCTTTTTATGTCCCTAGGATTGTGGGGCACACCTTTTTGCTCCTCAGTCATTATGTATATCTGTACATTTACAGATCGTCTTTTTAACAATATAAGCTGTGAAGGTTTTATATAAAGTACATAAACACATAATTGCCTATATTAGGAGGGATTGTTGGCATTCTCATCCTTTGGCAATAGATATGTAAAGCTTTCTGTTAACAAAAGTAGAATGAATCTTACCTTTAAAAAGAAGCTGGTAAAGTACCCTGTTAGTAATTCATATACCACTGTGAAATGTTTAAGGCAATAATTATGGATCTTATTCAGACCCACCACTTTCCAGTTTTACAGAGAGGACAGGGTTTCACTCACCTCTGTTAATTTAACTGTTCTATTCCACTTCATATTGAATGATGTGCAAACTTTCTGTCTCTCGTTTGGTTCAAAGTATGTTTTCTTTGGATTGGAATACTTATGACTATATAGAGAAGCAGAAAGTTTCCACATCTTCCTTTTCTGGGCCTCTTTCTTCACTTTTACAAACAGCTGCTTATGAAAGAAACCTCAAATTTTTAATATACTTTTATTTTCCAGATTCTTTCCTGCATGTTTCCTTTTTTGATTGACTTTAATTGGACAATATGGCATTCAAGTTCTCGGCTGCATACAACAGCTAGATATTGACAGTAACTCCCAGTGCCTTTCTACACATCTTCAATAATTCTCTCAAGGGTGTTTCTGCCATGACAACATTTGACAGCTACCCTTAGAGGTATTTCCTGATAGCTCTACTTCTCTTTACCATGGCAAATTATTACCTATGTGCAGATTGTGAAATGTTTTTACATTCTGTCAAATATTGTGGAAAAGAAATTGTGGAAAGATGGTGGCATGTTAGGACCTCAAAAAGATCAGAACCTGAAAAAAAGGCCCCCTCCTCAAAAAAGTTCTAAAACCACACCATAAGGAAGAATGATAAATAATACAAAAGAGAATAAGCTATAGACTACCATGAAGTCTAGGATTATTCAGAAAGACTGACAGAGTCCTGTGGCTATTTGGAGTACAGACAAGCTTGGAAAGGTAGAAATGAAGACACGGGACCCAAAGCTCGAGACAAGGGCAGACCAGTGCCCAGGCAGAGCGTCACACTGTGAAAAGCCAAAGGTTAGACACTAGGCAGCCCAGCAGAGACAGAATAGAAGACGTGGTCAGATCAGCACGTAGGCAGATCATATTCATGCCATCAAACTCAAAAAGGTCTTTGTGGAATTCTAGTTTTAATATTCCTAGCCCCTTTAATAATGCAAGCTGTGAAAACTTTGTATAAAGTACATAAACACATAATGGCAGTAATTATTCTTATTTAATGGACAAAACAGGGTAGGGGGCAGGGAGGAGAACATGATCATTAATATAAATTAGATGGAATCATAAAATGAAGGAGGACCATATTTTGGATTAGAAAGTAAACCCCCCAAATTTGCTGGATACAAGAAATACACATCATGTATGATGATTCAGCACAGTAGAATAAAAATTGCATTCACAAAAATCCTCAACTTCTGTGTGTGTGTGTGTGTGTGTGTGTGTGTGTATAACAAAAATGAGGAAGAATAGAAATTCCATTTAAGGTATCAACAAAATGCATTAAATATCTGGAAATAAACCTACCGAGATATATATGACTTATATAGCTATGAAAAATTTTTTATAAACATATATAGCTACTCAAATAATTGGAAAGATACTCAATGTGCATGGCTGTGTTATGCCAATGTAGTGAAAAAAATGATGCTACCTAAATGACTCCATAGATTTAGTGTTATGCTCATCAAATTACCAAAAGAATACATTATATAATTAAAGAAAATAATAAAATTCATTTGGAAAACAAAAATCAAGAATACATAGGAATACCATGAAAAAAGTGGGAAGGATGGGGGTTTGTCACTATCAGCTATCAAAATGTGTGTTACACAAAAATAATTATAAAAAATCTCTCGCTGGGTGAAAAAATGAAATATGGATCAGCAGAGGACATTAGATAAGAAAGACCTAGAAACAAACTCACACAGCAGTCATGTTCTATAAACATTAAGAACATAAGATACTAGGGAAGGAATTCTTTATTCCATAAGAATTCTTGAAAAAAAATTGGAAGTCTCTCAACAAATGGAATGTAGGCCAACATCTTCCACCTTTACCACAATATTTTACAGACAAGTAAAGGATCTGAATATAAAAAGGCATACCACAGAAAAATTAGAGGAGAATGGAAGACCATCTATTTTTCAACTATAGACAAAAGTATAATTTCCAACAGAGGAATAGAAGAGATCTTATAAGACAAATTAAACAATTTTGATTCTATAAAGTTTAAAATCTTTCGCACAAATAAATTTAATGTACTGGAAAATGATACAGATTGGGGAAAAGAATTTGCACTAAACATCACTGAAAGAAGTTGACATCTAAAATCTATATAGATTTAACAGAAATATATGAGATCAAGAGTCTTTTCCTGATAGGGAAGTGGTCGACTTCCTAATAGGGAAGTGGTTTTTGAAAGCAGAATAAAAACTATTAACAACCACACAAAAATGTAAAAACTCAGTAATAATAAAAAAGGTAAATTAAAACAACCCTGAAGTATCACTTCACATGCGTCGAGTTAGCAAAGCTGATGAGAAAAACATTGTTTGGAAGGCTAATTCATTTTTGGTAGAACTGGGATGGTTTCAACCATTCAGGAAAATATTCAGAAATTATTATAAGAACAATTACTAAATTATCCATACGGTATGAACCAAAGATTATTCCAAAAAAGGTTATTGACAGCAAGAATAGATTTACATGAACAAATTGGTGCAGGTAGGTGAACAAAAGAGTTGAGACATACAAAAGAACAGTTTATGTAAATTTCTTACAAATATAGCATCATGCATCATTTCATGCAAATCATGGTATTTGACATATAAAATGAGTTATAATGCTACTTCATTTTCCTAATGTTTCTGGGTAGATGCCAGTTACACAGCTGCTTTGCTTACAACATTTCCTTAAAAAACAAAATGTCACCTGTCCAACTCTTATCTTGTCATGCCAACTGTAGGGATAACCAGAATGGCTGAATTTAATGATGACTACAACATCAGTGCAGCTTACAGACATCTCAGGGTACCCCTCTTCTAGGAGCCAGATAACCCCCCCACTCCCTCCATCATCCTTTTCCCCTCCCTCCCTACTCCCCTCTCCTTTTCTCCTCTTCTTTTTCTTACTTCATTGTCATCTCTCTCTCTCTCTCTCATACACACACACATATACATACACACAATCTCATTCTCTCATTCACACACTCTTGTTCTCTCTCCCTCTCTTTCTCTCTCTCTCTCTCTTTCTCCTCCCACCCCCTTTATGTAAAAAAAGGATTCCTAAATAATTGTCTCCACCATTTTCCCTCTTGGAACAAGAGGCAAGTTGTTTCTTTATAGGAGTCAAACAGTAGGGAAAGAATTCTATGTGCAAGAACTGGGCACTTTGCAAAGGAGGCCTTTTTTGAAAATGGGGCTCTTAATATCCTACCAGAGCAATTAGCTTCAGCATTCACATTAGCCCTAGCAGGAAACATTTCAAAATTATTTCTCATTTGCATTAATGAGTCTGTATTATAGAAACCCTGAGGTATTTTTTTTTATCTCACATGGAAGAGTATAATTAGACACAAATTGATAGTGCTACCCTTGGCCTGTTGTGAAACGAGACTTTCAAACGGATGATTCGGAATCTGTTTTCTGCTTGGCATTATGCTGAAAATGCATCTGCAAGCACTGTAACTAATCTTCTTGAATCCTCAGTAATCAATCTGCATCCCGTCCCATTTTCTGATATATAAACCATTACGGACGCAGCCAGGTGAGATTCTTTTATAGCTTTCCCCAAACACTATTGAACACCTAATGACCTTAACATAATTCTCTTCATTAGAGTCCTTGCTGCTAATCTACTTGGTTTTGGGGAGGAGATAGTTTAACCAAATGAGTTTTTTGGGGAGGGCAATTTACAATAAAAAAAATCTTTGTTTTAGGGATGATGCTGGTGAATGGTTCTCTTATAACACCGTCAATTTTATGTGGTAGTTCAATGATTTAGGTGATACTGTGTATTATTGTTTATCCTCTTATAATAATTTTCTTTCCATATTTTCCAGGCAATGTAAAAAACTGCCTTGTAACAGTAATGGGCACTTATTGCTGAAGGCTGTGGAAGTGGAGAAAATGACCCAAAGGAAAAATTCTGTAAAAAACCTCATCCTTACCCATGGCACCTATAGGAAAAAGGAAGGTTCAAGTCCCAAGATGGCATGCAAAGTTACAAGATAAGATTTCAAATTAGACTATACTCTCAAACTGAAGCCCCTAAGGACCCTTCCCTCCTCTCCATAAGCAGAAAGGGGTCAGGAGACAATATTCCTACCCATAACTCATCTCCGGACTGCCAGGGAGTTATGCTACCCCTGTGCCTGGGACAATGCCTAGCCAGGAGGAGCAGATACTTCTCAGAAGATCCCTGCCTATTACTTATTTAAGGACCAACCTACTGAGGCCCTAGGTCTCCTTCTCTTCCTCTTCCCTGGACAGAGAACCACCAGGAAGACAAAGCAGGCCCCTCACCATGGTGACATCTTGGGACAAAGTCCTCCTTGCCCTTACACTAGTTACAGCTCTGGACATGTGATAATTTGCTTTCCATTACAGGAGTCAATAGCAGAAATAAGAAACTTACTATAACATGCTACAACATCATCCAACTATTCATAGAATGTTATGTCATGAAGCAGGGACTGAAAGGCGGGAGCAAACAGTGTTATCTTGATGGCTGAGTTCCATAGTGCCATGAGAGAAGTTCTGGGATTCCTGAAATGATTTATTCTCATGTAGAAAGAGCCCTGAAAGAGATCCATCAACCAATGTCATTGGGGGCTTCAAAGTGCCGTTCTCTGGCAGGGCCATCCATATCTATTGGATGCTAGTCATGAGGCCATGAGTGGTCTCCTGTGGTAGGAACAATATCTGCCACCTAGGCAGGGCTAGTTTTTCCTTAAAAGGTATCAAAATTGATCTAGATACTTAATAGACTGAGGGGACCAAGGCTCGGTCCAAGTAGCATAGTTTCACGGCCAGTTCAATGGAGATGCAGAAGAGACCTCGATGCAAATGAAAACGAGAAGCTCAAAACAAAGACTGTTACAAAATGTTAAAGCATGAGCTCAGCTCCAAAGAACAGATATGTAAAGACACCTGTATAGGTGGGAGGAGGAAAGCTTGGGCCAGAGATGTGGAACACTGCGTATAACATCATTTGTCTTATGTATTGCTAAGTTTCACTAATTATTTTGCTTCCTCCTCTTCAAATGTCATCTCTCCCATTTACTTAGCTCTATAACCATAGGCAAGACAGGCAGTAGGAGAAGGGACCTCGTCATTGGAATATACTACAGATACTGGACAGTGTGAAGAGTTCAAGAAACAAATCACACTCCTAATGCACAGGCAGTAAAGTGACAGGAGGCAAGACACTCCCTGCCCTCAATGAATTCACATTCCAAGCAAATAAATCTATACAATAAAGCTATATATAGGATGCAAAGGATACAGGATATTCTCCCCAAAAACAAATATCATAGCATCTAAATGAGGAATATTCTCACTACGTCATTATTATATTTTGAGATTGGGTCTCCCTATCTCTTCTAGGTTGGAACTTTAAGTTACTGATCCATTCTGCCCTTCTTCAGGCAGCCTGGTGCTTTTTGGGGCTCAGCATTTCGTTGCCAGCTTTAATGTAGACCCTCGCTACTTTTAGCACTACCGCACTTCAGAACTCCTGAACTCAAGCAATCCACCAGCCTCTACCTTCCAGCATCAGAAACTCTGGGTGTGCACCACAAAGTCCACCTACTCTTGCTACTAGAAAAATTTGTGCCAGAATGGTCTGCAGGAAGCTTAATCTAAGATTAATACACCAAATACATTATCAACATTATCAGAAGACATACTAAGCCACAATTTTCTCCACTCTCTCCTTAATGTCTGACTGAACAGAATCCTCGGCAGAAGAAAGAATAAAAATGAAATTTCGAGTTATAGGACTGAAGTCTTGTAGAATGCTGGCACAATGGATCAATTTTCACAAGCAACCTCTTTAATAACATTTCAAATTCTTAACTCTGGTCCACAGTTTCAATAAGCAAGATAGTTCTTTTGTTGGGGATGGGGGGAGGAATAGGGTAGGATGGAGAAAAACACTTCAGGTAATGAAAATAGAGTAAAAATTTTTCCTAGAGGCTCAATCTTTAGGAAGAATAATGCAACTGATAAGGAAGAATCTAACAGCTGTTATCTATAGCTAGGACTCTAGTTCTGAAAGTTATCTTGCACTGAAGGCATAAAATTGCAGTTGTTTTGTTTTGGTTTTTTTTCATTGACTTGTTTATTTACTTTTAGTTTACAAGATTCAGTTCCACAATCCCTTGAGTTTCAGATTTTCTCCCCTCCCCCTACCCCCCCCCCACCATGGCAGCATGCAATCAAGTATGGGATGTGCAAATACTTTCACACTGGACATTAGTCTGGTCGTATAGAAGGGTTGTAACCTATGGAGTGAACAATGGGAAAAAGGAAACAAAAACCAAACATGGAAAAGAGCAATAGCATGTAGATTGCTTTAGTCTCCATTTAAACTCTGTTCTTTCCAGATCTTTCTCTGAGTTTAGGTATCTCCTTCCATCCTGAGGCTTGTAGAGTTGTCTTTAGCTGTGCGTTGTTGAGGATAGTCCAGTTTATCAAGGCTGGTCATCATATGTACGATGTGTCTGTGATTGTGTACAAATTTTTCCTGGTTCTGCTCTTCTCACTTAGCATCAATTTGTATAAGTCTCTCCAGGTAATTATGAAGTCCATCTCCTTCCCATTTCTTATAGCACAATAGTATTCCATTACATTCATATACCACAACTTGTTTAGCCATTCCCCAATTGATGGGCATTTCCTAAATTTCCAGTTTTTTGCCACCACAAAGAGAGCTGTAATAAATTGGTCCTTTTCCCACTTCTATGATCTCTTTGGGATACAACCCTACAAGTGGTATTATTGACTCAAAGACTATGCAATTATTTATAGCCCTTTGGGCATAGTTCCAGATTACTCTCCAGAATGGTTATATCAGTTCACAGCTCCACCAACAATGCATTAGTGTTCCAATTCTTCCACATCCTCTCCAGCACTTGTCATTTTCCTGTTTTGTCCTCTTAGCCAATCTGACTGGTGAGATATGGTACCTCAAAGTTGTTTTGATTTACATTTCTCTAATCAACAGTGATTTAGAGCATTTTTTCCATATGCTTAAAGATATCTTTAATTTGTACCTCTGAAAATTGCCTGTTCATATCCTTTGCCCATTTATCAATTGGAGAATGACCTGTATTTTTATAGATTTTACTTAATTCCCTGCATATTTTAGAAATGAGGCCTTTATCAGAGACACTGGTTGTAAAAATTCTTTCCCAATTTCCCACTTCCCTCTTAATCTTGGTTACATTGGCTTTGTTTGTACAGAAACTTTTCAATTTAATGTAATCAAGATTATCCATTTTGCATTTTATAATGCTCTCCAACTCTTCTTTGGTCATAAAGTCTTCCCTGCTCCATAAATCTGACAGGTAAACTATTCCTTGCTTCCCCAGATTATTTACAGTGTTAGCCTTTATAGCTATATCGTGCACCCATTTAGACTTGACTTTGGTGTACGGCATTAGACGATGGTCTATGCCCAGTCTCTGCCACACTATATTCCAATTTTCCCAGTAGTTTTTGTCAAATAGTGAGTTCTTATCCCAAAAACTGGAGTCTTCGGGCTTATCAAACAGTATATTACTATAATCTGGTAAGGCTAGACCACCTTCCCTAGCATTTCTTTTCATTAATTGCCTTGATATGCTGGACTTTTTGTTCTTCAAATGAATTTTGTCACTATTTTTTCTAGTTCTATAAAGTAATTTTTTGGTAGATTGATTGGTATGGTACTAAATATGTAATTTAATTTAGGTAAAATTGCCATTTTTATTATATTAGCTTAACCCAGCCATGAACAATTGATGTTTTTCCAATTAGTTAGATCTGATTTTATTTGTGTGAAAAGTGTTTTGTAGTTGTGTTCATAAAGGTACTGGATTTGTTTTGGCAGGTAGTTTCCCAAATATTTATAATGTCTACAGTAACTTTAAATGGGGTTTCTCTTACTATCTTTTGCTGTCAGACAGTTGTTTTCTTTTTTACAAATGCTTTTTTTCTTACTTATGCATTATTAACATGTGCCCTATAAGCTACAGGCAAATGTACAAAATCTTAAACCAGGCTTCTTAAGTCCTGGGGTGGGAGTGGGGGAGGAGTCTGTGGATACACATAAATATCTCACAAGCAACATTCCTCTGTTTGGCCTCCAGCTCCTTGCTCAAGATTAGCAAAAGGAGAGTCAGGATTCACTGACTCTTCCCTCCCCCCCCTATAAAATGAGGTAGCATCTAAGGAACTCACCAGCCCACAATTCTCTTAAGTCTACAATGGTTTAGGTACTTTTTCAATGACTATTTTTCAATTACAAATTTACTTGTCACCAATCAAATCAAATAAACATACAAAACAATGATAGAACCAAATGAATTATCATATGACAAACAAGTATATAACATGTTTTTCTTTTTTGTTCCCTTATAGATGTGCCTGAGGGCAGCTAAGGGCCCCAATGGATAGAGTTCTGAGCCCAGAGTTAGGAATACTCATCTTCCTGAGTTCAAATCCTACCTCACTTACTAGCTGGATGACCCTGGGCAAGTCACTTACCCCTATCTGCCTCAGTTTCCTCATCTATAAAATGAGCTAGAGAAGGAAATGGCAAACCACTCCAGTATTTTTGCCAAAAAAATCCCAATGACTGAACAACAAAAGATTTGCCTGAAGTTCTGCACCTCTTTGCTCTGTTTTCAATACTTCTTTCTTGTTTTTAAATCAAACATGGCTGGAGCTGTGCACATAATTATTATTCTACTGATGCTACTCTGCTACACTCCATATAAGTCTTTGCATGCTTCTGTATATGCTTCAGATAGATTTTTTATGACACTGTAATGTCTTCTTACATGAATACACCTTAATTTCTTCAACCATTCTCCAACTGTTTGACATCTGGGTTGTTTCCATTTTTTTTCTATTACTAGTAGAACAGTTATGAATATTTTTATATAGATGTGTCCTTTTTTGCCTTTCCTGATGCAATGAAATGGAGATAGAGCTCCAGTAATGTAATTGCTGAGTCAAAGGGAATGGTCAGTATAGGGACTCACTACATATTTCCATATTATTCTCCAAGATATTTGCATCAGTCTATAATTCCACCAACAATGTGTGAGTGCTTATTTTCCCCACACCTCTGCCAATACTGGACTTTATAAGCTGAGGAGGCTGAGGGGGAAAAGTATTTTTCCCATTCAGATGTGGTATCTTAAAGTTGTCATGATTTCTATGTCTCAGATTATTAGGAAATTTAAATACATTGGTTATTAGCAATTTTTAATTTCTTTTTCATATGTTTTTCATATCCTGTGACCTGAATAGGGACAGCATTTTATTAATAGATTCTGGACATCACTCCTTCCTCACATATATTTACTACAAATTAATCTATCACATATACTTGCTTCAAGAAAAGCACCCTCACAGCTATCAATACCAAGTGACTGATGATTTTACATTTATTTCCACTCCCCCATACATATTCTTCTAACACCTAATCATATATATATTTTTTCAACTCACTTTCTTTTTACTGAAAAATAAACTCTATTTCAAATTTTTGATTTCTCTAACAAACTACCCTAGCAATCAAAATTGCATTCATTTCAAATGAGCATCTAGTACATGGGTGGTGCCTAGGGATGAGCACCTAGGTCAGGGGTGGGGAACCTGTAGCCTCGAGGCCATATGTAGCCCCCTAGGTTCTCAAGTGTGGCCCTTTGACTGAATCCAAACTTCCCAGAACAAATCCCCTTCATAAAAGGATTTGTTCACAAATCCCCTTCATAAAAGGATTTGTTCTGTAAAACTTGAGCTCAATCAAAGGGCTGCACCAAATACCTAGAAGGAAGGCCACATGTGGCCTCAAGGCTACAGGTTCCTCACACTTGATCCAGTACCTTGCACTAAGTAAATGCTTAATAAGTCTATTTAATTGGAATGAATTGATCTGAACTTACTGTTTGTTCTTTGAGCATCATTCTTTGTAGCATATATCACATTGGACATCCAATCATACCACAAAATCACAGGTGAAGTGAGAACAAAGCTGATTGTTTTGTCTAAAGCATCAACTTAGCAGATGGACATAAATAAAAAGATAGTTAGGGAAGGGGCTTTTAACACTTTCACTTCAGCCTTGTCTACTGCCTACACAGGATAGGCAATGGTAACTAATCACTGTGCATCAAATTGTTTTAGTTATGCAAATTACATACAGAATCAATGTAGTCAGGTGTGCCAGATGAGTTTATTCTATTTTTAACAGTCCCAAATGTCAAAGACCAGTTTTGGATCTAGATCTATGCATTATGGCTATAGACTGAGGCATGAGATAGCTAGTCATCTTGTGACTTAAGATTCTGTTCACTTCAACTACCAAAGAAAATTACATATAAGGTGTCCCAAAAGTTTTAGCCCAGTTTTAATCAATCAAAAAATAATAATTTCAATAAATCAATGAATAGTATTAAGCACCTACTACGTGTTAGTGTGCTTAATGCAAGACGGACCAAGATAGATTAAAATAATGTAAATTTTTATTGTAACTTTACTTCTAAATAAAAATATTCATCCATCTCGATTTGCTTTGCCTTATGGGTAAAAAAAAATCAATAATGCACAGTGCCCAATCCTGGCTCTTCAAAGTATTAAATTCTGGTCCTTCTAGTGTTAAAACTTCACTAAGACTTTAAGGACACCCTGCATATGCTTGAAAAGGGAAGTACTGTCTTTGGTTGTAAATAAGGAAAAGCATTTTAAAATGGCTGCCAGTCCTACATTTCACTGCAGGGAAGCAGGTTTAGCCACAAGATTTCATCAAAACTTTCACTGCTGACTTTTATAATCACACCATCAGTCTTTTGTAAACTGACACGAGTTAACATTAAGTAGAAGTGTAGAAGAATACTAATTCAGTGACACCATGATCATCATTCTGTTGAACGAACCATGGTGATTTCTCAAAGAAAATTAGATTAGAAATTTCCGCAATGGAATTGTAGCTTTGTTGTTGTTGACATTGTTGTTTAAGTTATAAACTAGGAGCAAGCATGCACTTTTTACTGTTGGGGCCTCAGTGGCTCTTTTCTGTCTCCTTTAGCATGCTGTTATCTTTTCTACATCGAGTGCAGTCACTCCAGGTGACAATTTGTCAGCAGATCATCCTCAGTAAACTGGGGGCCTTTGGCAGGCCCATAAAGGGAGCTGAAGATAATCAAATGTGATCATTCAGGCTTATTTTTACAACTGAAGTATAGGGGAAGGTTCCATTAAATGCAAGGCTCCCTAAGGCCTTTCCATTGTTTGGAAATAGACCAGTTACTAGCCCACTGTGAGCCAAGATGGCCCTGCAGGAGGTACAGTAAGTGCTACATTCACAACACTGTACCTAGTACTACTGTTTGAGGAAGTCTGTTGGTCAAGTGTCATTAAGTTCTCCAATACAAAACAATTTTGAGATCCCTAGGCTTACAAGATTGCCTATTTCAAACACAACTAGCAGCATCTCATAAGGATCTGAGCTTCATTTTCTTAACCCAAGAGCCATGTTTGCTCACAAATCAAACCAAAGGGCTATTCTCTGCCATAGGAAATGGCCTTTGAATATAAAGAGGAGAAACTGTATCAAGATCAAGGAATTCCAATTGATGATGTGTCTGGTTTTCCCCAGAGGTGCTTTCCCTTCCTCCAAATGCCTGGAGAAAAGTATTTTCTTGAGCTCAGAGGAAAGGCTAGACTATTTTGAATGACATCCCATTTTAACGGACCACACATTTGGTACTAATTGTTAATATTATTAAAGAAAAGATTAGGTAAATAAACTGATGAGTAGGAGAGATCACTGATGATGTTACTCAGAAAGACTTGCCCTAAGGCCCTTCTCTCAGGAGTGACACTGACATTAAAGGACCCTTTCCAGGCCAGAAGGTGAGGCAAACTTGGACAACAGCAAATGTACTATTTCTATACTGTGAGTTAACAAAGGCAAGCCACTCTGATGAACGGTCCAGGAGGTAATAAGAAACAACTGGAGTTCATTAAGTAGAGAGGCAACTTTAGGAAAATCACTTTGGCAGTTGAGTGGAGGGGGAACTGGTGAGGAGCCTTTGAATTCCCCATGCTGTGGTAATTAATACAGAACTATGGAAGACTCTCAGCTCTCTTCATTTAGATTTACTCATCCTCCAATGTCCCATTGTAATGTGTCAGTGACCCTGGCTTGTTATGGCAATTCCAACAGACCAGGCTCTGTCATTCTAGAAAGGCAGGGATTATGAACCAATAACAGTAACCAGACAATCTACTTTTGGAAAGCAGCCTAGATAAAAATGGAGAGACTCATTTCCAGTAGGCTGGCCACTTGGTGAGGGATTCTTTGGCCATGGCAATGTGGGAAATGAAGAAAAGAAGAAAATAACCTGAATCTTGTGTAGCCCCTTCTAATTCTGCTCTTATGATGGCAGAGTAGCAGAGAAGGGGCCAGAGGGTGCTAAGATTTAGTCTGGAAGGAGAAATATGGGATCCTTGTGCAATGACAGAAGAATTAACATAGTTTTGATTGAATAGAATCATAGCAAAATTAAACCAAAACAATCAATCAACAGTAATTTATTGAGTGACTTCTATATATTAAGCATTTCATATAGAACCAGGGAATATGGGTATAAAAATAAAAGCCCCTGTCCTGAAGGAAATCACATTTTATAGAAGGAGACAACATGCTTGACATATAAGCATACACAAAATAATAAGGCTAGAAAGACTGCAACCTGACAATTAGCCATTTTAAATGCTGAACTAAGGAGTTTGTATTTGATCCCAGAGGTAAGTGGGAGCCACTAAAGTTTTCTGAGCAAAAGAGTGATGAGGTTAGACCTGTTCTTCACAATGATTACTCTGGGAGATAGGGATAAGATGGAATGCAAAGGAGAAAGAGTTAAGGGAGATGAATTCAGAGGCTTCCAAAATAGCCCAGGTAAGATATGATGAGGGCATGGATGAGGTCAGCAGCCATGTCAATGGAGAAAAGGGAACAGAAGGAAAGGATGTTGTAGAGATAGAAGCCTGAAGAAAGTTGCATTTAAATGGAACTATGACTCCCAAGTTCTCCTTGATAAAATAAATAAAGAAGTTGCCTTTGTCACTCATGCAAAGGCAACATGAAACATAATTTCTTAGAATAGTTGATAACTGAATATTATAGAAGTCAAGATAAGTATCTGCAAAAAGACCAAAACGAAAGTAATGTCAGCTTATGCAACATCTGTTGCAAAAGATAGAGATTTCTGAAGAATTCCTAAAGAGCCTCTGCATTAAATAAACATACACTATTATGCACAGTTGAAAATAGGTGAGGATGGGGAAAAGTGCCGATAAATATAGATCAGGAGTCAATAATGAAAGCGGACAAAGACCTGTAGATTGTATGGAAGCCTCATATCTACAAATTATAAACATTTCCCTCAAGAAACTAACTAGGTTGGGGGCAGTCAGGTGGCACAGTGAATAGAGACTGGCCCTGGAGTCAGGAGGACCTGAGTTCAAATTTGGCCTCAGATACTTAACACAAAAACTAGCCTTGTGATCCTGGGCAAGTCACTTAACCCCAACTGCCCTCCAAAAAGCAAAAAAAAAGAAAAGAAAAGAAAAAAGAAAAAAATCTTGGAGTGGCTAGGTGGCACAGTGAATAGAGCACTAGCCCTGGAGTCAGGAGGACCTGAGTTCAAATCCAGCCTCAGACATTTAACACTTACTAGCCTCGTGACTTTGGGCAAGTCACTTAGCCCCAATTGCCCTGCCCTCCCCCCTCCAAAAAAAAAAAAGCAAAAACCAAACAAACAAAAAAAGAAACTAACTAGGTGTCAGGCATGGTAAGCACTGAATAACCATATGCGCACATGCATCCACACACACACACACACACACACACACACACACACACACACGATTATATTTTTACAGAAAGGAAAATACCTGTTACTAATGTGGGAGCTATTCCTGAATCAGTTCTCTAGGTATAGTCAAAATAACGATTTGTTAGAGCAGTGGTTCTCAATCTGTGGGCTGCAACCCCTTTGGGGGTCAAATGACCCTTTCACAGGGGTCACAGGAGTCACCTAAGATCATCAGAAAACATATTTCCGATGGTCTTAGGAACCGAGACACTCCTCCTCTATCCATCTCCAGGTGGGTCCACCCACATGCAGATACGCCCACACGTGAGTATTAATGAGTCGTGGCATTAGGAAGGTTGAGAACCACTGTGTTAGAGTAAAGATCAAAAGTAGTTAGTACAAAGCAAGAGAATAAAAATGAGAAAAGGCTAAGACATATAGTTAAACAATTTCATCCTAACCTATTTAAATAGGTTATTGATGAGACAAATAGGATATGCTCTAAAGCCACCAACCTAGTTCAGGCTCCCCTCACCTCTCATCCAGGAGCTTCTATAGCTTCTAATTGGTCCCCTTACTTCAAGTTTCACCCTCCCTCAGACCCATCCTTCAACCAAATGCCAAAGTGATTTTCCTAGAGCATGACTCTGCCTACATCTCCTCTCCACTCGCTCAAATTTTGTAGCTAATAGTTCTTTACAAAGTCCTGCAATTTTTTTTTTTGCCTTTTTGGAGGGGTGAAAGGCTGGGCAATTGGAGTTAAGTGACTTGGCTAGTAACTGTTAAGTGCCTGAGGCCACATTTGAACTCAGATCCTCCTGACTCCAGGGCCAGTGCTCTATTCACTGTGCCACCTAGCTGCCCCACGTCCTGGTTTTTCTGCTTTCATACACTCTACTCATTTCTATTCACACACTCATCCAGTTCCACTGGCCCATTTGTCATTGCTCAAACAACACTCCATTTCTTTTTTTTTCTTATTTCTTTTATTTATTTATTTTATTTTAC